>CM060687.1:172715089-173082422 GCA_030686995.1 Artemisia argyi | reverse complement strand
GTGTACAAAAATATTTTTACTTAGTCGAAAAATATAGTTTCATGTTTTACAAGTTATAAAAACATAATATGATTAGTTTTAACAAGTTTTTATAGCATTATTCAACAATGTGTTTACCAAAAATTTTGAAAAGGAGTGTATAAAATTTTTCAAAAATTTTCGACAAGAGGGTTTGTAATTATTAGTTTTTAGTGTCAATTTATCATCCTATTTCTAAGGGAAGCATTTAGTTATGGAAATTCTAGACCCAATTCGAAAGAAATTATGAATTTGAAAAAGTTATTAAAACATGCATAATCATGAGTTTGACCAAATTAGATGGAATTAGATGAAATGTGTTATGAAAAACTTACAATATGTAATGGTGATCGTGTTAGATGAATTTGCCCTTTGCGAATTAACCCGAATTAAGTGAATTAGAGGTTGGTTTTTGAGTTTTTGGGGTTTAAAATTCATCACAGTAGCAGCAGATAGAAGGGGTGTTGGAAAGGTGGAGTGTTTGGCAAAAGAAACAAGAGGAAAAACGATTTGGGACTATCAGATGGCCGGCCCCCTTAAACATTAAGGGGGCCGCCCTTTATTTGGCTGCCGGTCCCCTTAAACATTAAGGGGGCCGCCCTCCAAAACTTGATATTTCGTGGTTTTGGTTTCTGGAAAGAACAAGAAAATATATATATATATATATATATATATATATATATATATATATATATATATATATATATATTAGATTTATATTTAATCAAAAATACGTTGGAGAGTATTCGCACGAAAGGGATTACTTGACACTTTTACTTGACATTTCGTCAATTAAAATTTCTTGATCATTTCGGATGAAATTTATCAAGTTGTCAAGTGGACGAGAGAGTTGTGGAAGGTTTATAAGTATATATGTATACATATATAGTCTGGGCTTATAAGACGAGAAAATAGGAGGGAGACGTATGCAACAGAAGACGGGAGTTTGTTTCATCCATAGATTTTTCGACTCATTTCTCTACATCAACATGAGTGTCGTTGAACATTGAAGTTCAAGAGGCAAATGGGGGGAAAAGAAAAGGTTCGTAAATGAACAATTTCTAGTTCTAGAAAGTCAACAAATGAATTTTCTAGGTTATAAGATCCTAGATATAGCTAAGTATATATATATATATATATATATATATATATATATATATATATATTTATATATATATATATATATATATATATATATATATATATATATATATATATATATATATATAGATATAATATAAATAGATAAGTATATATATGTATAGATATAAAATCTAGAGGAAACTATAAGCCAAATATAATCACATAAATACTAGAGACTAAACTAAGCGTGCATTTCTTGACAAGGAAATAAAAGGAAATGTGTACCTTTCGTCTTCAATGCGTTTTTCTTCAAAGTCTTCAAGGAATTGTACGAACTAGAGGTGACAACTAAAATTTCCAAGTTTGAATGGCGAATTTTCTACGTTGGTCCCCATTGTCTCATTTGACCAAAGTTATTTGATCCGAACATGTTTTGTATTTGACTTGGGTGCATATATGGTGGAAACATTCCCCACGGATTGAAGTTCCACATTTGTTGATTATTGTTAAAGTTTCATCTATTTTGGTTTGCTCTTGGTTGAGGTGTTTTAGATCTAGGGTAAGAATTATTTGGTTTCCTAGGTGGTGGAGTTTTAGATCTTGTTTTAGGTTTAGACGATCCTACATCGGTCTTTAAAGATGGTTTATAAAACGGTTTTATTTCTTCATCACTAGCAAGAGGTATTTTATTATCATTTATGAGTATGTATTTGGGATGGTTTTCTAAGGATGTTGGTTTACTAGATTCGCTTTCAAACTTTACATTCTTTGTTTCACTAGATGAAGCTTCAATTGGGTTAAGTCCTAAACCGGTTTTGTCTCCGGATATTCTTTGAATGCTTATTATTTTCTTAAGTGAGTTACTACTATTTTCAAATTTGTCAAATTTACAAATTTCTCTTCTAAGTATTTCATTTTCACATTTAAGCTGTAACACCCCCAATTCATGGATGCAGCGAAATTCGAACTGGCTGTTACTCGACAGCACAATAGTCACAATAATAGAAAATGAACTCTAATTGAGTCGTTTTAAAAGATTTATCATTCAGATTATATAAATATCAGAGATTACAAAATGAGGTCCCAGATGGTTCCATGTTTACAATTTACATTAAATGAGTTTTTGAATGATAATAAAATTTATAGCCCTCTTGAATATCCGTGTCCTTCCGTGCCATCCTTGATCATCATAGACCTGAAATACATGCTTAAGAGGTCAACACAAAGGTTGAATGATATTCATAGAGTTTGTTTAATGGTTGAACACAATATGTTGGTAGTATGAGTTAATTAGACTCATACTCATGGTTGGAAAACAAAACAGGTAGGCTACGTTATTATACGCCCATAAAATGTATTATACACTAAGCTTATGACACCAAAACGTTAACGGGTACCAATATCAATCGGCGGAGTTATCCCGGTAGGTACTTTGCCGTCATACCTATGTTTCAAATATTAATGCATTTGTTTGAACTTAGTCAATACAAATGGGATTCGTCAATCCCAATAGGCCTATTCACAATATTCGTGCTCACTATTACTAGTGATTAAATGGTTCATAATAAGGGATCTTGGATTGGCAAGGATGGTACTTAGTGATAATAAAACAATCAGGCAGCATACAGTTTCAAAGCATTGTGTTCGGTTTAAAATAGCATGTATTCCCCCCAAGGGTTTGTAAAACATTGAAGTAATGTAAAGTGGGTCTATGAACTCACCGTGAGTTGGATGATGTATAATGAGAATGATGGATATGCCGTGAGAACTTCTACGAGCAACCTAGAATAATTGTTGCAACTTAGGTTTGGAATTATGTCTAAGAAAACGAAGAATTGCCTATATACGTCTTGCATTTAGTCCATGATGTGGTACAATGTATAGTGTAAGTATATGAAAAGAAATGGTTCATGAAACATGTATAGTTTATATATCGTTTACTACCGTTCGGGTGACATAATTCAGAAGTCATGTTAGTAAACGTTCGAGGAGCCAGGACACTTTAATTTGTAAATCCACAACTCATCTCGACGGCTTACATAATGAACTCCTCATATGAGGCACCCTACTATTGTAGTTGTTGATGAAATATATATATATAAGTTTTGATCCGAAATGTTACATGTCCAATATTTGAATAAACTTAGGAAAGTTTATCTTTACATGAAGATTGTTATTAGGGTAAGTTTCTTAAGTCTTGTATGACAAATACTTGTAATATCTCATGGTTCTTTAGATGAAGTAGATCCAAATTGTATGTTTAAGTTATCGCCAACTTTTTAGCTCATGTTTTCGCCTAAGTAAGTTTATATGGTCATTTAGTCATGGCCTTGCCATGACCTTTGGTCATTGTTCCATGGTCTTGAGACTCAACCTTGGCTTTAGCCATGGTTGTGGTCTTGAATCTTGGTCATAAGACCTCTTGGTCTTTTTAAACCATAACCGTTATATAGTGACTTATATATGTAAAATAGCTATTGATAAACTGAGAAAAATCTCATTCGTTATTGGTTTTCTGGAGACGTGCCTTGAGTTTTTGAAGAAAACGTGATTCCGGACAACTTTCGTGTTTTAACTTTTTCATGAAACGGAGCAGAAGGGACTCTTTTTGCGTGTTTAAGGTTCTGTCAGAAAGTATTTAGGCAGTTTTGCCGTAAAGTTTTGGTAACTTCAAATGGTCATAACTTTTGACTCGTGTACTCGTTTTAGGTGGTTCAAATTGCTATGTTTTCCTTGTTAAGTCCTCTAATACAATATGTAATTGTCCAATATCATTTATATACTGTTTTGATCAGAGTTCTCCATAAAAATCACTAGTTTGTTTGTTTACTTATCATAAGTTAACATATATATATCATAGATTGTTTTACCCATTTTTATACATCATGAACTTAATAATAAGACAATATATAGTATGAAGGAAATACAAATAGCATGAAAATGATATTTAAGCAAGTAAGTGTATTAGAGTTTGCTTACAACTTTGGCTTTCTACAAGAAAGGTAAGTAACATGTAAGGTAAGGACTTTGATTGATTACTTCTCTTCACTTCAAGCAATCTTTCTACACTTGTATTCTTGAAAGAGAGATGATGAAAGTTGAGGTGACTTGAGTGGATTCAAACTCAAGAGAATCACTAAAGTTTATAAGGTTTGGAAGTATTTTGATTACCTAAAACCAAGCTAGGGTTTCTATGTTGATGAAGTACTTGAATCTTGCTTGTAACTAGAAGGAATTTAGCTATGTGTGAGATGGTTTGGTGTGTGATGTGTGGCGTACAAAGGAGGGGGAGGGGGGCTTTTATAGGGTCTTGAGGAGGTTAGGAAGGTGCCTAGGAAGATGCCTTAAGGAGGTTACATTTCAAGACTTTTCAAAGCTTATCAAAGAAGCTTGAACACATGTACTCATCCAAGGGCTTCAAGCATGAGATCAAGACACCTTAAGGTGTGACTCCCCCCCCCCTAATGGCGGTTCACAAAGGCTAGGGGGGTGAGGTGTGCCTTTGGTGATATTATCCAAAGTATTGGATGAGTTTTGACTCCGGGAAATGCTAACCGTAAATGATTAAGCCTCAAAACGTAAAACCGGGTATCGTAAAAATGTGGAACTTGAAAGAATGGTTAAACATATCATTATACTCCATAATAAAATATAAAATGAGTGGTAGGTTCCATTGGGGTGCTAAAACCCTGCTAAAACTGGAAACACGGGTCTAAAACGCGTAATACGTAAAACGTACAAATATTGTGTAAAATTGAGAAAAGTAAAATGTTACTTTTCTAATAGGATAAAAATGATTTAAAATGACTTATAATGTCTAGACTGGGCTCAGTCTAGTGTCGGTTGGTATTAAATGTCTTTTAGACATAAAACCATAAGCCTAAAAATCAAGGAATGATTTATAACATCAAGGAATGATTTATGGTCAAAGGAGGAGGGAAAAATATGTTGACTTATTCCAAAAATGTGAAAACTCAAATTGTCTCAGAAATGCGGTGCAGGTATAGGCTAAGGTTACGGCTAAGTAAAAGCGCTTAAAAATGAAAATTTCTGTTTCTCACGGCCGAGGTTTATTTGGTCACGTTTTTCTCAGTCATGATTAATTCTCAAATAAATCATGAGTGTATCAAACATTTTTATGATGCGGGGAAAATTAACGCGGTCGAGTTTCGTTGTGCGCAGGATTTTTGAATGACGGTTTACCCTAAAACGTGTAGTTCCTTAATAACTTTCGCGAAAATGATATGATGAGTGTCAAACTTTTATTTTGTCATGGAAATGATTTATCATACGAGAATATGAAATAAAAATCAAATTTCGGAAAAAGTGAATAGTAAAAGTGAATAGTGAAATTTTCGGGAATAGAAGTTTACCTGAAAATGTGAATTGTTACAGTCTCTACCCCTTACGGGAACTTCGTCCCGAAGTTCTAGGTGTGTTATATGTTGGAGTGGTGTCGATGAAGAGGTGTGGTTACTTATGAGGACTAGAGTGATGTAGTTTGATTTGTCGTTTCAGTGTATGGCGTAGGATGAGTTTTACTTTTATGTGGGAAAGGTAGAGTAAGAGTGATTAATTGTCGTATTCTATCGTATGAATAATTTATGAATTTCCTATACTCACATGAAAGTTGTTTTAAGATTATAAGTGAGAAGTTTGTTTCTAAGAAAACATACAGGTGACTACTCCCAGCATAACATGATCCCTCCTGAATTAGACATAGGTGATCAGGCTATGTATAATTTAGGACCGATAATGTGATGTTCGGTTTAGTCACGTAGTATTGTGTTTCTTAAAAGTTTTAGATGGTATTCAATCTTGTAAAGCTGATGAGGGTGCTTGTGGTGTAACTAAGGATGATTTGAGCTTTAAAAGTGCATCAAGATCTGTTAATGAGCTTGTGGTTGCAACGGTTGTGAAGATAATGATGGTGAAAAGACGAATGAGGCTTGTGTCCTTCATTTTGGTTTGATGAGTTTTAGTGGTTTGAGATGAAGCTGGGTAAAGAAGATATGGGAGATATGATAAGAGGGTTTTTGATAATGGTGTTGTGTTTTCTTCGTTGGCGCCATGATTCTATTATATAAAAGATACGTCGTGAGTAGAGAGTTGTGAAATAAGCATGATTTTTTATGAGAAATGATAGAATAATTACGTTGGAGGTTTGAATCCTAACACATGATAGCATAAAGCAAGAGTTTTATTCATAAAACGTTGATTGATTACAAGATTGAAACTTATTACAAGTTTCTTCCAAATCTACTAACTGATACTTTCAGTTTAGTAATTACAATGTTTTACAACTACTGCTAGCTATTACATGGATTCTACAGAGTTTACTAACTGAGTCTATTTAGTTTAGTAGTACAAAAGATAACTAGTATCATCACACTAGTCTATTGCGGGTTAGAAGGTCCTAGCAGCTCTGATTGATCGGCAACTTCTTGGTTTAGTGTGTCATAGAGGTACGAGTCAATGAAGTTTGAGAGGCTGTAGTTTCCATGCTGACTTTCTTGTTGGATCAATGGTGGTCGTGATCCGATCCATAATGAGTGATCCAAATCATCACATGTAGGGATATCAAAGGGAAGTGATAGTGGTGGTGGTAATGGTGCTAGTACATATTCATACACATTATCCTCCTCGGAGTCTGCCTCAACCCAATTTTGTTCAAAATAATTAGAAGTATTCGACACAAAATTAGTTGGCATTGGTTCCTCCTCTTCTTCGTCGGTTAAATCTTCGAAAGGTTCTTCTTCGTCATCAGAAGCGAAGGCATTTACGAAGTCAAATCCGAACTCGGGTGAGGGTGGTAAGACTTGGAAGTTATTAAGTAGAGTGGGAACATAGTCGGGAGAAGTGGGTACGCACATGATTTCTAATAGAAGAATTACTATGTTAAAACAATTCAAATGTTTATGGGAAGTGCTCAAAATGTGACAAGTGTGTATATATCAATATACTAATATGTTCATGTAGTATAAAATGCTTACGGGGAAATGCTCAATTATGTTAAGGGTACATATATCAATATGCAATTATGTTTGTGTAGCATAAAAATGTCTACGGGAAATGCTCAAAATGGGTATATATCAATATACTAATATGTTTGTGTAGCATAACATGCTTACAGGAAAATGCTCAAATGTGCTAAGGTACATATATCAATATGCAATTATGTTTGTGTAATATAAAATGCTTAATAAGTCCATAATCATCTGGAGGATGGAAGACACGGAGAGCGGAATGCTATAAAAATGTTTTTGCTTGTAATTGTAGTTATAGTTTAGGTCTCGATTAGACCCGTTTCTCTATAACCATGGCTCTGATACCAATCTGTAACACCGCCAATTCAATGATGCAGCGGAATTTGAACTGGGTGTTACCCGACGGCACAATAGTCACAATAATAGAAAACAAACTCTAATTGAGTCGTTTTAAAAGATTTATCATTCAAATTATATAAATATCAGAGATTACAAAATGAGGTCCCAGATGGTTCCATGTTTATAATTTACATTAAATGAGTTTTTGAATGATAATAAAATTTATAGCCCTCTTCAATATCCGTGTCCTTCCGTGCCATCCTTGATCATCATGGACCTGAAATACATGCTTAAGAGGTCAACACAAAGGTTGAGTGATATTCATAGAGTTTGTTTAATGGTTGAACACAATATGTTGGTAGTATGAGTTAATTAGACTCATACTCATGGTTGGAAAACAAAACAGGTAGGCTACGTTATTATACGCCCATAAAATGTATTATACACTAAGCTTATGACACCAAAACGTTAACGGGTACCAATATCAATCGGTGGAGTTATCCCAGTAGGTACTTTGCCGTCATACCTATGTTTCAAATATTAATGCATTTGTTTGAACTTAGTCAATATAAATGGGATTCGTCAATCCCAATAGGCCTATTCACAATATTCGCGCTCACTATTAATAGTGATTAAATGGTTCATAATAAGGGATCTTGGATTGGCAAGGATGGTACTTAGTGATAATAAAACAATCAGGCAGCATACAGTTTCAAGGCATTGTGTTTGGTTTAAAATAGTATGTATTCCCCCCAAGGGTTTGTAAAACATTGAAGTAATGTAAAGTGGGGCTATGAACTCACCGTGAGTTGGATGATGTATAATGAGAATGATGGATATGCCGTGAGAACTTCTACGAGCAACCTAGAATAATTGTTGCAACTTAGGTTTGGAATAATGTCTAAGAAAACGAGGAATTGCCTATATATGTCTTGCATTTAGTCCATGATGTGGTACAATGTATAGTGTAAGTATATGAAAAGAAATGGTTCATGAAATATGTATAGTTTATATATCGTTTACTACCGTTCGGGCCGACATAATTCAGAAGTCATGTTAGTAAACGTTCGAGGAGCCAGGACACTTTAATTCGTAAATCCACAACTCATCTCGACGTGTGGAAAACTAGAAGGGGGGTTGAATAGTTTTACGTCCTTTTTAAAAAATTTATAAACACAAGTTTGTTTTTTTAAAACTTCGATTCTAGTTTATGTGAACTTAATACTTGCACTATATGAATAATTGTATGATAACTTAACTAACTAAGCTAATATAGTAAAGGTAAATAAATAAGTAATGAGAAGAGTTAGAAAGATCAAACCACAACACAAGGATTTATAGTGGTTCGGCTACAAGGACACCTTCCTTGTTCCTACTCCACTCTCCGAGTCACCTACTCGAGAGTTTTCTTCACTATGTCAACAAACTCCCTTTTGGCGGAGAAAACCTTACACACCAATTTACACACCACAATTACTTCACAACTTGATCACTACTTTTACACACCTTTTTCACACCAATATTCTACACACCAATCTTCTTCACACCTATCTTCTACACACCAATCTTCTACTTCACACCTATCTTCACAACTAACCTACTTCACTATTTATCAACTTCTATTATCTACACAACTTCTATATCTTCTACACAATTAATCACAAGCACAACACAATATTCACAAATGAATATATATACACTATGCACAACTACTCTTCAACACTTCTTGAACTTGTTTGTAGAAAGAGTGTTCTTCTTTTGCACTTTGGATGAGAATGGATGATGAGGGATTGAATCACTTGAAACAAGGATTAATATACAAATGATCAAAGGGTTTTAGAGGATGTTTAGAGAGTTATAGATCTGAAAATTTCGTGCAAAAGGTGAGGCAAAAATCCAGGTTTAAGGTGGTATTTATAGGCAAAAGATTCTGACAGAGGAGCGTGTCCGGTCCCCTTAAATCAAGGCCGGCCCCCTTAAAATTAAGGGGACCGCCCCTTATAATTAAGGGGGCCGCCCAGCTGAAACGGCCAGAATCCTTGTCTTTTAGTAGGGAAAGTTTATTTGGTGAAAAACTAACTGATTTTGGGTAAAAATTTGAATTCATATATTTAGTATGAATAAAACATTTTTCTTAATTACCAAAAGTGTTTTTCAAAAATATATAAGATGTTTATATAATTAAATAAACTTTGTGTTAGTTAATTAAATACCCCTTTGATCATGAGATGTATTAAGCACTTGTTTATCCATACCTTAAGTGATTAAGTTGGATATAGTGATATAAACTAGCTTAATACTTGTTTACGTAGTAATTATACGATTGACGATTTTACATTTTGTGAACGTCAAAATATAGAGATATCGAAAGATATGAATAACGTTTTCACACATTATTTATGTCAACAATCTCCCCCTTTTTGATGATTACAAAATTTAAACTCATTAATCGAAAATTAGTATATATTCAAGTATTATTGTGAGTTTATATCACTTCTCCCCCTTTTTGTTAGCATCAAAAAGGTTATCCCATGTTAATGTAAACTCCCCCTCGAAGTATACTCCCCCTCGTTTTGAGGCCAAAGGGAATCGAGATATGGATATCTTGCAAAAATATTTAGTGGCAAGCAACATATATATGTATATAGCATGCAAGAGTAGAGACTAAATATAACCACAGCATTAATAATATGAAAAAGATACATCAAGCATTACATTAACAACCATAACAAGTAATGCAACTAACAAAAGCCTTAAAGGCTTAGAATCATCATGAAAATAAAAGACCAAGTCTCAAACATGAGAGTCCTCTCTAGAGCTTGCCATCCAAAAAGGTTTAACACCATTTTATTTGTGAAACACCAAGCATGTTTAATTGGGAGGAATGGATGGTGAACATGGAGATGGTGATGGTGGAGGTGTGTTTGTTGATAGTGGTGGAGGTGTTGGGTTAGTTGTTGGTGGTTGATGCAACAAGTTTTCAATATGAGAAACATGTATTGGATCTCATCTCTTAATCCGAACACAATTGTTCGGTTGTGAATGCAACAAAGGCAAGTGTCTCCATGAGCTTCAAGTAAGCTCTATGGGACGGGGTTATAGGTTGGTGGATTGATAGGAGATGATGAGAAATGTGCATCAAGAGGTGTTAATGGTGATAATGAGAGGGTAAGTGCAAGAGATGTGTTTTCATTGGTAGGTTGTGATGGTTGATCAATTGTTGGAGGAGATAAGTGGGTGTTGATGTAGTCATTGATGGATGAAGTGGATGGTATGGAGGAAGTGGAGTTTCCATTTGTTGAAGGTGTTTTGGAGGGTGCATTTGGTGCACTAGGAGATGAACATTGAGGTGGTGGAGAGGGAGTGGTGTTGTCTTCATTTGTAAGATCAATGAAGAGTTGTTTGGGTAGAATGATGACAAGTTTTTGTTTCTTGGCATTGTTTGAATAGGTGGTTCTTGGTGATGACATGATGATGTTTGATGAATGTTTGACGATGATGGAATGTGAATTAAACATGCATGGGGATTATATAGTGGGAAAACATGTTTAGAAGTGGAATTAATTTGAAATTGTAATGTTATATTCCAAAATCAGTTTAGTTTTTAAGGGAAATGGTAGCTGAGACTAGCAAAAGGGATCACAAGATGCAAAAGAGAACAGTGTAAAAACTGTTTCAGATGGCCGGTCCCCTTAAATGGAGGCCGGTCCCCTTAATTTTAAGGGGGGCGCCCTTTATGATTTAAGGGGGCCGCCCATCTGACGACCTAGAAATCAAAAATCTTTAAAAAAATTTTGGAAAAATGTTATGTTCTGTTTTGTGTGTGCAGCAAGCTCTATTTGGACATTTCACATTTGTTTTGATCTATTAGAAAGCATACATGCCATATATTTATATAAACATTAACTAATCATGCAAACATATATATAGATTAAGAGACGCATGCATTAAAAAGCATATATTAAGAGCCATCAAGTTAGCATCCTAAACAAATATCCAAATAACAAGTACTTCCGAATATACTTCGGACAAATAGCACACAAGACATAAAAATAAGTATTGTTCAACAAATATAATCCAAGCACATCATCACTTTTTCTTCCCGAATATGCCCTTCAATGTCTTCCCGATAGATTTGAAACCACCTCTAACTTCTTCATGCAAACTCTTTTGTCTTCTAAGCATCTCGGTAGTTCGTTCATGAAGCACTTCTTCGGTTTGATCACTAGGAGATGGGGTAGAATACTCGGGATAGTCAAGATCCTCTAAATTGTCAACGAACTCAGAAAACGAAGGGGTACTAGCATCATGGATGTTTTCCTCCTCATCGTCATCGTCTTGCCTTGAGGATGATCCATGAAAGCTATGACGACGAGGTTTACCCTTGTCACTTCGAGTTCGTCGAGCTTGTTTTAGAGCGAGAGGACGCAGAGTGGGGTAGATGGACTCATAGAAACTGTTGTCAAGATCGGGGTAGTACTCGATAACATGACGATAGAGACGAGTGAGGAACATTCCATATGGAAGATTGGCTTTGGGAGTTTTTCTAGCACACTCAATCCGTTTGATGAAGAAGTAGGCCAAATTGTACGGCTTTTCGACAGCTATACAATACAACATGTGAGCAAGGCACGCCGGGAGATGGTCCCGGTGACCTCCGGTACGAAACGCATTCTCACGAATGAGTTCTTCCCAATGCTTCATGTGGGGGCTTAATTCTTTGAGGAGAAGTTGGTATGGAGAGATTTGAACGTTTTTGGATTTAATTTTTCGGCTTGTGGTGGCACGGTCCACACCAAGGATTTGACAAATTTCGTCGGGATGAGGAAATTCTTCGAAATAGGGACCGAAGGTTGGTTGATAGCGATTAAGAGATTTGAGGTCCCACTCGTTTGTGAAAACGGCTTGACCTCTAAAAGGGATTTGGAGGATATGACCAAATTGTTCGAGAGTTAGGGTGATAAATTCATTTTGAATCATGAAAGAGATGGTGATGAAACCAAGATCATTGGCTTGGACGGTGACTTGGCTATAGAAATCCATTATGAAGCGAGGGATGATAGGTTCGTTTATTTCATAAAGACAATTGAAGTTGATGCTTGTAAACACGCAATTTATGTAGTCGGATTGAGCAAAAGCAAGATCTACTACACGTCCTTCATGAACATTTCTATCTTCAATTTGATGATAGATAAGTCCAATGGAAGGAGATGTGGTGGGGAGTTGGGAAACTTTAGGAATGTAGTTTTTAGTGTGAGAAAGATCTTCGGTAGTTGCTTTTGGCATTTTCACCTAAACACATCAACAATACAAAAAGACCAAAATAAATATAAAGAAAGATAAAAATATATGTTTATTGTTAAGGCTTATGTTAGAACGTAAACGTACTTCGTTACAAATCCTAAGAAGTAGATTACCATGTTCCTTAATATTGTTTTTAACTCGTTCTAGATATACTTTAAGATGTTTAATAAGTAGTTATGGACAAATCCAAACGCCCTTTTAAACATCTTAATATATCATGAAATTTACTAGATTTACATTAGATTGTAAAGCTAGCTATTTCTTGTGAGTTTCTTATGCATGTGATTTGTTTTTGAAAAAGATGGTTTGTATTTTTACTTAAAAATGTCATTTTTAGTAATAAACCAAACGCTTCCTTAACTATTGACTTATACCTCTAGTATGTCAATATATATATGAATTATATATCTTGACGAGTTCGATTAGCAATTTTTAGGTTTATAATTATAACAAAGTTTTATAAAAATTATAATGACTATGTTTCGATATTATTTGGACATAATCCAAACACCCCTATATTGTGAACCAATATAATTTTTCTTAGTCGAAAAATGTAATTTCAAGTTTTACAAGTTACAAAAGTATAATGTGATTAGTTTTAACACGTTTTCAAATCATTATTCAACAATGAGTTTACTAGAAATTTTGAAAAGGAGTGTATGAAATTTTTCAAAAATTTTCAACATGATAGTTTATAATAACTAGTTTCTAGTGTTGATCAATCATCCTAATCCTAGGGGAAGCATTTGGTTATGGAGTTTTAAGGCTTAATTCGAAAGAAATTGTGAAATTTGACGAATTTTATAAAACATGCATAATCATGAGTATGATCAAATAAGATGAAATTAGATAAAATGTGTTATGAAAAAACTTACAATAAGTAATGGTGATTGTGTTAGATGAATTTGCCCTTTGCGAATTAATCCGAATTATATGATTTGGAAGTGATTTGAGGTGTTTTTGGGTTTTGGTTTTCGTCACAGCAGAAGCAAGGGAAGGGAAGTATGAAAAAGTAGAGTGTTTGGCAAATGGAAAAAAGGGAAAAGCGGGTTTGAGCTATCAGATGGCCGGCCCCCTTAAATATTAAGGGGGCCGCCCTTCATTTGGCTGCCGGTCCCCTTAAACATTAAGGGGGCCGCCCTCCAAAATTTGATATTTTTGATTTTGGTTTCTGGAAAGAACAAGAAAATATTTATATGTATGTATTAGATTTATATTTAATCAAAAATACGTTGGAGGGTATTCGCACGAAAGGAATTACTTGACACTTTTACTTGACAATTTGCCAATTAAATTTTCTTGATCATTTCGGATGAAATTTATCAAGTTGTCAAGTACACGAGAACGTTGTGGAAGGTTCATAAGTATATGTATATATATATATATATATATATATATATATATATATATATATATATATATATATATATATATATATATATATATATATATATATATATATGTATGTAGTATGGGCTTATAAGACGAGAATAAAGGAAGGAGACGAATGCAACGGAAGCCGGGAGTTTGTTTCATCCATAGATTTTTCGACTCATCTCTCTTCATCAGCATGAGTGTTGTTGAACATTAAAGTCCAATAAGGCAAATGGGGAAAAGAAAAGGTTCGTAAACGAACAATTTCTAGTTCTAGAAAATCAACAAATGAGTTTTCTAGGTTATAAGATCCTAGATATAGCTAACTGTATATATATATATATATATATATATATATATATATATATATATATATATATATATATAGATATAGTATAAGTAAATAAGTATATATATGTATAGAAATAAAGACTAGAGAGAATAATGAAACAATCAAAATCACATAGAAGCTAGATACTGAACTAAGCATGCATTTGTTTACAAGGAAATAAAAGGAAATGTGTACCTTTCATCTTCAATGCGTTAAACTTCAAAATCTTCAAAGGAAAGTCCGAACACGGGGTGACATCAAAGATTTCCATGTATGAATGGCGAAAGTTTTCACGTTGGTCCCCATTGTCTCATTTGACCAAAGTTGTTTGTCCCGAACATGTTTTGTATTTGACTTGGGTGCATATATGGTGGAAACATTCCCCATGGATTGAAGTTCCACATTTGTTGATTATTATTAAAGTTTTGTCTATTTTGGTTTACTCTTGGTTGAGGTGTTTTAGGTCTAGGGTAAGAATTATTCGGTTTCCTAGGTGGTGGAGTTTTAGATCTTGTTTTAGTTTTGGACGATCCTACTTCGTTTTTTAAAGATGGTTTATAAAACGGTTTTATTTCTTCATTACTAGCTAGATGTATTTTCTTATCATTTATGAGTATATACTCAGGATTAGATTTTGAAGGTTTTAGTTCCTTGAGTTCGCTTTCAAATTTAACATTTTTAACTTCACTTGTTGAGGCTTCGGTTGAGTTAAAACCTAGTCCGGTTTTATCTCCGGATATTCTTTGAATACTTATAATTTTACTAAGTGAGTTACTACTATTTTCAAATTTATCAAGTTTACAAATTTCTTCCTTAAGTTTGTTGTTTTCACTTCTAAGCTCTTGACATGATTTACATTCTTCAAAAGTTTCTTTACCTTTCTCAAGTTGATGTATTTTAATTTTTAGTTCAAGTACTTCATTTTCTAATTGGTTATTTATGTATTTTAGTGATTTGTTTTTAGCCATAACTTGTTGTCCTAGTTTGCATAATCTATTGTATTCACTATCTAAGTCTTTTTCATCTAATGATAAATTTTCATCACTAAAATATTCGGTTTCGGAACGTACCTCACTTGATGTTTTAGCCATGAGACACTTTTCTTCCTTTGTTGTTTCTTTCTCATCTTCATCGCTATCACTCCAAGCACCTCCAATAAACGCTCTTTGATTTTGATCTCTTGTCATCATTGGACATTTTCCAATAAGGTGATTCGGATCACCACACTTGAAACATTTTCTCTCATTCTTGATATACTTGTCATCATTATTCTTTTGAGATGTTCTTCTTTCATCGTGTGGTTGTCTAACGAATCTTCCTCGCCTTTTGAAGAATTTCTTGAAATCTCTTACGGCCATGGCATATTCTTCGTCTTCTCTTTCGGAAGATGAGCTATCTTCATTGTTGGATTCCTTTCTAGCTTTCAAGGCGACTGACTTGCTCTGCTCTCGTTTCCCTTTAACCATTTCGGAGTCCTTCTTTATTATTGCTTCGTAGACTTTTAAATTACCAATTAATTCATCAAGTTGTAGCGTTGACAAATTCTTCGATTCTTCAATAGCCGTCACTTTAGCTCGCCATTTTGGGTGAAGAGCTCTAAGAAACTTCCTAACAAAATTCTTACTAGAGAAATTCTCATCAAGTGCTTTTAAACTTGTGATTATAGTGTTAAATCTAGCAAAAGCATTATCAATTGATTCCTCTTCCGGAATCGTGAATTGCTCATATTGTTGAACAAGTAGATCTATTTTGTTATCTTTGACTTGACTATTACCTTGGTAGGTTATTAACAAAGAGTTCCAAATTTCTCTTGCGGTTTCACACATAAAGATCCTTTCGTACTCCTTACGTGGTAGCTCATTGTAAATAACCATTTTTGCTTCATTATTTTTAGCAAATTTTCTTTTTAAATCATCATTTTGTTTTTCAAAAGGTACGATTTCATCTTTCTTAGTTTCGGGGTTATTTTGAATAGGTAAAAAATCACCATTGGTAATAATATGCCAAAGATCTAGATCTTTTGATTTCACATAAGTTTCGAATCGATTTTTCCAATATAAAAATCCATCACTTTCAAATAGTGGTGGTCTTTGCATAGATTGCCCTTCTAAATATTTTTCAGATTCCATAGATCGTTACAAGTTTTAAAATACAATATATTTTAAAAATCTTGCTAGACGTGGCTCCTGATACCAATTGTGGAAAACTAGAAGGGGGGGTTGAATAGTTTTACGTCATTTTTAAAAAATTTATAAACACAAGTTTGTTTTTTTAAAACTTCGATTCTAGTTTATGTGAACTCAATACTTGCACTATATGAATAATTGTATGATAACTTAACTAACAAAGCTAATATAGTAAAGGTAAATGAATAAGTAATGAGAAGAGTTAGAAAGATCAAACCACAACACAAGGATTTATAGTGGTTCGGCTACAAGGACACCTTCCTTGTTCCTACTCCACTCCCCGAGTCACCAACTCGAGAGTTTTCTTCACTATGTCAACAAACTCCCTTTTGGCGGAGAAAACCTTACACACCAATTTACACACCACAATTACTTCACAACTTGATCACTACTTTTACACACCTTCTTCACACCAATATTCTACACACCAATGTTCTACACACCAATCTTCTACTTCACACCTATCTTCACAACTAACCTACTTCACTACTTATCAACCTCTATTATCTACACAACTTCTATATCTTCTACACAATTAATTACAAGCACAACACAATATTCACAAATGAATATATATACACTATGCACAACTACTCTTCAACACTTCTTGAACTTGTTTGTAGAAAGAGTGTTCTTCTTTTGCACTTTGGATGAGAATGGACGACGAGGGATTGAATCACTTGAAACAAGGATTAATATACAAATGATCAAAGGGTTTTAAAGGATGTTTAGAGAGTTATAGATCTGAAAATTTCGTGCAAAAGGTGAGGCAAAAATCCAGGTTTAAGGTGGTATTTATAGGCAAAAGATTCTGACAGAGGAGCGTGGCTGGTCCCCTTAAATCAAGGCCGGCCCCCTTAAAATTAAGGGGACTGCCCCTTATAATTAAGAGGGCCGCCCAACTGAAACGGCCAGAATCCTTGTCTTTTAGTGGAGAAAGTTTATTTGGTGAAAAACTAACTGATTTTGGTTAAAATTTTGAATTCATATATTTAGTATGAATAAAACATTTTTCTTAATTACCAAAAGTGTTTTTCAAAAATATATAATATGTTTATATAATTAAATAAACTTTGTGTTAGTTAATTAAATACCCCTTTGATCATGAGATGTATTAAGCACTTGTTTATCTATACCTTAAGTGATTAAGTTGGATATAGTGATATAAACTAGCTTAATACTTGTTTACGTAGTAATTATACGATTGACGATTTTACATTTTGTGATCGTCAAAATATAGAGATATCGAAAGATATGAATAACGTTTTCACACATTATTTATGTCAACACGACGGCTTACATAATGAACTCCTCATATGAGGCTCCCTACTATTGTAGTAGTTGATGAAATATATATATATATAAGTTTTGATCTGAAAAGTTACATGTCCAATATTTGAATAAACTTAGGAAAATTTATCTTTACATGAAGATTGTTATTAGGGTAAGTTTCTTAAGTCTTGTATGACGAATACTTGTAATATCTCATGGTTCTTTAGATGAAGTAGATCCAAATTGTATGTTTAAGTTATCGCCAACTTTTTAGCTCATGTTTTCGCCTAAGTAAGTTTATATGGTCATTTAGTCATGGCCTTGCCATGACCTTTGGTCAAAGGTCATTGTTCCATGGTCTTGAGACTCAACCTTGGCTTTAGCCATGGTTGTGGTCTTGAATCTAGGTCATAAGACCTCTTGGTCTTTTTAAACCATAACCATTATATAGTGACTTATATATGTAAAATAGCTGTTAATAAACTGAGAAAAATATCATTCGTTATTGGTTTTTTGGAGACGTGCTCCTGAGTTTTTGAAGAAAACGTGATTCCGAACAACTTTCGTGCATTAACTTTTTCATGAAACGGACCATAAGGGCCTCTTTTTGCGTGTTTAAGGTTTTGTCACAGAAAGTATTTAGGCAGTTTTGCCGTAAAGTTTTGGTAACTTCAAATGGTCATAACTTTTGACTCTTGTACTTTTTTTTAGGTGGTTCAAATTGCTATGTTTTCCTTGTTAATTCCTCTACTACAATATGTAATTTTCCAATATCATTTATATACTGTTTTGATCAGAGTTCTCCATAAAAATCACTAGTTTGTTTGTTTACATATCATAAGTTAACATATATATATATATATATATATATATATATATATATATATATATATATATATATATATATATATATATATATATATATCACAGATTGTTTTACCCATTTTTAAGCATCATGAACTTAATAATAAGACAATATATAGTATGAAGGAAATACAAATAGCATGAAAATGATATTTAAGCAAGTAAGTGTATTAGAGTTTGCTTACAACTTTGGCTTTCTACAAGAAAGGTAAGTAACATGTAAGGTAAGGACTTTGATTGATTACTTCTCTTCACTTCAAGCAATCTTTCTACACTTGTTTTCTTGAAAGAGAGATGATGAAAGTTGAGGTGAATTGAGTGGATTCAAACTCAAGAGAATCACCAAAGTTTATAAGGTTTGGAAGTATTTTGATTACCTAAAACCAAGCTAGGGTTTCTATGTTGATGAAGTACGTACTTGAATCTTGCTTGTAACTAGAAGGAATTTAGCTAAGTGTGAGATGGTTTGGTGTGTGATGTGTCGCATACAAAGGAGGGGGAGGGGGGCTTTTATAGGGTCTTGAGGAGGTTAGGAAGGTGCCTAGGAAGATGCCTTAAGGAGGTTACATTTCAAGACTTTTCAAAGCTTATCAAAGAAGCTTGAACACATGTACTCATCCAAGGGCTTCAAGCATGAGATCAAGACACCTTAAGGTGTGACTCCCTCCCCCCCCCCCTAATGGCGGTTCACAAAGGCTAGGGGGTGAGTTGTGCCTTTGGTGATATTATCCTAAGTATTGGATGAGTTTTGACTCCGGGAAATGCTAACCGTAAATTATTAAGCCTCAAAACGTAAAACCGGGTATCGTAAAAATGTGGAACTTGAAAGAATGGTTAAACATATCATTATACTCCATAATAAAATATAAAATGAGTGGTAGGTTCCATTGGGGTGCTAAAACCCTGCTAAAACTGGAAACACGGGTCTAAAACACGTAATACGTAAAACATACGAATATTGTGTAAAATTGTGAAAAGTAAAATGTTACTTTTCTAATAGGATAAAAATGATTTAAAATGACTTATAATGTCTAGACTGGGCTCAGTCTAGTGTCGGTTGGTATTAAATGTCTTTTAGACATAAAACCGTAAGCCTAAAAATCAAGGAATGATTTATAAAATCAAGGAATGATTTTTGGTCAAAGGAGGAGGGAAAAATATGTTGACTTATTCCAAATGTGTGAAAACTCAAATTGTCTTAGAAATGCGGTGCAGGTATAGGCTAAGGTTACGGCTAAGTAAAAGCGCTTAAAAATGAAATTTCTGTTTCTCACGGCCGAGGTTTATTTGGTCACGTTTTTCTCAGTCATGATTAATTCTCAAATAAATCATGAGTGTATCAAACATTTTTCTGATGCGAGGAAAATTAACGCGGTCGAGTTTCGTTGTGCGTAGGATTTTTGAATAACGTTTTACCCTAAAACTTGTAGTTCCTTAATAACTTTTGCGAAAATGATCTGATGAGTGTCAAACTTTTATTTTGTCATGGAAATGATTTATCATACGAGAATATGAAATAAAAATCAAATTTCGGAAAAAGTGAATAGTAAAAATGAATAGTGAAATTTTCGGGAATAGAAGTTTACCTGAAAATGTGAATTGTTACATAAGCTCTTGAAATAATTTACATTCTTCAATAATTTCTTTGCCTTTCTCTAATTTATGTATTTTAATTTTAAGTTCTAGTATTTCATTTTCCAATTGGTTGTTTATATGTTTTAGTGATTTGCTTTTAGTTATTACTTGTTGTCCTAATCTACATAGTCTATTATACTCATTATCTAAATCATTTTCGTCTAACGATAAATTTTCATCACTAAAATATTCGGTTTCGGAACGTACCTCGCTTGATTTTTTTCCCATAAGACACTTATCTTCTTTTGTCATTTCTTTCTCCTCCTCATCACTATCACTCCAAGCTCCTCCAACAAATGCTCTTTGATTTTGATCTCTTGACATCTTTGGACATTTTCCAATGAGATGATTTGGATCACCACATTTGAAACACTTTCTCTCATTCTTGCTATACTTGTCATCTTTATTCTTTTGAGATGCTCTTCTTTCATCGTGTGGTTGTCTAACGAATCTTCCTCGCCTTTTGAAGAATTTCTTGAAATCTCTTACGGCCATGGCGTATTCTTCGTCATCACTTTTGGAAGATGAGCTATCTTCGTTACTAGATTCCTTTCTAGCTTTCAAGGCGATTGACTTGCTTTGCTCTCATTTTCCTTTGACCATTTCGGAGTCCTTCTTTATAATTGCTTCATAGACTTTCAAATTTCCAATTAATTCATCAAGTTGCAATGTTGACAAATTCTTTGATTCTTCAATAGCAGTCACTTTAGCGCGCCATTTTGGGTGAAGAGCCCTAAGAAACTTTCTAACAAAATTCTTACTAGAAAAATTCTCATCAAGTGCCTTTAAACTTGTGATGATAGTGTTAAATCTAGCGAAAGAATTATCAATTGATTCCTCTTCCGGAATTGTGAATTGCTCATATTGTTGAACAAGTAGATCTATTTTATTATCTTTGACTTGACTATTACCTTGGTGAGTTATTAATAAAGAGTTCCAAATTTCTTTTGCGTTTCACACATAAAGATCCTTTCGTACTCTTTACGTGGTAGCGCATTATAAATAACCATTTTTGCTTCATTATTTTTAGCAAGTTTTCTTTTTAAATCATCATTTTGTTTTCCAAAAGGTACGATTTCATCTTTCTTTGTTTCGGGGTTTTTTTGAATAGGTAAAAAATCACCATTGGTAATAACATGCCAAAGATCTAGATCTTTTGATTTCACATAGGTTTCGAATCGATTTTTCCAATATAAAAATCCATCACTTTCAAATAGTGGTGGTCTTTGCATATATTGCCCTTCTAAATATTTTTTAGATTCCATAGATCGTTACAAGTTTTAAAATACAATATATTTTAAAGATCTTGCAAGACCTGGCTCTTGATACCAATTGTGGAAAACTAGAAGGGGGGGGGGTTGCATAGTTTTACGTCCGTTTTAAAATTTATAAAAGCAAATTTGTTTTAAAAACTTCGATTCTAGTTTATGTGATTTCAATACTTGCACTATATGAACAATTATATAGTTATTAACTAACTAAGCTAATATTGTATAAGTAAATAAGTAAGTAATGAAAGGAGTTGGAAAGATCAAACCACAACACAAGGATTTATAGTGGTTCGGCTACAAGGTCACCTTCCTTGTTCCTACTCCACTCCCCGAGTCACCTACTCGAGAGTTTTCTTCACTATGTCAGCAAACTCCCTTGTGGCGGAGAAACCTTACACAACTTTCGCTTAGACCGACTTAACGACACAAAGCTAGATGTCGGGTTCTAATCCTAGCTAGAACCAATCTCACAACTTCTTCACAACTTCTACACTACTTATCCACACCACACCTTCTTCACAACTTCACACTACTACACAACTTCTTCTCCCTACACAACTTCTACTTCTCCTAAACTACTTATTACAAGCACAACACAACTTCACAAATAATATGCACAATATACACAAATACTCTACAATACTTCTTGAACTTTGTTGTTGAAGGAGTATTCTTCTTTTGCACTTTGGAAGAGAATAAATGAGAAGGGATTGAATCACTTGAAACAAGGATTAGTAATCTAATGATCAAAGAGTTTTGGAAGATGTTTAGAGAGTTTTAGATCTGAAATTTTCGTGCAAAAGGTTAGAAAAAATACCAGATTTAAGGTGGTATTTATAGGAGAAAATTCTGACAGATTCTGACACAGGAGCCTGGCCGGTCCCCTTAATTCATGGCCGGTCCCCTTAATTTTAAGGGGACCGCCCCTTATAATTAAGGGGGCCGCCCAGCTGTAACGGCTAGAAAATCTGTTATTTAGTGGACAAAAGTTTATTTGGTGAAAAACTAACTGATTTTGGTTAAAAATTTGAATTCATATATTTAGTATGAGTAAAACATTTTTCTTTATTACCAAAAGTGTTTTTCAAAAATATATAATATGTTTATATAATTAAATAAACTTTGTAATAATCAATTAAATACCCCTTTGATCATGAGATGTATTGAGCACTTATTTATTCATACCTTAAGTGATTAAGTTGGATATAATGATATAAACTAGCTTAATACTTGTTTACGTAGTAATCTTACGTTTGATGATTTTACATTTTGTGATCGTCAAAACATAGAGATATCGAAAAATATAAATAATGTTTTTATGCATTATTTATGTCAACAGTCTGCTTACCTGCTTCCAAATTTTGAATCATGGACCAAAGCTCACCATCGTCTTTCTGTGCTTCCTTAACTCTAAGTATAAGGTTAGGTTCAACCTTCAAACTCGCCCAATATCCGTCACGACCACGAATACAAAATTTCACCTCCAAAAGTTCCAAGTCATTAATAATCTTAGAGTCAATATCAAGACTAGCCAAAATCCCAGATTCCCTACTAAGAGCGTCAACAACCACATTCGCCTTGCCTGGGTGATACTGAATGTTCGTGTCGTAGTCCTTAAGAAGTTTCAGCCAACGTCTCTATCTCATATTCAACTCTTTCTGAGTAAAGATGTATTTAAGACTCTTGTAATCGGTAAAGATGTCACAAGATTCCCCATAAAGATAATGCCTCCAGATTTTCAAAGCAAACACGACCGCAACCAACTCCAAGTCATGTGTAGGATAGTTAACCTCATAAGGGTTCAGCTGTCTTGATGCATATGCGATAACCTTTCCATGCTGCATCAATACACAACCAAGACCCTTCTTTGAAGCATCGCTGTAGATTTGAAATCCATGATGAGGCGAAAAATGATCCATTTTTAGGGGGTCATTTAAGCCCGAATTCGAATTTATTTGATCAAATATTGCCCTAAATCGTTCCTTTTGTGATTTTAGGTACTTTGGGAGTGAAATCTAGAAAAGGAAGCAATTCGGACGTTTTTGGAGCATAAAAGTGAAGAAAATGCCAAAGTCTTAATTTTCCATGCTGGGAACAGTAGGTGACGGCGTCAAGAGTAACACCCTGACGGCGTCAAGAGCAAAATTCCATGACGATCCAGTACAGATTTGAAGGTGTCACGAAGGTTGGGCGTCAAGAGTAAAAGTCATGACGGCCTGGAAATGATTAAGTCTTGACGGCGTCAAATGTAGATCAAGGCAGTCCGAGAATAGTTTTGGCGGCGAGGTGACGGCGTCACAAGCTTGGTCTTGACGCCGTCAGACCCCTTTTCCTATATATAGTTTTCTAATTTTCACATTAAAAAAGAGAAGTTTTGGAGAAACCCTAAGTACGATTTTGGTGCAAATTTTACAGGTTTTTCAAGGGTTCCAACCTCTTGATACCTTGCATGTGTAATTAAGATAAGTGTTCTTTTAATTCAATCAATATGTCTATGTGTTGGTTGTCTATATCTTGTTCTTGTCTTAATTCCATCATGCTAGGCTAGATCTATCTTGTGTATGCTTGGATCTAATGAAACCTAGATGTTAATTATGTGTTGATTACTTGTTTATATTTGCCTTGGATGAATGATTTATATGTTAGGCTTAAGAAAACTGGCAGATCTCCAATTGGTAACATGCTTGAACGTCTTAAGAAACATGAACCGACGCGCACTAGGTCTTTATTGGTTGTATTTAATGCATGAGCCACTGTTTACAATCCGTATAGTTGTGCTGGGCATGGTGTAGGAGGAGATAAGAGCTCATAGAATTGGGGAGTTTAGTGTGCCACCCCATGAATGGTATTAAGGAATACGATCAGTCATCCATGCAATTATAACAAGTAATTAACGTGTAAAAGATGTCTAGGGAGTAGTGAAATCTAAGTAAACACATTTTCTCCACTTATTGCTCACAACTTTAGTATAATTTAGTTTATTTTCATTTCTAGTATTTTATTTTGATTGCATCTTAGTATTGGGTTAGTTGATTAGCAACTAATTCCGCCCAAATCCTTCTAACCCGAGATTTTTAATTGCTTTGATAAAATATAAAAATACAAAAATAATCTTCCCTCACATTTAGAACTAGTATTTAGGTTTTCTAATCCTAGCGACACTATTCCTAAGCTGAACGATCAATCCCCCGGTACTTGTCACTATACTATACTACAACGATCAGGTACACTGCCTGGTGGGGGTTGTAAGCTTCTCAAGATCCCTTGAGAGGTAAAGCCTGGTGCAATTCCCACGTATCAATCCACCAGACCCAGAAGGTAAAGTAAGAATAGGAGAGGAAACCAATCTCTTCTTCAATTCCTTGAAGCTTTCCTCACATTCATCACCCCAAATGAATTTCTCACCCTTCCTCATAAGTTTAGTAAATGGTAGAGCCAAACATGAGAATCCTTCCACAAACCTCCGATAGTAACCAGCCAAACCCAAGAAACTCCTGACTTCATTCACCGTTGTCGGTCTTGGCCATTTAATGATTGCCTCGACCTTTGCAGGATCCATGGTAATACCATCTGCAGAAACGATGTGACCCAAGAATGCCATCTGTCCCAATCAAAATTCACATTTCGAAAACTTAGCGTACAACTGCTTCTGACATAGAATCCCCAACACAATACGAAGATGTTCCTCATGCTCTTCCTTTGTCTTTGAATAAACAAGGATGTCGTCAATGAAAACGATAACAAATTTGTCTAGGAATTCGCGAAAGAAACGATTCATTAAATCCATGAACACAGCTGGAGCATTGGTCAAACCAAACGGCATCACCAAAAATTCATAATGACCATAACGAGTACGGAATACTGTCTTAGGAACATCTTGTTCCTTCACCCGTAGTTGATGGTACCCAGATCTCAGATCGATCTTGGAAAAGAACTTCGCACCTTGAAGTTGATCAAAAAGGTCGTCGATGCGAGGCAAAGGATAACGGTTACGAATTGTAATACGGTTTAGCTCGCGGTAGTCAATACACAGCCTCATACTACCTTCTTTCTTCTTCACAAAAAGAACAGGAGCACCCCATGGAGAAACACTCGGACGAATGAACCCACGTTCCAGTAGCTCTTGAAGTTGCTCCTTCAACTCCTTCAATTCAATAGGGGCCATATGATAAGGGGCTTTCGAAATAGGTTTGTCACCAGGGATTAATTCAATACTAAATTCCACTTCACGTTTAGGGGGAATTCCCGGAAGTTCCTCAGGGAAAACATCAGAAAAATCTCGGACAACAGGATGATCCTCAAGGCGAGTCTCATTAATAAAAGTGTCCTTGATTGAAGCTAAAAACCCCTCACAACCATGTGAGATCAAAGTATGGGCTTTCAAAGCAGAAATGATTTTCATAGTTTTGACAGGTAGAGAACCTTGATAAACAAATTCAGGATTATTCAAATCACCAAAGATCACACATTTGGTGTGACAGTCAATCGTAGCTCGATGTTCCGTCAACCAATCCATGCCAAGAATGATATCGAAGGCGCACATTTCCAAAGGAAATAGATTGGCAGAACGAATTTTGTCGTCAAAACGTACAGGACAATTCTTAAATTCATGGTTAATTATTACTTGGTTTTTCATAGGGGTGGATATTGATAAGGTATATTCAAGTAATGTTGGTGGAATTGTTATGTGTTTAGCAAAAGAAATAGATACTACGGAATGAGTGGCACCAGTATCAAATAATACGAAAATAACTCGACCAAACATATGTAAGGAGCCCGTAATGGTATCTGATGCCCTTGCTACCTGCTCATGAGTCATAGCAAACACTCGACCTGAAGCAGCTGGCTAAGTCCCAGTACCACCCTTGTTCTTGTTCTTCGGGCACTCATTACCTCGATGTCCCACAAAACCACAAATAGCATCCTCCTGTAAGGCGATGACACAGTTTTCCGGGATGCATCTTCCCACAAGTAGAGCATGGTGGAGAAGAAGCCTGATCCAGGAACCTCTTCTAGTTAGAAGAACCAGACCCATAATTCGACCTATACCCAGATGAGTTACCATACTGCTGACCCCTGTTGTTCCCATACTTCTGGTTGTTGTTCCTGTCACCATATCTGTTACTACCATCGCTACCATTACCATTTCCCTTATGATCCTGATCCCTCTGACCCTGACTCCTCTGAATCTGACCAGAACCTGTTGCCCCAGAAGATTGAATCCTATCGCCATCTCTGTTACGTTTGTTATTGATGAGTGCTCAAACACTCATCATTTTTGTCGTATTTAAACAGCCAAAACATACAAAAACAATCAAAAAGTCATCAAAATACTTAAATTATCCCAGGAATTGTGTTTTATGTGTTTTAAATGCAAAATAAGCAAAAACAAATGAAAAATGATCAAAGTTTGCAATATTGGCAGTTTCAGTCCCCCGAGTTTCAAAACTTGTCAAAAATAGTCCCTATGCATTTATTTTTTAAAGAAAAGTCAACCCAAGTCTTTTGAAAGTTAAAAATCACAAAATATGATACTTGGGTCATAAGTTTCACAAGTTGACATGTTTGGTCCCTAAAATTCTAAGTTGGCAAAAACAGTCCCTGGGAATTTTGAAAATTGGAAAAAGTGAGATTTGGTCCTTGTGTTAATAGTACTTGGCATGATTGGTCCTTGGTAACACTTTGGGGAATGTACAACTTCAGCCCTCATCTTTTGAAAAATTACAAAAATGGTCCTTGTGATAACTACTAAAACTAAACGGACCCTTTTGTTATTTTTAAGCCAAATCCATAACCAAACCAAACAACCAAGCCCAACCCCAACCCCAACCCCAATCCAAATCTAGGCCTAACACCCCACAGCCCACTCCCTTTTAATATCAAATACTCCCGGTCAAACCATGGTCAAACAGACTGTCTTCCCCACTTTTCCCCCTAAAACTAGGGTATTGTGTCTCCCCCCTCCTCCACCTTTTCACCACATTAGCCCCCCACAATAAATGTTACTCAACTATCAAACCAACCTCCCACCCTTTGCATTTAATTCCCTCAATCGTCCCACTAATTTTGCCCGTTTGGTTTTTGGCGGCAAAAATCCAATCAAAGGCTAGGATGGCTCAACTTTTAATTCAACGATGGGGATTTGGTCTTGGGTCAAGAAAGAGGTCAAAGGAACTCTCAAAAGGGGCTTGGAAGCCATGTGGAAGGTGGTGAAGCTTATTTTAGTAGCGTAGTATAAGTAGTAGCTAAATATGAGCCTTAGAAGTGTGTAGTATTGTAATTTGGATATTGTAATGTTTATTTTAGCTTCTGTAATCTATTTTTAACCAATGAAAGTTTCATTTTAAGTCATACTCTTATTTTCCAATTTCAAGTATTATTCAAATATTGCAATCTTTAATATAAAGCTCATTAGTGAGAGTTAGGTGATTACAATCTCATATAAACTTAATGTATCTGTTTTCATAAGGTTTTTAGGTTTGTGGAATTGTTTTTTCCACAGTTTGATAAAAATATAAAAAAATAAAAGAAAATCAAGATAAAATAAAAAAGGACATGATCAAGGGTTGATGAAGCTTGGAGCACAGTGATTGGTGGTTGCTGATGGTATTAGAGGCTTATGGAAACCACATAGGCTGATACTTGATCCTGGTCCCTTGTCTCAGTTGGCATTACTATTGTAAGCTTTGATTTTTGCTTTTTACTCTTCTAAGTTTATTAGTTGTGTTTATTGCTTATTACTGTGTATTTTTCTTATTTATCACTTATTTAAATTAGTTATGATCAATCGCTTGTAGTTTGGTTTAGAGGGTGTTTGAATTAGTTTTATTAATAGTCTGTGATTTAGAGGGTGTTTGGATTTGACTGTGTTGGTAGGTCTAATTGAGCTCAGTGTTTACCATTTGTTCTTATAACTCAGTAACATCTAAGCACACCATTTCAAACAAGTCTTTGGTCCTAACTAGCAAAAAAGTCAAAATAAGCTTGAAATCCATCTCACTTATTATCTGTTGAAACAGTTGGTACCATAATCTCCATATTAGCTTAAAAACTGTTAATCTAGCTTGTTTTCATCTCTTATTAGCTTAACACTACATAATCAGTAAGTAATTAAGGATCAAAGTTCAGTTAAGTCAAAATATCAAGTTTTCATAAAAAAAGTCAAAAGTGCTCTTTGGCAGAAATCCAATTTTTGGAGGAATTTTATAGAATTTTGTGTTGAGATTGAAGGTTTGAAATTTCTTGGGTGCTAAGTATCTCAGCTGAACTACATGATCCTATGAATGTCTTATTTTTGTGAATTTTGCACAAGCTTGTGCACAAGCTCAAAGTGAGATGCAGGGGAAACACCTCCCCTGTGCACTTCACTCAGTTCCAATAGGCCAAGTTTAGTGGACCCCACAGGCCTTACTAGTGGGCCCCATACCTTGCTTTTTGGCTTAATAGAAAGCCAATAAGCCAGACTCTTAGGTTCTAAGCTTATTTTGTAGTTTAGGGCTTATATAAATAGGGCTGCAAGTGCCCTTTTGTTTGTCCCTTTCCTGACCAAAGCTGAGAACTCAGCTTTCACCCCAAGTTCCAAACCCCCCTCCTGATCTCAATTGTGGGACCTAGAGGGTGAGACCTAGCTTTTTAGACAGCTTATCACCTCAACCTATTGGCTCAAACCTTTTTTTGACTTCCAAGGCCCCTAGTGGACCCCACAAGCCCTCAAAGGTGCCTTGTGAGATCTGTTGTGAACTGTTTGGTGTTTGGATTGCTTATAGCTTATTTGGTGCTTATTTCCTGTGCTTATTGTCTTAATTTGGATTAATTTAAGTTTTTATTAATCTGTTTGTAGCTTATTTGTGGTTGTGACATCATTTGGTAGCTTTTGCACATCACTCAAGACCTAATAAGCTTAAAAAGCTCATCTGTCATTACAATAAGCTACCGAAACTGCTTATTTTTTATCTCCAAACAAAGTACCTTCACAAAAGTTACTTAAAAACATTCCATAAGCAAGTTTGAAACAGAAAAGTCCCAAGAAGCCCAACTTATTGGAAGTGATAGCTTCTATTTAAGCCAATTGGCTTATTACCTCAGCTTATTTATAAGCTAATCTCATTTTTATATTTTTCCTTGGCTTCTGGTAGTTAAAAATAATTTTTGTAATTTTTTCAGATTTTTCTTGCATCATTTGGTATTTTTCTCAATTTAAATTAGTTTTTAATAATTATTAAATAGTTAATAATTAATATTAATTAATTAGCAAATCAGAAAATACAAATCTAGTTTTAAAATTAGTTTTTAGTTATTTTTAATTTTTCCAAATTTTATTTTCAATTTTCTAGTGTAATTTCATAATTAATTAGAATTTAGGTTAATTTAAATAATTAAAAAGTAATTAATAAATAGTTAATAATTAGTAATAATTAATTAAAAAGTCTTAAAAATATATTTTCAGTTCTAAAATTAGTTTTATAGTGTTTTAGATTTTTCTAAGTTTAAATTTTATTTTTCTAGGTAAATTTCATAATTATTTGTATTTTAGGTTAATTTAATTAATTAAAATTAAATAGGAAATTAGTATTTAATTAATAATAATTGTAAAAATAGTGTAAAAATTAATTTTAATTTTCCAAAAATTTTCTTTAATCATTAGGTTTGTAAAAATATCATTTTTATACCAGTAGCCTTTTTAGATAATCTCACCCACTTTTTATTCACGTACGTTTGTTCCCGTTCTCAGCAAACGCACTGTTTTTAGGTTTTAGTTCACTTCTTCTTAATCTAAATTCCAGTAATCAGTCATATAGCTTTCCTAAGCTATTTCTTTTTATAATTTTCAAATAATTCTCACCACAACTCCTTTTCTGTAAATAATCACCCGATCACAAACACGCTCAGATACAATTCACACCTCGTCAGGGTATAACGACCTGGTGATTTCCTATATTACCCGGAGATTGACTCTAGGCTTTTTGACTTTGTTGACCATTCCTTGGTCAATATAAGTTGACTGTTTAGGGCCAATCAGTTACTCCTGGTCCTTTCCTTTAAGATCTCCACATTGCGGGCTGCATTAGCAACCTTGGCAATGTCAGTAAAGTCGGTATTCACCAGGCTCTCCAAGATCCAATCACTTAATGCCCATTTGAATTTCATAGCCTGCTCCTCTTGATTTCCAGCCCGAGTCCCCAGAAAGCTAGCCAAACGCAAAAACCGCCTCATGAAGTCACCAGACTACTCATTATCGAACTGCTTGATGTTATGATATCACGTTCAAACTTTTGCTGCTCAGAACGAGGAAAATACTGCAAATAGAAAATCTGACGAAATGACTGCCAAGTCAGAGTAGCAATAAAGTCTTCACCTTTCACCTGCTTACAAGATTTCCACCAACTCAAAGCGTCACCCTCCAGCTTATAACTAGCAAGACGAGCCTTAAACTCGTCACCACACCCAAGCACCTCGAAGATTTTCTCAATGTGGGCTATCCAGTTTTCAGCATCCACAGGAGAGTTAGCGGAGCTAAAAGACTTGGGCCTTTGCTTCCCAAATTTCTCCAACCACCCAAGTATGGTAGGTGCAGCATCCCCACCACTGCTAAACCCAGGGTGAGCCTGACGAAATTCATCAAAAAGTCGGGTCCTAATATCTGGCATCAAGGCCTCAACAGCCTGGGCCACAGCCGCGCTGAAAGCAGCTTCATCACCAGTGTTACGTGTGTTCACCATCTAGAAGATCAATAAACGAATTAGTGAAGACAAATCAAAATGAGAATTACAAAATGAAGGAAACAGTCAAAGCAGAAGAAGCCTAATGTCTACCCAAATCCTCACAGGTCACTAGCCTAAGCTCTAAGAGTCACAAACCTGTCTCTGATACCATAATTGTAACACCCCAACCCGAAAAGGGCTAGAATGTAACATTATGGTGTGTAATTAGAACATAACAATGCAAGCGGAAGTCTTTAATAAAAGATAAAAACAAGTCATATGAAACGATGACTTATAAAGTATAGCCTTAACCAGGGCTAAACAAAGGGAAAATAATTCGAACTGCATAAGTCTAAAGGAAAGTGAAAATTCAAAGTACTAAGTCTGAAAATCCATAACAATGGGGAAACACTAAGTATAGGTCTTCTAGCATCCTACACTCATCACTCAAAGTCCCGCTTCCCGCTTATTACCTGCCGCAGAGAAAAGAAAATGCGGCTGAGCTAACGCTCAGTGAACAGATATAAACAAAGATAGGTAATAAGCATAAACGAAAAGAATAGATGAATAAGAGTCCACGAGAATCTGCAAGGATTAAGGACAACCAAATATAGCATATGTGATAATGAATCAATGATTCATTAAAAGAAATATGAAATGGATATAAACATAAGCAAGGAGAATACAAACGTATAATAAGCATAAAGGGAATAGAAGTATAAGGATGTCAAATGATAACAAAGAAATGCCCAGATAATCATACAAATTGCACAAAGGATTTGCAACTCCAATGTACTAATGTGAAATAGAGTGTATTGCACATACTAAGCCATTCACCAAATAATACTAAACAAAGTACCTAGGATGCATCCATACGCCCCCTGCAAAACAAATATATATGCACAAAGCTCTAGGCTAAGTAAACATATACAATAATAAATATAGGCCTGAATAGCTAGCTTAAAGGGAACGCTGTGGACAAAAACCCACCTCCACAGATAGTGTCAATACCACCGGTGCATCAGTGGCAAGGCCATGGACTCCCCATGACTGGCTACAAATTAATCAAATCATATACATGTAACACATAATGGGCATAGAATCAACAATGCTATAGAAATGCAATATAGCATGCAAACGAATATCAAGCTCATATCAATATCAAGTATCAACAAACACGAATCAAACAAAGGGAACATAGCAATGGCTTAACCGAAGGGATCATAATCGAAACATTAAACAAAAGAGAGAAGGATGACCTTTACTAAAAAGGCGGAATATCTGTACCTTAGGAAATGAAAGCAAACGGAAAATGAACACAACAGAAGGTGGATCACTCCTTCTTCGCCGAATCTACATGAATTATAATTACATATTATTTATACGCTTATTTAATATCATAACGGATTTTTAATGCTTGTTATAATTACATCTTTATATTTAGGGTTTATTTAGGTTAAAATGTTCAAAACATAGGTTTAGGGTTTCATTAATTAGTGCATAACTTAATTAGATTATAAATGTGATCCCAAATTAGGTTTGTCGAATTAGAAGCTTAGGGTTATACCGAATTAGAAGGTAAGTTAAGGTGATAAAAACAATTGTAAAACAATTAAGAAACATAAAGGGAGTCCGGATTAGACACACGACGAATCTCGAACCAATTGACGAATCTATCTCGAAACCAAATACACACTCTACAAAAAAATATAACGAGACCACAAGATCATACACCTTACACCCTCTTGAAATCCGAGTTACTATCATATATTATATATTCACAAGTTAAGACACCCCACGACACCCACACATGCAAACTTAAACATACACCACATTAACATGACCTGATTGACAACATTCACACACACCATACCACGACCCACATAGCCCTACACATTACTCTTATATAGCAGATAGCATAAGAAATTATAGTAACAGAACCATGCACTCACACGTACAACAACACAACCCAACTTAAAAGTCATTCAATGTTTCATTAATATATACACATGCAAATCATACGAACTTAACATATATCACACCAGGAGTATGAGACACATGCAGCGTGACCACAGAAAAATCACAATTCGTAAATCCCATTTAACACACCCCAAGCGCACACACTGCCTTAAAACTCACGACCCACACATGAAATCACAAAACTAATCTTAACCCCTATATAAACGCATGTATTTTATTCAAGTTTTACCTACAGCATAATAATAGTTTAGATAAAATAGTACACCAAGGATCGACACACATATAGAAACAAGCAACCACTCACATGAAATCATAAAAATTTCTAAGACTTTAACTCCTCTTGAAACCCTACTCGACCCCCATCTATTCCCTTTATAATTCCAGATTTGCAACATGTTGAACACCCCTGATAGAACTACGAGACTCATGCAAAATATCTTTCACATAAATCATGAACTAGATCCTTTTTGTTTCGATTACCGGTTATCTTATATAGTTTATTTTAGACTTGTGTCAACACCATAACACACGACTATACGACTCATCGCGAGACACAATACTCGAAAGACCACACGTAGATTCACGCACGTAAGCACACATACAACCCCAGTTTCATCGAGACAACCATGAAGCTTATCGAGACCAAAAGCAACACCCTATGTCTAACTCTTTAGATCAGATTGCAAACTCAAGTTTCATGGGTTTATTAATTCCATAGTACACACTCTCATTCCCACGTCCAACAGGTTACATTCCTCACACAGATTCACATTATTTGGTTTCAAAACAAAACAGGACACCATGCAAATACACCGACCTGCTATACGCACACACAATCACGCGTTTGTCGACCCATACGATACTACTTTTATAATACAATTTAACGAACTCAACTTATCACATAACCTCACACATGATCAGTACCTGTATTCACGACACACACACCACCACACTATTTGACAGTCTATGCGACACACAAACATGCAACCGGCATCAGTAACACCTTTCATGACCCAACTTAGTAACACGCGACACGTAACGTACGTATGCGACTCACACGAAAATAACCGACACGAAACCTTAAACCCTTTTTCCCTCGTTAACAAAATAGAAAGATTTCCAGATTTTGCAAGGCTCATTTCATGTGTATTAGATGGTTTATTTTAGGCTTATTAGAACAGTAAGTATAGGTCGAAAAATCATAACCATGAGTTGACTAAAACAGAAAACGATGGGTCGATATATACCAGTTTAGTCATGTTGTATAATCATGATTTCATGTGGCGTTTACATACGCATAGATTAACATGTTATTATTATGCTTAGATGTTGTTATATTCAGATTTTATATATATCTTTATGTGTCGAATGGAATAAAGGAACAAGAAGGGATGATGATACCTCTTGGTAATTTTTAACGAGACCAGAAAAGAACAAGGACAACTCCAAACAAAATATAACCACAGCAACAATAACGAGCCCCTAAGAATCCTGATCACCTTGAATAGAAAACAACACAACAGCCTTGCGTCTTGGTCGTGGGAAAAAGAAAAGTAACAGGAACTTGATGTGTTTAGTTTTTTATGTCAAATGAAGAAGGAAGGAAAAAAAAAAGGAGGAGGACAATATATGGATGGGAAAGACGTGTGACAAGGAAGGAAATAAATAAAGATCGAATATTTGTTTTGATGAAAGTCGTGTAGAAACGGCTAGGAATTATGCACATGTAATCTTTTATATATTTAGTGATATACTCTTATTAAATTGTTTCTTATCTCTTGCAAATAATGTGTGAGTCGTATGGTATTTTGGACCTCAATAAAATGTGTGATAAAGTGGTCTATAAGAAACGTGTATTAGGTCTTGTACAGGTTAGAAAAGTTTAAATTTTGTAACAAACTTATTTTAAGTATATATATCTTCGGTTTACTTATTATTAAATGTACGAGGTTGGCTGCGGACGCCGCGTTGCCGGCGTGCCTGTTTATTTTGCCCAACGTTTTTTTGGCGGTTGTTTTCTGTGTTTGTTTAGGCGAATGTTTATTACAGTCATATTCTTTTAAGAGTAATATTTCTAATGTTTTTTTCTGTTTGCTTTCCATAGTATAAGTTGTAGCTTGTTGTTTTGTCGTTTGTTGCTAATCTTATGTTTTATTATAGCGCGTTTAAAGACGAAGTATTTTAAGTTCGTTGACGTTTTGCTGATATTTTTAACAATATAAATTCGTTTATTGCAAAATGTATAATTAAATTTTTTTAAAATTTTGCGTTTGTTATAATTTAATTATTATTTTTTTTCTATGTCTAATGCTACGAAAAGTTGTCATCCGAATACATATCTCCATCTTGAATTTCCATGTCTATCGATCTGTGGTCGCTTTCTGTAGCATTGGACATATGTTTGACAGTTATAAGCAAGGCTCAGGTCTGCGAATGTTCGAATAGTATGTAACATTCATCATGGCTGCAGCCACATTCAGAGGTGTGAATACCAAAACGACACATTCATAGGTGCTAAAAAGATGATATACCAAATATATACACCATTTCATGTTTTAAATATTTTTCGGTATATCAAAGCTCAAGTTCATGAAGTTACAAATACAATACATATTATGTTCAGAACAGCTGTAGATGGCTACTATATGGCTACTATCCTTGTCTTTTCAACAATTATTCATAAATAAACTTGAACAACAATCAATCATAAATCCTTTTTGCAAATGCATGTCTTAGAGTCTTGTGGCCCATATGTCATCTACAACAGACTTATCATTAGAAGATTGTGTTTGTTCTTGTACCTTTTCCATCATTTCAGCCCATTGCCTTGCGAAAATGGCAACTTTTTAGCAAGCACTCTAACACATTCACGAAACCCAGCAGCCCCATGATCTGCGTTCTCTTTTGCAGAAGCCTACAAATGTATAGAATATAGGCAAATGTATAGAATATAGCAAGCACTCTAACACATTCACGAAACCCAGCACTAAACATGTGCAACATAAAATCTAAACAGACAATTAAACTAACATCAGTATGGTATCTGCAATTTATTTCTGGAGCTGATCAAGGTATACCATCATCTTCTGTTTTTTTTACACCAACTTCCTTCTTGCCATAATATTCTATCTTTATGTACTTATAGGATGTAACATGTTAGGTCACCATTTTACAACATAATCACTTAGAGATCTAGAGAGAGAAAGTAAGTAGAGAGAGAGAGTGGAAGGAACCCTTAGAATGAAATGAAAGAGATGAAATCACTAGAGAACCAACCACCTCAAATGAGGTGTTACAAGACTATTTATAGGTAAGGATTAGGGCTTCACCATACTTTGACAATCTTACATACTTAGCCCTTAGACTTTGTCCAAACCTATAAACTAAGCATAAAACTTTATAAAACATATAAAATAACTAACGTATTAACTAAATAATGCAACCTATAACAAAATTCAATGACCGACACTTGAAATAATAAAGTCTATTCCCAACAATCTCCCCCTAAGTGTTGGTCATCAAAGGTTGCTTGACGTCGTCATCTTCTATACTTTGACTTTGTAGTTGACGTCCTCAAAAATAGTTAGCAAAATCTTTCATCGTTCTTTGTACTTCGTTCTTTGTTGATGTGATGGTGATTATGTTATGAAGTTATCTGCCGATCGTCACTTCTGAGTATGTGGTGGTTGTCCGCCATTCCAACATGCTCATACATCTTAGGACTTAGACTTTCGAAAGCACGAGGTTCCTTTGCATACACTTTGATCTTTAGTCTTTATACTTTGTAGATTCTTCTTTTTGGCGTAGAATCTTTCTTTAAACTTTGTGGTGCTAAGATCTTTGGGGGAGCTTTCATTTGCTTCAAGATGTATGTATAAGCATGCTGGAATCTACCATCATGGAGGAGATGTACCTGCAGATAAACAGTTAGCAATAATCAACTGGTACTTACAGATAAGGAATTAGAGCTTGTCAACAACATATTGTGAAGACTCCTTCTAAACCTTATCCAGTCCGTTCCTATATCAGATACTCCCGAAGGAGCTTACGAGACCTACTAAGTAGCTCAATGACTGGGTGAGTCGCTGGGGATCACTCCACGACTGTGGATCGCTAAAGAACCACCGCGAACACTAAGCGTAACCCTTGTGGGGTTACCGAAGTGACCTGCTGTCAGGGCTGTTTGATGTTGACCCTGGCAGGAATTTCCGTTCAATCATTGAGAAATACATGTGTAATTCTCTCATAAATGTTCTCGGCAGATTGCTAAGATCTGCGAAGGACTCGATAATTTACAGCTGGTGCCCATTGATGCAGAACTCCAGTTGTAGAAATACTAAGTGTTCCTAAGAGATCTTTGATGTATCTATGGCTCTAGACTCGATAAGTGCTCACTTAGGTTTCCTATACGGAAACTAGGGAGGGGTCTCCTGCTTCAATATCAACTGTCTCTAAGAGATAAGTCGATAGATTACACTGGTTCCCCGTGAGAATGAAACAAGCCCTTTTAAGAGAACTTGAGTGGTTAAGAAGGTTTAGTGCAGTGCGTCACTGGGTCCATGACGACTTTATCTTCAATACCGGTGTTGCCTTAGCAACAACCAGTAGCATACGAATTGAACCCGGTGTCTGCCCTAAGGTTGAACATATGGAGGGCTATTTTTTTTCACCCTTTTCTTTGCTTTTCTTTTTAATTCTTCAACCCATTCTTTCTCCTTTCATTCTTTTCTCCTTTTTTCATATCATACCTAAGGACTTCTAATTCTAACTATTGGAGATGTCCTTGGGTAGATCCCTCCGGCTCTGGCGGATCATAGGACGGTTTTTCCTAACCTTAATCACCTTATAACTCCATGATTATCCGAAAATAGCCAAGAAACCTTTGAAAATCTCTCAAAGTGTTTGTGATTATTAAACATTTTCTTTAACACTTTGAGAGTTTTGTGTATACTTATGAAGGGCTCCCCCTTCACATGTGCTCATAAGTATTTAATAAATTTGCACATGTGGGAGGAGCAAGCACTTTTAGAATTGATCCACTTTCAGTGAACAAGACCGATTCGAGACACGCTTACATCACTAGTTAGACTAGCTTGAAGTTATTACCCGGCCTGGTCAAGTCCACAGAAAGTTTCTCGAAACGGTACATTTCTACTAAGACAAATCCTTTTCGAGACACGCTTACGTGGCTAGTTAAAGAGTTCCATTGTCAGCTTTTAGGTGTCAACTAGCTCTAGTAACTAACTTGATGTTATTACCCGTCGAGGAAAAGTCTTTTCGAATTTACTAACTTTTATGTTTCGTCAATTCCTGGGTGAATCTGAGTCTAGCTCGCATGAGATTTGACTTTTAAGCAACATTTAATATTCATATTTTAATCACTTTCACGTTTCTCCCCCTCAAAAATAGCATATGAGATGTTGTTTTTGATAAACTTTTGATTAAAATATGCTTTTTGAGTCTTATGGGGAGATTTCAACAAGAACTTTTGTATTGCAAACGATGAATTTTTCAAGTGCTCCCCCTCAACAAGTGAATACTCATTGAGGTGAAATACTTGCCTTTTGAGCATAATTATGAAAATCAGAAAATGTTTGATTAATTCTACTCAAAAGTAAGAAGCCTTCACTCCTTATATAAGGATTGAGGCACTGAAGCGTACCTCAGGGTCCTTTCATTACAAGTGCGGGTTGTACACTGATATGTGTGCACAAGCCATAGTCATTGATGAAGAGTAATTATGATAAAACCAAGATAATAGAAGTACCAAACTGATCATATTCGAGGAGTATCTGGACGGCGGTAAGTGAGTATGTTCGGAATTGGTTCCCTTCCTCCAATTAAGCTCTCCAAAATGCGTATCTGCTCCCTGAACCTAAGCTTTTGATCAATCCTAGCCAAGAACTTAAGTGCTTCTTTCACATCTCTTTTATTCCATCACACTTTAATCCCATATCATGTTCCTTGAGCTTTTCATTCAGCTTAATTCTGACAAATCTGAGAGTCTGATCCCCGAATTTATGAACCTCTTCGTATCTCATGAAACGGTAACCATCATTGTGCGGGTAAACCACTCCAAAAGGTTTTTTGTTGAAGATGAAAGGTCTTAAATGCGGGATGTTAGGAGGATATAATTGTGGAGCAGTAAAGTTGAGTGACTTTTGATAACTTTTGACCCCGAGTTGTGCATCTTCGACTCTTTCTTTGATAATGGTTTGGCGCATGAAGAGCAAAATAGAGTTGATGACGTCATACTGAAGGCTACCGGACAAGTTTTGAAGTTTGCCTTGAACCTTGAGTAAGTATATGTCAGCAATGTCATTGAGGTTCAAGCGATGATAGTCAGCTTCACTGAATGTATAAAGTTGATCATCACTTCGATGGACCTCAATTTCATCAAGAAAGTTATATCCATATCTTTTCTCAGTACGTGGGACTGCTGTGATGGCAAGAATGCGATGATTAGAGAAGACTCTGTGATTGGATCGGAATGTCAGCTTGTATTTATAGAACCATATGCGCATCTCTGGCCAGGGAAGCGTACACAATGCAGCTTCATGATTATATTTGGTGATGGATGTGGAGTGCAAGCCTCTCATTTGATCTTCCAGTGATTCCAGAGGATATGAGGCGGCTCTGAATTTGGTGAGAGATGTTGCATAACGGTGATTAGGATTCGTGCTCCCATGAATAAGATAGAGAAGGTCTTTGTTGAAGAAGTATTGCTTAGGGAGCTTAGGATCACTTGGAGGACCAACAAGGGGTAACGGTTGAGAAAAATCTTGATATTTGAATTCATCAACGAGGGGTTCCGTGCCATGATAGAATTTGTCCCAAGAAGGTCTCTTTTCCCAAGTAATGTTTTCAGACAGAGCTTTTGCAACCTCATCCACATTATATTCGAACTCAAGTTCAGTAGTTGTGCATGTTTTGAACTCTGTGAACCCTGCTTTGCGAATCTTAACCAAGTCAGACAGCTGAAGTCTTTGAGTCTGCATCACCCTTTTAATTCTTTTTGTGAAGCTTATAATAGATCCTTCAGTCATTTCTTCAGCTTCGGTGTCATCTGGGTGAGCATCAACCATTTCATCAAACCAGTGAAAAGAAGGAGCATCAGGGTTAATCCATTCAGGAGCTGGAATTAACTGAGCATCCTTGGGCGGTTCCGTAATGGTTTCGGTGATAAGTGAAGGGATGACATCCATATCGACATCAGCATCTTCGGTTGATTGTGAGGGGTGAGGATCCGCGGTTGATTGTGGAGGGTTTGGATCAGCAGAAACGTTAACGGTTGTGGTTTTGGTTGGAGATCTGGAGGTGGAACCGGACACTTTCTTCCTCTTATCTGGTTGTGGCTGATCATCAGGGTCGGAATCATCAGGTCGACGCTTAGTAGCAATAGTCTTTTTGCAGGATTCGCTTTTCTTTTCAGCTTTCTTGATAGACTTGATAAGTGCCTTGCGTAGATCATTTTCATCCGGATCATTCACAATTGCTTCCAATAATTTGCCTTTGAGATCACTTATGGAAGGTTTAGAAGGTAGAGTCTGAACAGTGATTGGTGTAGTTTGAAACCTGTGAGAAACGATCTCTGCAAGATTCCTGCTGACATAGTGTCTCACAGCAGAAGGAAGTTCCTTCTGAACATACTTCTGAACTTCCCTTGGTAATCTCTATTTTACCTGGTCCTCAACTGCTTTATCCACATTGTAAATCTTGAAAGCTTCAACATCACTCTTTTGTTCGTTAACTTGTATCTGGAGCGCGCTGTATTGATCATGTAATGATTTTAACAAGCTTGAGTGAACAACAGTTGTATAAGGTTTTTCCAGAGGATGACTTTGAGGTTGTGATAAAGGTTTTTGTTGTGGTTGAACAGTTGGTTGTCCTTCATCAATTCCTACAATGTCAATAGGGGTATCTTGACTAGTTTCAAGTAGCTCATCCTTTTTCTCACCATCCGATTCCTCATCATCTTCATCATTCACATCTTCTTCATCATTAACTTCTTCACTTTCCGATTTATCTTCCTCATCGCTACTCTCTTCATTCTCGGATGCATCATCCTCTTTGCCTTTTGAAGCTTCATCTTCAATTTCAGTTTCAGCCGGTTTATCGAGAGATTCTTTTGGATCAGAACTTGATGACTCAGTTTCATCTTCAGAGTTATCATCACCTGGTTTAGAGAATGACACTGTTTGTGATTGCGTTTATTCTGAAGTTTGATCATCTCTTTCTGATTCTGGAGTTGGGCCTACCGGCTCCTGAGTTCCAGAACCTTCACCTTTCTTTGTAACTTTTGCGATTCTTTCTTCTTCTGATTCGTTGCTTTTTCTTAAGGTTAGTTGCAGTTGTTCATCTTCTTCGGATTCTGACATTGGTGAGGTGACTGATTCTTCATGAGTTTCTATAGCTTTTCCCTTATCTGCCTTCTTACTTAAAGTCTTTGTGAGCTTTTCAGTATCAGTTCCCTGTTGAGCATCTCCTTCATCATCCGTTGGTTCATCTCGAAGAGTTGTCGCTTTCTTCTTAGGCTCTATTGTGACCTTTTTGGTTCTGGATTTGGGAATGGTTTTGATTGTAGAAGCAACTTTTGAAGTCTTCCTTTTAGAAGTTTTCCCTTTCTTTGTCTCAGTCAAACCAACTTTGTCAATTTTCTAAGCTTCATCATACAAAGTATATGCCTCAGTTTTACGAACATCATCAGGTATAAGACTATCAGGAATTCTCATTCCTTGTTTTTGAGTGTTTGTCTTCTGAATCCTGGTTTTAGAATATGTATAATCCACAGAAGGGGGGTGTTTCTTATCTTCGAATCTACGATCAATATCAGGGTATTTCTCCATGAAGTGAGCAATGAGACACTTTGTGAATCTGTAGAATGGAATTTTTGTAGTAGACGATTTGTGAAACTGTCTTACGTGATTAACCATGTCCATCCAAATAAGTTGACCATAGTCATTTTTGGCTTGTTTGACAACTCCCCAGAAAATCTGCATCAATTCTAGACTAGGATGTTCATGCCCCGTTTCTTTGCCCGTTAAGCTGTTGGTGAGAATTGAGTATAGTGTGAGCCATGGTTGTGGAATGTATTTCCTGTCAATGTGGGATATATTTTTGAGTTGAATTATTGATTCATCATACTGCAGTTCTCGAAGAAGTCTGATAACATCTGATAATGATGGCAAAGGAGAGAATTTCTTGACATTAGGCAAACTGAGAATAGTGCGGAGAGTTTGTACATCAAACACAACAAGTTTGTGATCAAGATGAACCCCCAATGACTTTTCATCTTTCCTAATTTCAATAGTCTCCCAAAACTGTGTTAAGTAGACTTCAGGTACTTCAGTGGTGATGGTGAGGAGGTTGTAAATGAAGTGTTTTTTAAGTATTTCCAGGATGATAGCACAAGTATCATGACATGTGATTGAATCGAGATCCATCCTATGGTTTGTCTTAGCGATTACTCTTTCATCTCCTTGAATCAATTCGTGTCTAGGTGTTGATTTCTTTGCCATATTGAGACCTGAAATGATTCATAAACCAACAAAAGCCATGTGGTGATTAGCTCGTTAGTGTTAGACAAAAGAATAATATCCGAAAACAAACACCCAAGATAAAACCATCATCACATATACAACACTTGATAAATCAATCCAAGAGCCACATAAAAATAATCACAACATTTAGATAATCATGTAACTCGAACAGATTTCCTTCTACGTCGACAAAATACTCACAACTTGATGAATTTTGAAAAATTTCGGCAGCATTTCTTTTCATAAGAAAGGAAAAACTAGAACCCATACGTGATGGTTCCATTTAGAAACTCCTGACTCGGAGTGAAATAAGTATGTAACTTGATAACTTAACTCGAAAACATTTAGGATTAACTCGAAAACAATGTGACTTAACTTGAAAATTTTAGACTTAACTCGAAAATTTTGATAAGGTTCAATGTCAAACTCGATAACCACAAAGGTTTCAAACTTGATAACCACAAAAAGTTTCAAACTCGATAACCATCAAAATTACCAAACTCGATAACCATCAAAATTTCAAACTCGATAATCATAAAATTTTCAAACTCGATAAGCACCAGATTACATCCAAACTCGATGAGCACCATGTTACATCCAAACTCGATAAGCACCATGTTAAATCCAAACTCGATAAGCATAAGGAAAGCAAACTCGATATGCATACAAGTAAATTCCAAACTCGATAATCCAAAGAAAAAATATCAAACTCGATAGCCACAGAAAATTTCAAACTCGATAACCAATAGAATCTAACTCGATAAGCATCCAATCTTAACTCTATTCAAACTCGATGAAACACTCCTAAGGCAAACTCGATAGTTATCATGGTTCTAACTCGATAAACCAGCCAATGATTCAAACTTAGAATCGCAAAATATGAAAGTGGCAAAGATATAGACCCTTTAACTTGATAAGCACATCATATCTAACAAAAACAACTTCCTAACAAGCCAATTAATCAAATGAGCACAAATTTCAGTGGATTCATAGACATGTCGAGCTTATGAAACCTAAAAACATCTAATATTTGATCAATTGTAGCAACAATAATCAATGCAAAGGTGGTAATATGCTCTTAAGGACATGCCGCAATTGGCCATAACAATCAGTTATCCTAAAATAGTCCATCATAAAAACACCTAATTGCAGTGATGATGAACCCTAAAAAAAATTCGATTAGAACCAAATCTAATCAGATATTGATTATGGAACATTCAAGCGAGTGTAATGAGTAATAGAATGATATACATGAACACTCACAATCACTGAAAATCGTAGAACACTTGACAATCTTGATAATGAAAAAATTTTGAAGCGTTTGGTTTTTTTTCTTTGAAAGCGTGAAAAGGAAGAAGCAGGTTTTGAAAAACACATGGTATGCTTGAGACTATGGTGAATTGAAACATTTAGTCCCTATACTTGTTTTACTAATCAAAGTATAACCAATAAAACACATCTAGTCCCTCAAGTTAAAAGAGCTTTACGACTTATGAGACCGAAAAAAATGTTACGAGAATTATGGATGTGGCACCCTCTTGAACCAACCATAATAAGTAATTCGGAAAATTTTAACAATCAATGGTTCAAGAGGTGTCGAGAATGAGATTTTGTAGTGATGAGAAAGAATTAAAATAAAGAAGTGGAGAAAAAAAAAACTTTTTGTCTCCCCCTCAAGATATGCATAATGTTTTTAGAAAAGCATTGTGAATGACATATCTTGAACAAGGAAACTTTTTTTTTTTTTTTTTTTTTTTTTTTTTTTTTAAGAAATATTTACAAAGATATTTTTGATGTTTGACGATCAATTGTGTTTTAAAAACTTTTCCAGATCATCTGGAGTCAAACATCGCATACCAATTTGGTGAACTAGATTAGCAAACCTTGATGGTGCTAAGGATTTGGTAAGTAAGTCCGCCAATTGGTACTCAGTTCCAACAAAATATAATTCAACTGTACCATTTTCAACATGCTCTTTGATGAAGTGATATCGGAGATCAATGTGTTTTGGATTTGCAGTGATGAACTGTGTTGCAGGAGATAGCAATGGCACTTTTGGAATCACAGTAGATTGGAATCTTGTTGAACAGGTAGCCATAATCCTTAAGTTGTGATCTCATCCAGATGACTTGAGCACAACAAGCAGACATGGCTACATATTCAGATTCTGTTGACGACAGTGATGTGCAGTCCTGCTTCTTTGATTGCCATGACACAAGTTTATCTCCAAGAAATTGTAATCCACCAGATGTACTTTTGCGTGTGTCTAAACATCCTGCATGGTCAGCATCTGAAAAAGCAATTAGTTCAAAACCAGAATCCTTCGGATACCAGATTCCCAAGTTAATGGTTCCCTTTATGTATCGAAGGATTCTTTTGACCTCACTGAAGTGTTTTTTAGTTGGTTTGGACTGATAGCGAGAGCACATATAGATAGCAAATACTATATCAGGTCTACTAGCTGTGAGATACATGAGTGACCCAATCATACTACGGTATTTGGTAGGGTCAACAGGTGTCCCATGTAAGTCAGCATCTAGTTTTGTGGTATAGCCCATTGGTGTATTGTAGGTATCACAACTCATCATCCCATGTTTCTTTAAAATTTCAAGAGCATATTTGGACTGATTTATAAAAATTCCACGGGGTGATTGATGAACTTGTAGTCCTAGAAAGAACGAAAGTTCACCCATCATGGACATTTCAAAATTATCTTTCATTAATTTTGCAAAATCATTAGAGTAACTTCTTTTTGTTGAGGCAAAAATAATGTCATCGGCATAGATTTGAACAATAAGTAAGTCCTCCCCGTGGATTTTTGTAAATAGTGTTGGATCCACCGATCCTTTAGAAAATTTATTGGCCAGCAAGAAAGTGGACAGTTTGTCATACCACGCCCGTGGGGCTTGTTTGAGTCCGTAGAGTGCCTTTTTGAGTCGGTAAACGTGATTCGAACGCTCAGGATCAACGAAGCCGTCTGGTTGGCTTACATACACTTCTTCACGGAGGTCTCCAGTAAGAAATGCTATTTTCACATCCATTTGGTAAACAACCATGTTCCTGTGTGCAGCATAGGCCAAAAAGATCCGAACAGCTTCATGTCTAGCCACTGGAGCAAAGGATTCAGCAAAATCAAGTCCTTCTAGTTGGGAGTATCCTTTCGCTACCAGGCGTGATTTGTTACGTATAACAGTGTCATCTGCATCTAGCTTATTTTTCCAAATCCATTTTAACCCAATGACAAAGACTTCGTCAGGTCTTTCAACTAATTCCCAGACTTCTAATCGTATGAACTGCTAAAATTCCTCTTGCATAGATTCAATCCAGTTGTCATAAGTCATTGCTTCTTTAATGTTCTTTGGTTCCTCTTGAAAAACTGTGAGTGCATAGATACAAGTTTCTCCATCAGTGTGAAGTCGTTGTCTTGTCATTACAGGTGCATCTAGGTGGCCAATAATATGAACTAGTGGATGGTCCCGAGTCCATTTGTGTGTCGAAGGGTGTAGTTGATAAGTATCTCACATGTTAGCAGGATCCAAATTGCGTGTAGACGACTCAGCTACTTCAGGAAATGTAGGAGCCGGTGCAAACGGGTTAAAGAACTCATCAGGATCATGCTTTACGGGTTGTGGAACTAATTGTGGTATAGGAGTTTCAGCTGATTGGCGGGAGTTAGAAGCAGTTTGTTCTGCTGTAAATGGTGATGCAATTGGAGGACCGTCTTTCTCAACAGTTGTTGTAGTTTGTTGAGGTGAGTCAGGTACTGGAATATTATCAGGTTGAGCAGCGGAATTGGGTGAGACCTCAGTAGAACGGTATTCAATTGTATCATCAAATAGTGGAGCAAACAAGGTTTCCAATTCTTTGCGGTTGAGTGGCAATGGTTCAGCCGAAGAGTCCAGAGAGTTAAGACGGTTGAATTCGGGTCCTAAGCTGTATTGCTCAGAAGCCATCGTTGATGTGCTTTTAAACGGTTGGATGCGGGTCCTAAGCTGTTGTGCTTAGAAACCATAACATTAAGCTCGGGTCCGAAACTGATTTGTTCCGAAGCCATAGTGTTGAGGAATCTGCAAAGAAAGAAAGAAGAGACAAGAAAATAGAGAACAAGGATCCCCAAGAGTAACTGGGTTCCAGATGTTAGAAGCATAAAGATGTAGTGTCAATTATCTTCTTGACACTCGAACACACTATATCAACGATTTCTTTTCTCTCCTCAGGGATAGATGTTGTGGGTTTCACATTAGATTTGGTGCAACTGTCTAAAATCTTTCCTGTAGGAATCCACCTAAGACCAATTGATTTGAAAATTCTACCCGTGGGTACCCACCTAGTGTTAGATCTAGGAGATGTTTTCCTTTTAGATGCAGTTGAATGAAATGTGGGAGCATCACTTCTTTGAGAAAACCTACGTCCTATGTTGATTCACTTCTTAGGTTTCTGACTTATGGCTTTTGGTTCAATGGGTTTGTTTGTCTTAGTCGATTGAGCCTTTTCAAGTGAATTTCCCTTTTGAAGATATTTTAAAGCACAAACAACATGATTATTTACGCAACTACTCTTAGAAGCTATCCAATTCCTATTAGTTTGTTGATTACTCTTAGGTTTTGGTGTGCAACTACAAGCAGTGTTCTGTACTACAGTGGAAGGCATCACATGAGGTTTTGAACCTAGAATTCCATCCTTTTGAAGTAGCGCCTTTTTCCTAGCCTTTTCTAGATCAAAGTTCTTGTACATGTCATATGTGTCATAAGACTCTTTACTTTTAATGCTCGTTTTAGACACTGTGGTTGAACTAATCCTAGATGAGCCAGGCATAATCACGTGTTGAGATTTAGCAGACACAGATGCATTTTCCTTAGGCCAAGAAGGTGGAGTGACTGGTTTTGTCAAATTGTTAATCTCAACAACTTGGGAGGCAAACCGAGGTTTTGAAAATTTAGGTCGTTCAGATTTAAATGCAGTTGGTCGTCGAACCACTGATTGTTTTTGTCACAACTCACCATTTCAGGTCATTTCAGGTCATTTCCCGAACTTTGGAAAAACACTATTCATCAAACACTATTCATCAAAACACTATTCATCAGTTTACTATTCATCATTTTTGGTGTCAGTTCGACATTCCGAGAAGCATTCAGAAAATTTTACTATTCATGGAACACTATTCATTGCGGGAAAAGATTTCATCATTCACGTGCATTACACATTTCATCGTAAATTTAGTTTACGGGTGTTCAAATTCGCGTAACCGTATTGGTTCGGGTGCGAATTCATGCATTATCGGTAATAACATTTCATACGGACTGGGGATAGTCTGCATATCATCAGTGGGTCATTTACATGTTATACCACTCTTAGGATTTTCAAATTTCTATATTCAGTACATTTAACGTTTTTACGTATAAGTATTTATAGTAAACGTTAACCCCCGGTTTATACACGACGAATATATCTAAATTTTCCCACAATGGTCCCGACATATTTTTATATCCATTTTAACATCATAAAAGTTATAACATTCAGTTACCCAGTATTTTGGAAATTTATTTTATTTATAACGTAAGCTTATGAATATTACGACGGTTTTCGTGAAAACTAAACAATAATCACCCGATCACTCAGTAAATGTACCCAACATATTTTTAATATGTTTTTAACATTATTATAACTTTATTTCATCCCGGTAAACTTCGTGAACGTTTATTTCTAATAAAACCGGTACCCGATCGTAACTAAAAACACAAACTAGTGCAATTTCATACAAGTATTTCTAAATAACTACCAAGTACCCTAACCCCCCTTCACCCCTTGATAAAACCGGCCATGTGCCCCATTTTTAACCCATTGCATTAACTTTCCTAAGTTATTTAACTAATAAACATAAAAACCTAACTTTACTAATTTTCACATAATCATAATCTTACTTTTCATCAAGATCAAAAGTTCATCTTTCTCTTGCTCTCTTCTCAAACCCACGACCCCAAATCAATCTCATTGATCAAGTGATCATTTTTCATGAAGTAAAACACAAAAGTTGTTCATTTTACAAGTCTAATCAAGAATCAAGCAACAAAAACACAAGAACATCAAGCATAATCATCCAATAATCATCTCATTTTGTCAAGTAAGTTTTCATCTTTATTTTTTCATGGATCATCCTATTTTTACATGTATTTCATAAGTATCATGCTAAAAACCATGTACAAGTAGCTATACCACACTTTATTTTGGCTAAAAACAAACATACAAACCCTAACATTTTTGTTATGAATCCCCTTGCTCTAATAACTTGGTTAGGAGTCCATGGCACCCTAAGAAGGTGTATGGTAGGATTAGATTAGTCATGTGGTGATTACAAGAGGATTGGTGATGGTAGAAATTAGTTTTTAACCTTGGAAACTTGATTTGGAACCTATTTTAGACATGCTGTCCCGTTTTGTAAAAATCTGGAAAATCAGTAAACACCAAGGAAACTTTGGCAAAATTTTTAGAAAATACTTTCAAAAACGAATCCGTAGGCGAAAGAACGGATTAAAAAGAGTCTATAACGAAGGAGTTATGATTTTTGCAAGATTGTAGACGAAAAGTATTTTTCAGAAAATGTTTGCTGTTGGACGTTTTTCATTGGACAAAAAGAGACTTTAGACGTAACCCGGAGGAGCCGAGCTTTCCAAAATATACTACTACATACCAAGACGAAACCGTGGACATAAAGAACAAGTAAAACGGACAAGTAACGACAAAGATATACTCGTTTGAATATCGGCTAAAACCCTTTTATAATTGACAGCTTTTAATATAATTTGGCGCAAAAACTACGAAGTACTTTTATAAGCTAGACATAATATTAAGTACCAAGATTTATAACTAATGAAGTATTAGTTATTACAAGTATGTTTTCATCATTTCAAGGCGATATTTCAAAGATTACAACCCGAGTATTTCAACACAAACATTGGTACATACGATATATATATAAGTATATATATTGCAACTAGCTTATTATATTTTCTAATAGCAATATTTTTCCAAATTCTTGGATTATATATTTTTGATAACACAAGTGTTTTTCAAAGAGTAGAGTGGTATAGGAAACATGTGCATGGACATTCATAACATCATTTCATGATCTAAAGTAGATCGTTCATCATTCACATTAGGTTGCGGCTAGTGTGCGCGCCTTGTTTTTCAGCTCATTACATGTTCATGGTACCATCATATTGGGTTGCGGCAGCAAATTGTTCATTGGGGTTCATTTCATTTCATCACAGTTTCATCAGTTAAGGTGAGTTTTCATAGCCCCGTTTTCAATTCAACATTTTTGATTGTTTTCAAATCCCACGGGGGGAATACATTGCATCAATTATTTCAGTACGAGCCCAAGTATTCAAACATGTACATAGCTTAAGTTACCTTGCCATGTGTTAAGTCCCCTGTAACATCATGAACCGTTAATTTCAAGTACTAAGCGAGAGTGAGTGGATAGATCTATCGAGGGTGACGCCTCCATCCGTGGTAGTGGATACCAACAGTAAGCGGATGCATGTCATGTCTTTTACATTTGAATGTTTCGGCAGAACATTCGGGAGGGGCATAGAATTTCATCAGTCATAGCTTCGGTGTCATGAGCTTAAGGCTATTGTACAATTTTCATGAGATTTTTATCTTGCACTTTTACTTGTGGTGGCCGTACATCAGTACATTTTACAAACCTATGGAATTCACCAACATTCGTGTTGACGTTTTAGCAATGTATTTCAGGTTATTAAGGTAGCTCATGTGACATGCATTTGGACCTTCATGGAGTCGCGGAGTCGACGCGTCTCATCATTATTTCATGCACTTATGTAAACATTTGATCTTGTATGACTTGTTTTTCATAAACATGCAACACATTTTGGGGACCTCATTTTGTAAACTCTGGATTATTTCAATGATCAAATGCAGTATTTTCCAAACGACACTTTAGGTCGTTCAATGTAACTGTAACTGTGGTGCTATGACAGACACCCCCAGGTATTCCATTCCGCTGCAAGTCAGGTAAATTGGGGGTGTGACAGATTGGCATCAGAGCTAAGGTTATAGCGAACTAGGATGTATCTTGGACCCTAGACTATAACCGCATCATCATAGCATCTCATCATTTCATCATAAGTGCATAATCATGATACATGTTGTTTTATACATACCCTGTGCGAGTTATTTATACTCATATCCGTATATGTATATCATTTTATTGACCTGGTTCACAAGTGACATGTCTTTTGATACTCACCCTGACATCCTTTTACCGGATTCCGACATTGAAGATGCCTTGTCATTTTACACTACCATTATACCACCAGTTGCATTTACACCACCATTAGTACTATTGATTTGCCATAGGAACAGGGTTTTCCTATCATTCAGCCCGTACATAGAATGCCTTTTGGTAGTGTATTCAGAATTAATCTTAATGGACTTACTAGGATGCTTATTGCAAGGAAGATAGTGTGTTTTCTTTCCATCACTAGTAGGGCACTTACTACTCAGGTACTATCACCACCATCAGTTACTTATTACACTATTGGCCTTCCCACAGTGTGTACTTTAGTTTTACCTTTTGGATGTCGCGAGATTGCGCGAAAGAGGGTAGTATTCCATTCACTAGTACCATCATTGTCATTTCCTTTTCCATTCCCATTTGCTCAGACTTCAATCGTTTCGCAACATTTTAGCATTGTCTCATCAGGAATTAGGTTGATTTTGTTTTTGATGAATTAGTAGACTATTACCATTCGACAAGATTCACTCACGTATCCAATACACCATTCAAGCTATTTTACTATCAAATGGGGAAATTGTTTTACAGAAAAATTTCTGAAGTAAGCTATTTTAATTCCATCCTATAAATTGATTTTCTGTCATTACACCAAGTATTTACTATTATTACGCGAGGCAATTTTTATGTTATTTGAAAGAAAACATCAGGATACCATTTTAATAACAATGCGTTGAACACCATCTAAAACTTTTGAGAAAAGTTATGATATTTTGACAAAATCCAACATCGCATCATTAGTCCTCAATTATACATAGTCTGATCACCTATGTAAAATTCAGGAAGGATTATGCCATGAAGGAGATAATTACCTTTTCAAAGGATTGTTAATAACAATCTTCATTCGAAAGCTTTGTAAACAAAGGAACTCTTTCATAAACATCCCTTTTGCCGAACTATCCCTGGATACTTACCCTACCTGTCACTCACTTAGCCATTAAGTTGGATTTTCCCATTGACTTCCCTAGAAGAGACTTTCCATATCAATTACATGCATGATTCCTCTATACAATAGAAGCAACGAAAGGATTACAGAACTACTAACCAGGACTAGAAGTATATAGTGAGAGAATTCATAACTCAACAACAAATTCTAAGATACTGCGAGACCATCCGAAACACCATCTCTGACCTAGTTGTCCAATGTTATTATTCAAGGGTACTAGCTAGACTGAGCTACAGGATTGAACTCAATATAAATGTCCGCAGGACAACACAATAGAAATACACCAAGCTTCTAATTGAGACTGTAGAGCATTTCATTTAAGCATGGCCTCATCCATACATGAACTTTCCTGCAGTAAGTTTTCACAAAGTACAATTGTTTGAATCAAGAATATCGATGTAGATTCCTTTAAGGCATTATGTCTAGAAATTTCAGATAACCTCACCTTCATACCAAGCAAGGGATCAAGCCAGAACATATCTCCTCATCTACATGGGAAAACAGAATAGACATTCATCGACACAACATCAAATGATACCTTCGTCTTGTCTATTACAACGATAAACAATTTCAGGACTTAAGTTAGTCTAAATACCTATGCTTGTAGTTATGCCAGATAACCATCAATAGACATTATCCAACCTCAGGAACTAAGTGTTAGACATCTATGCATTTAAGCGAACATTTCCTATTCTACCATTTTATCTTTTTCAGTGTTTTCACTTTTAAATAAAGTTGATGCGTTTACATAAATCACATACCTTGTGGAAAAATGATTTCTGAAATTCCTATTTTGAACAAGTACGATCCTTTTTGGTCAATCTTTAGCAACACTATGGTACAATGAGAAATATACATAAACATTAAACTTTGGTAAGCAGTCTTAATCACAACATGTTTGAAAACATTTTTCTACTTCATAACTACTGAAATTTTGAATCCTCAGGAAAAATATTACTTAGTAAATCATTTGCTCCATTTTTCTAAGTTCGTTTATTCAGAAAAAGATTTCAACCAAAACTCATAATCGCGAAACAAATTTCCAGAACAAATTTCCCTACAACATCGCTTATGCATTTAGGATTTGTGACTGGACAATAGAGAATATTTGGAATATGTGATGAAGGAATTAGGAGGAACATCACAAATTGATCACGAACTTCAGTAGTGAAGACCAAACCCACTAGACAAAGAAGGACATATGTCTTATCATCCGTTGGAACAAAACACAAGGAATCAAATTGGTACCTATATTCTATCCCTTCAGATAACGCCAAGTTCGGAGGACCGAACGTTGTGGAATTAGTCACAAAGGTTTATTGTACCCATTTCAGTTTTTCCTGTTAAGGAAACCGTTTCAACTTGGACTTCAGGTAATCATTTCAGGATTTCCTTCAGAAACCCATTTAGATGTAAACATCACTATCATCCTCAGACCGATGGTCAAAGCGAGAGAACAATTCAAACATAGGAAGGTATGCTCAGAGCATGAGTGATTGACCCTGTAAATGGTTGGACTAATCACTCAACATAAATCAAATTCATCTACAACAATAGTTATCACACCAACAGCAAGAAATTGGCAGAAGTTAGGTTGGTACATAACACACATCATTTGGATTGAGTATCCTGAACAACAAACCATCCAGATTCAAGTGGGAGAACAAACTAAGTTAAAAGCATTGCCTTGGATTGGCATGATACAAATTGGATAACAAGAAAGGTTGAACCTTTAGCATATTGGACTATTTAAGATTCATTTTAGAATCGACCAACTAGCATACAAACTTGAGTTCTGGCATAATTCAGCAGTATATATTACCAGTGTCACATTTAAAACATTAAGAAGCGCAGACCATCTATTGATGGGCCAAACTTGGAAAAAGCTCAACTCACTAGTTCAGTAGGCATTCATGAGATAACCAGAAATTTTCTACAAGTCAAGAATCAGTTACAAGTTCAATAAGTCATAAACCATTAAAACTTCAAGTTCTACAGAGTTATGCAGAAAGTTCTGCCTGGGAAAGGCATGTTATCGTTCAGAAAACTTGGAAAGTTACACCATTATACACTGGACCCTTTATATTTTGACAGAGAAGGCATAGTGGCCGTCAGACTTGAACATTGTCAGAGAACAACAGGATTACACGAACATATTTCACATTTTCAGATCCCCAGAAATGACTTTCAGATGAGTCACTCATGATTCCATTGGAAGGGATCCATCCCAAATGACAATCTCAGACCTTGTAAGAGAACCAACAGAAACCATGGACCGTGTGGTCAAACAGTTGAATCAGAGTCAAATTCCTATCGTTAGAGTTCGCTAGAATTCTCGAATATCATCACCTTTTCACCAATACATTCTCAGAGACCAACATGAACTGAACTTCGGGACGAAGTTCCTTTTAGGGGGGAAGACTGTCACAACTCACCATTTCAGGTCATTTCCCGAACTTTGGAAAAACACTATTCATCAAACACTATTCATCAAAACACTATTCATCAGTTTACTATTCATCATTTTTGGTGTCAGTTCGACATTCCGAGAAGCATTCAGAAAATTTTACTATTCATGGAACACTATTCATTGCGGGAAAAGATTTCATCATTCACGTGCATTACACATTTCATCGTAAATTTAGTTTACGGGTGTTCAAATTCGCGTAACCGTATTGGTTCGGGTGCGAATTCATGCATTATCGGTAATAACATTTCATACGGACTGGGGATAGTCTGCATATCATCAGTGGGTCATTTACATGTTATACCACTCTTAGGATTTTCAAATTTCTATATTCAGTACATTTAACGTTTTTACGTATAAGTATTTATAGTAAACGTTAACCCCCGGTTTATACACGACGAATATATCTAAATTTTCCCACAATGGTCCCGACATATTTTTATATCCATTTTAACATCATAAAAGTTATAACATTCAGTTACCCAGTATTTTGGAAATTTATTTTATTTATAACGTAAGCTTATGAATATTACGACGGTTTTCGTGAAAACTAAACAATAATCACCCGATCACTCAGTAAATGTACCCAACATATTTTTAATATGTTTTTAACATTATTATAACTTTATTTCATCCCGGTAAACTTCGTGAACGTTTATTTCTAATAAAACCGGTACCCGATCGTAACTAAAAACACAAACTAGTGCAATTTCATACAAGTATTTCTAAATAACTACCAAGTACCCTAACCCCCCTTCACCCCTTGATAAAACCGGCCATGTGCCCCATTTTTAACCCATTGCATTAACTTTCCTAAGTTATTTAACTAATAAACATAAAAACCTAACTTTACTAATTTTCACATAATCATAATCTCACTTTTCATCAAGATCAAAAGTTCATCTTTCTCTTGCTCTCTTCTCAAACCCACGACCCCAAATCAATCTCATTGATCAAGTGATCATTTTTCATGAAGTAAAACACAAAAGTTGTTCATTTTACAAGTCTAATCAAGAATCAAGCAACAAAAACACAAGAACATCAAGCATAATCATCCAATAATCATCTCATTTTGTCAAGTAAGTTTTCATCTTTATTTTTTCATGGATCATCCTATTTTTACATGTATTTCATAAGTATCATGCTAAAAACCATGTACAAGTAGCTATACCACACTTTATTTTGGCTAAAAACAAACATACAAACCCTAACATTTTTGTTATGAATCCCCTTGCTCTAATAACTTGGTTAGGAGTCCATGGCACCCTAAGAAGGTGTATGGTAGGATTAGATTAGTCATGTGGTGATTACAAGAGGATTGGTGATGGTAGAAATTAGTTTTTAACCTTGGAAACTTGATTTGGAACCTATTTTAGACATGCTGTCCCGTTTTGTAAAAATCTGGAAAATCAGTAAACACCAAGGAAACTTTGGCAAAATTTTTAGAAAATACTTTCAAAAACGAATCCGTAGGCGAAAGAACGGATTAAAAAGAGTCTATAACGAAGGAGTTATGATTTTTGCAAGATTGTAGACGAAAAGTATTTTTCAGAAAATGTTTGCTGTTGGACGTTTTTCATTGGACAAAAAGAGACTTTAGACGTAACCCGGAGGAGCCGAGCTTTCCAAAATATATTACTACATACCAAGACGAAACCGTGGACATAAAGAACAAGTAAAACGGACAAGTAACGACAAAGATATACTCGTTTGAATATCGGCTAAAACCCTTTTATAATTGACAGCTTTTAATATAATTTGGCGCAAAAACTACGAAGTACTTTTATAAGCTAGACATAATATTAAGTACCAAGATTTATAACTAATGAAGTATTAGTTATTACAAGTATGTTTTCATCATTTCAAGGCGATATTTCAAAGATTACAACCCGAGTATTTCAACACAAACATTGGTACATACGATATATATATAAGTATATATATTGCAACTAGCTTATTATATTTTCTAATAGCAATATTTTTCCAAATTCTTGGATTATATATTTTTGATAACACAAGTGTTTTTCAAAGAGTAGAGTGGTATAGGAAACATGTGCATGGACATTCATAACATCATTTCATGATCTAAAGTAGATCGTTCATCATTCACATTAGGTTGCGGCTAGTGTGCGCGCCTTGTTTTTCAGCTCATTACATGTTCATGGTACCATCATATTGGGTTGCGGCAGCAAATTGTTCATTGGGGTTCATTTCATTTCATCACAGTTTCATCAGTTAAGGTGAGTTTTCATAGCCCCGTTTTCAATTCAACATTTTTGATTGTTTTCAAATCCCACGGGGGGAATACATTGCATCAATTATTTCAGTACGAGCCCAAGTATTCAAACATGTACATAGCTTAAGTTACCTTGCCATGTGTTAAGTCCCCTGTAACATCATGAACCGTTAATTTCAAGTACTAAGCGAGAGTGAGTGGATAGATCTATCGAGGGTGACGCCTCCATCCGTGGTAGTGGATACCAACAGTAAGCGGATGCATGTCATGTCTTTTACATTTGAATGTTTCGGCAGAACATTCGGGAGGGGCATAGAATTTCATCAGTCATAGCTTCGGTGTCATGAGCTTAAGGCTATTGTACAATTTTCATGAGATTTTTATCTTGCACTTTTACTAGTGGTGGCCGTACATCAGTACATTTTACAAACCTATGGAATTCACCAACATTCGTGTTGACGTTTTAGCAATGTATTTCAGGTTATTAAGGTAGCTCATGTGACATGCATTTGGACCTTCATGGAGTCGCGGAGTCGACGCGTCTCATCATTATTTCATGCACTTATGTAAACATTTGATCTTGTATGACTTGTTTTTCATAAACATGCAACACATTTTGGGGACCTCATTTTGTAAACTCTGGATTATTTCAATGATCAAATGCAGTATTTTCCAAACGACACTTTAGGTCGTTCAATGTAACTGTAACTGTGGTGCTATGACAGACACCCCCAGGTATTCCATTCCGCTGCAAGTCAGGTAAATTGGGGGTGTGACAGTTTTATGTTTGTTTGAGAAGGTTGTTTCCCCAAGATTGATGGTTTTGCAAACTTAGTATCCACACTCTGGCCAGTCAGTCTTCTTAATTTGTTTTGTAATGCAGCATGTGCAAACACCTTTTCTTGAATTTGACCTTTTAGAAGCTCATTTTCTTTAACTAATGTATCCACATGTTTTCTTTGTTCATTCAAAAATTGACCATTGTTGCCCGAATTTATAGATTTGTTTTGCATTTGAAGTTCAAGTGAGATGCAATGTGCCTCTAGTTTTGAAAAATCTTTATGACACTGGGCAATGGTCTTTTTGGGAAGAAGGTTTTCAGACTCAAGAGTTTGGTATGATGTTTCAGTAATAGGATTATCAGGTAAGGACTTAGACTCAGAATGTAATACAAGACATTGAACAACATCCTGGTCAACCTCTCATTCATTACTGAAGTTAGGTTGCTCAGATTGTTGTTTCTCACATGCAGGAATAATATGATCAACAGTAGATTGTACCTCAACCATTTGCTCTTTGTCAAAGTTCGGTTCTTTGTCATAGATGGGTATGAAATCTACCTCATCCATCTGTCCTTTGTCAAGGTTGGGCTCTGTGTCATAGAAGGGTATGATCTCTGCACAATCTGCATCTTTATCATTCCCCAATCTGCTGTTGTCATCCTGCACTTCTGGTAACTGTCCCTTTGCTTTCCATGACAACCACATTAGCTTTCAATGAATCATCTTTATGAACTTGCTCTTCTTGAATCTGCTTTATACTTCCATTCTCCTGTACATTTAATTCTCTTCCTCGTTTTTGCATCTCCAGTTCTTTGACAACACTCAGATGAAGTGATCTTTCATTGAGCACATATTCTAAGCAGCTCAGTCGTGAAACAAGTTGATCTCTAAAATCTTCAACCTCCACACTAGTGATATTCTCTCTCCATTCATTGCTTACATATTTATAGTGTATGAGAGTTTTAAAAACGATGGTCACGAACCATTTGAACTGTGTCTTGAGCGCTCTAAATACTACCATGCAATCACTTCCCTGTTCAATTAGCTTTTCTAGTTGAACGATGTTTTCTTGGAGTTTCCTTTGGAAGGTTATTTGGTTCATTTCAGTTCCGAAGAATGCCGAAAAAGTACTCGAGGAAGGAAACCAATGATCTAAGAGAATCATGCATTGAATCTTAACTGATTCAAAATGTGCTAAACATTTTTCTGTAGAATTGATGGCTCTTTTCTCAGCTTCAGTCATCTTTCTCTCAAATGGGTCTTTAGAGTCATCAGAAGCATTTGTGCCGTATACAGGGTCTGTATCATCCATGACACCCAAATTATCTTCCAATATTTTAACCTCATTGCCTATATTAACGACATCTGCAGTATTCCCAACAGTCTCGACAAACCTTTGAGCATTCCTTCCTTGTACGACAACTCTTTCACCTTGCTTGACTTCTTGATTTCGGGGGTTAGATGAAGTCTGACTTTTTGAATTCTTATATTGTGAGAACCTTTTAGTTAGTAATATCAGTCCTTTGTTTAGTTCCACAAATGGATCTTCAGAATCATTAGATTCATACTCTGGGCTTGGAACATTCATGTGAAGATCCTGCATGCTTGCCATTAACATCACATCTGTTGTATCGGCTTCCAAATCTACTGTATTGGATTCCAAATCTGCATATTCATCATCACATGGAATATTTCCCATGACACTTTGCAAAACTGCATTGAGATTACCCTCTTCAACTTCTATTTGACTAAGTGTGGCATCGTATTCAAAATTAGCATCAAAGAGTGGAGTTGAATCATAATCTTGATCTTCCACATCTACAATATTTTCCGTATATGCCAAAAATGCCATGCTTGGTCCGATAAGATCTTCTTCATCATCAGTATCTTTCATTGTGTTTAAGCATTCAGAAGTTGAAGTTATATCGCCATTGCCTTTCTTAGAAGATACTTGACTAAGCTTCACTAGATTTTGCAGAAGAGATTGCAAATTATTATGTAGTGTTGCAGGATGGTACTGTGGAATGAAGAAAGGCTCAGGTGCATTCGGAGGATTGAAGAAGAGACCATTTGGAGTGTAAATTAAGGATCCATGGTCAACAACTGGAGATGGTGGAGCAGGGAGAATGGTCTTCAGAGGATTCATGCTTAAACAGGATTCAAGAATTTGCTTCATTCTGATGTGATGAAGTTCTTCTGTACGATGCATAGCTTCAAGATATTTCCACATTTCATAAGCACTGGCTTGAAAGTCCATATTCATGTAAATTGAATTGGGAAGGGCTAATGTCATGAGCCATGCAGCCTGATGGTCAGCATCGTACTGAGCAAGTTCAGTAGCATTCAAATCTTCATCAGTTTGTAGTCTGATAATCCCTGTTGAGTCAGCAAGATATATCATTTTGTATGGACCATCTTGAATGGATTTAAGCATGAGATCTGCAGCAGGACGATCTGTGAGCCATTGTAGAAATCTCCATTTCCAAATAGTATACGTTCCTGGTAGCAACATTGGAGGCCTTGATTCATTGCCAAAGAGCAGCACATGACGAATGAGGGAGCTATGACTTTGTTTTTGATGATGCTGTTGCTGATAAGAATATTGGTGAGGAAGGTAGTTGGAAGAAGGTACTGTTGCTGATGACTGTTGCTGATGAGAATATTGGTGAGGAAGGTAGTTGGAAGAAGGTACTGTTGCTGATGACATTGCTCTCCCCCTTGATTGTTGCGATGTAATCGAAAAAATCAAGCAAAATGTCACACGCAAGGTCGAAATAGTGAATTCAGATTTTCCCTCCAAAAATTATTTGAAAAAATTTTCTCTCCCAAAATTTGAAAATCACTATGAAATGCAATTATAAGGTTGCAAGAAAAATTTGAGTTTCAAAAATTTTTCCGCCAAATTTCACCGAAAAATTTTGAATTTTGGCCTAAAAATTTGAATTTTGTGCCAAAATTTTCAACGTTATACCAAAATTTAAATTTTGCGTAAAAATTGAACGTATAGTCTACTGTAGAAAATAAATTTTACTCAAAATTTCCCGCCAATTTTTTTTTTTTTTTTTTATTTTATTTTTTTTTTTTTTGGAAATTAAGAAGAGAAAGATAAGAAGGAAATTTTTTTTGATAAGATGAGATGATGTGATTATGTTAAAACTTTGATCGTTAAAGATAGATACAGGTTGAAATTTTAAGTTGATTTGCAAGACTTGATGTAACTCGGTTTGTTTTAATGTTTGTCTAACTCGGTAAGATTTGATAATCTCTAACTCGGTAATATTTGTAATTCACTCAAGCTCGGTAAGAATAGAAACTGCCTAACTCGGTAAGTATGAGAAGTTATCAAACTCGGTATGTTAAGAAAAGATTTCAAACTCGGTATGTTAGAGTAGGTTTCAAACTCGGTAATTCAAACTCAAACTCGGTATGTATTTGAGATGTTGTCAAACTCGGAAGTTCTGCACATGTTTCAAACTCGGTAAGTTCTGAGAATAAGTCAAACTCGGTATGTTTTGCAAATGTTTCAAACTCGGTAAGGACAGAGATGTAGTCAAACTCGATAAGTAGCTATAACTTATCAAATTCAAACTCGGTAAGTTGATGAAATTTGAGCAGAATATCCCCTTAAAAGGTTGCCACAAAGAACCTTACTCGATAAACGATAAGGCAAACAGGCTAACTCGCCAATTTTGAGAACAAACTCGGTAGAACCTAAATTTCCTAACTCGATAGTTTTAGATTCCTAACTCGGTAAGAATTTAAAATCCTAACTCTCTAAGTTTTTGTCCAAACTCGATAGACACCAGTTCAAACTCGGTATGTCTTACTCCTAACTCGCAATGTTTCAAAACTTCCAAACTCGCAAGGTGGCGATGAACAGTACCGTTTTTTGACAAAAAATTACTTTTAAAACCTAGTTTTTCTACCAAATCAAACCTAAATCAACCTATATTATCCCTTGGCGAATGATACCACTTGTTAGGTCACCATTTTACAACATAATCACTTAAAGATCTGGAGAGAGAAAGTAAGTAGAGAGAGAGAGTGGAAGGAACCCTTAGAATGAAATGAAAGAGATGAAATCACTAGAGAACCAACCACCTCAAATGAGGTGTTACAAGACTATTTATAGGTAAGGATTAGGGCTTCACCATACTTTGACAATCTTACATACTTAGCCCTTAGACTTTGTCCAAACCTATAAACTAAGCATAAAACTTTATAAAACATATAAAATAATTAACGTATTAACTAAATAATGCAACCTATAACAAAATTCAATGACCGACACTTGAAATAATAAAGTCTATTCCCAACATAACAGTTTTTGTATATTCCATCAATATATAAGAATTTTAAAATCCAATCAGCTTAAGTATTTTCATACAATTGTGGCCACCGAAAGTGTACTTTTAAAACCTTGTAAATAATTCTTTCAATACATCAACCCAAATTAATTAACTTGATCTGTTCCCTTAATCCATTCTAAAGATCAGGATGTTTGTTTTTGGTTCTGTTTAAGTGTGACCACTACTATGCCAAATTAGTCTATCACTTTAAAAAGATGAATGTAAATGCTAGTTATCCTTAACCCGTCCCACCCATTCTGCCACACCTAGTAACATGTAATTTATAAAAGGAGTCTGTTACCTGCACAATGCTGAAGTAAATAGCTTCCAATGCCTGGATGTGGATTTCCGGATCAGCAATTGGTTCACGCTCAATTGAGAGTGCACTTCGATGCTGAAGTAAACGAAAAGTGTATTAAAAGTAACAAAAATTATAACGGCGGAAAAGGTATATGATGCGTGGGAATCGCAACAGGCTTTACCTCTCGAGGGATCTCGAGAAGCTTACAACCCCCACCAGGCAGTGTACCTGATCGTTGTAGTATAGTATAGTGACAAGTACCCGGAGATTGATCGTTCAGCTTAGGAATAGTGTCGCTAGGATTAGAAAGCCTAAATTACTAGTTCTAAAGGTGAGGGATGATTATTTTCGTGTTTTTATATTTTTTAGAAAGCAATTAAAATATCGGTTTTTGGAAGAGAGGGCGGAATTAGTTGCTATTCAACTAACCAAAAATAAGATGCAATCAAAATAAAATACTAAAAATGAAAATAAACTAATTTATACTAAGGTTGTGAGCAGTAATTGGAGAAAATGTGTTTACTTAGATTTCACTACTCCCTAAATATCTTTTACACGTTAATTACTTGTTATAATTGCATGGATGACGGATTGTATTCCTTAATACCATTCATGGGGTGGCATACATAACTCCCCAATTCTATGAGCTCTTATCTCCTCCTACACCATGACCCAGCACAACTATAGGGATTGTAAACAGTGGCTCATGCATTAAATAAAACCAATAAAGACCTAGTACGCCTCGGTTCATGTTTCTTAAGACGTTCAAGCATGTTACCATTTGGAGATCTGCCAGTTTTCTTAAGCCTAACATATAAAATCATTCATCCAAGACAAGAATAAACAAGTAATCAACACATAATCAATATCTAGGTTTCATTAGATCTAAGCAAACACAAAAGAGATCTAGCATAGCATAATAGAATTAAGATAAGAACAAGATATAGACAACCAACACATAGACATATTGATTGAATTAGAAGAACACTTATCTCAATTACAATACAAGGTATCAAGGGTTTGGAACCCTTGAAAAACCTGTAAAAGTTGCACCAAAATCGTCTTTAGGGTTTCTCCAAAACTTCTCTCTTTTTAATGTGAAAAAATAGAAAACTATATATAGGAAAATAGGGGTGACGGCGTCAAGAGCAAGGGTGTGACGCCGTCATCTCGCCGCCAAATACTTCCTCGGACGGCCTTGATCTACTTCTGACGCCCTGTGTGACGCTGTCATCAACTACGGTATTTTATTCTTGGGACTTTGACGCCGTCAAGAACAACTCTTGACGCCTTCATGTACTGTTCCCAACATAGAAAATTGAGACTTTGCCGTTTTCTTCACTTTTATGCTCCAAAAACGTCCGAAATGGCTTCTTTTCCAGAATTCGCTCTCCAAGTACCTAAAATCACAAAAGGAACGATTTAGGGCAATATTTGATCAAATAAATTCGGATTCGGGCTTAAATGACCCCCTAAAAACGGACCATTTTTCGCCTCATCATATACCCTTACACTTGAGATTTGCTTGTCCTCAAGCAAATGCGCTTTTATTCTACTCAAAAGACAAGTTAGGGGTCATTTAACACTAATATAAAAGTAATTACAACAAATAATCGTTCCACTAAAGACCAATAGACAAGCACGGAGGTCATACACTAGCACCTCACAAATAGTGTTTAGATACTCACATCTCTCGGGTGTAATAAAGTAATATAACATTATGGAAATGGAAGATATCTCTCACTACCTGTCATAGCAAAATAGATTACCATAGGCTTGGGAAAGGATCAAACCTCCACCACATGGCGTAAGCACCTAGGATAAACTATCAAAGAGGTCTTTTAAAGGGTTGTAACGTTAGGTATAGGGATATGAATTACACGGTTTTGTTGGATAAAGGAAGTTTTACTGGTGGCGAGTTAACAATCTTAGTTAATTACATGTACAATATGGCGTTGCTAAGCCAAGACTAGACTCGACTTAAGCTAATAAATGAAAAATAACAAAAACATAAAATGAACATAGAATAAAAACGGGATGGTAGTCCGTATGTTTTTTTCTCTTTTTTCTTTTCTTTCTATTTTTTTTATTTCTTTTTCGATTTTTTTTTTTTTTTTTTTTTTTTTTTGCATACACTCTTACCCTACCATCCAAAATAATACATCATAGGGGATGAGAGTTCCCTTTACACTTGAATTTTTACATACTTTACATTAAACTAAACTAATGACTCGAATTAAGAAAATCAAAACACTTGGAGCACTTTTAAGATTAACGTACATATGGGGGTAATAAATGATGTTCTTCCCCATTACTCCATAAAATAAGTACTTACCCATGAGTCCCAATCGTCCCAAAACAATATGTACAAGGATATGACTCGACTTAGCAACCATGTAATCAATTAGAAAGTTAACTTAGGGTTTAACAAATAACAATAATGCACTAAAAATGAGCGCATACACGGAAGGCTAAGGCGATTTGGTTGTACATTTAAGTGGGGTGTAACAAATTCTTCCTTGTAAGATGCTTAAAGTTAGAAACGAAAAGATAGGCTCGGAGGGGTGTACTAGGGGTATCGTGTACTAAAAATGAGTACAACGCTAAGGGTGTGGGAAAAATTAGTTGACTTAACTAGCCAAGTAATATGACTTAAATGGTCAAGTAATTATGATACGGGTTTAACACAAGGGTGATCCTAATGCCTCTTATCATGTAGTAAATCCTACTACACGAATGTAGTCTCACTAGCGGTCTCGGGATGCATCACTAACGCAAGTTCTAGAATCTAAATGCTACCGGTACACTCATAAGCACTAATAGTAAATGCTTTTCCTATCAAATCTAAAGGCGAACCTCACATTTTTGGGTGGAAAATTTTTTCTGAATATACGGTTATGTGCTAGTCATACAATCTCCTACCCATGAGACGCTTGCTATGGCTAAAGTTTCACTCCTAAATGTTGTAAAAAATTTTAAATTTGGCGCTAAAATTGCACTAACAAGTATTTCTCATAGTTTTATTACACATCTACTATCAAACAAAACAAACTCAAGCGAAAGTGCATATGTAAGGTATCATCTTTTTACCCTCCCCTTACACTTAAGATGAACATTGTCCCCAATGTTCAAGTAAAGAATGTAAAAGTGAAAAAGTAAAGAGAATGAAATCAAATACTCCCCTGATTCGCTCGGTATGGATTAAAGGTTGGCCAGGTTAAATCTTCCTCCAAGGAAATGAACAATCAAAGCTTCCCTTCCAGAATATAAATCATCTTCTTGTCATACATAACCTGTAAAACCTGAGAAAATAGACAAGACAACCTCGCGTAAAATCGGCGGCATCCTATATAAGTTACTAAATCCTAGAAAACAAAGTAAGATATAATGCTTGTGGAATGAAGTTTGCAGATCTCCTGGAGATTATAAAACTTCATAATTCACAAAAACCATAAGACTCCGTTAGAAAAACAAAACCGGTAAAATTTCCAGATTTTAACTCCTGACGCCGTCAAGAGTAGACCTCTGACGCCGTCAGAATGGACCTGCAGAAATTCTTATGTTAAGTTTCTGGAAAATTTCTGGAAAAACTTGGTTCTACTTCCTGGAAAATCCTGCAAAACTTCATTATGACTCAATACAAGCATTTGACTCTAACAAATACGAATATACATGTTCATTTAATATTGTGGAGAATCATGATCGGTTTGTTTCTTAAAAACATATTTGAGGTTTCCCCTTACACTTATCTTTTGAAAAAATACTTTTAAGTGGAGTTAAGACTAGGCTAAACAACAAAGTAAAGTATTTCCACATTTTAATTGAGAAACATGATCAACCAACAATAAAAATAAAACATGCATACGGAAGCAAATAACAAACAAACAATTAAAATCACACAAAACATGGGTTGCCTCCCAAGAAGCGCTTTTCTTTATTTACGAGTCTTGTAGCTAGACTCAAGGTCATGGGTTACCGTGTATCGCTTATGCTCACATAACCAAGTGTGAGCCATCTAATAGTCGCCTCATCTTTCTTATATTCATCTCCTAACTCTAAGCATCCGCGATAGTATCTTTTATTTTTTTCATGAGTATACTTAAGTCCTTTTCTCTTATCATTCTCACTTAGCATCTCTATGGGCGGATACCTACTACACTTTTCCATGGGAAAATCCTTGAACCTAGGGTGTGTGTGGGGCATTTGATAGACAAAATCTTCTTCCCCATCCGAGAATGTAATTAACCCTTCTATGAGTTTTTCATCGAGGTTAGTCAATCGTTTGAAAGGTCTTCCAAACACAACTTGGGTCAATTTATCATCAATAAATTCTCCTAGATTCTCCATAACCATGAACTCAACAAGATAAACCAAACTTCCTACAAACACATGCAATGGTATTGCCCTAGCTATAATATTTTCCCCTTTGTATTCTAACTCATCTACCATGATTTTATTATATTCATTGCGCGAGATTATGTTCATTAGAAGAGATGAGTTAATATAGGCGTTAAAACTCATAAATCCGATCTTACAAGGGAATTGCATGTTGAATGAGTTATCACACTCAATCCTAGTCCTAGGGTCGATATACCTAAGAGGATTAATTTCTTGTTCCATCCTATTCTCATTAATCACATCACCATCATCAAGATCCTCGTCGGAGTCTGAATAGTAAAAGGGACTAGCCCTACGGTCATCATCATGATCAGATTCCTCTAGCTCAGAATTATTGTCAAAGTGGTGGTTGGATGAAAGGTTAGGTGGGTTCTCGTTCTCAACTAAAGGGGGTGGGGCGGGCATTTGGAAAATCCTACGACGAAAAACACGAATAACAGGAATCAAACGATCAATGTTATTGTTATCCATCGAAATAGCTTACGAACAAAGGACACGAAGAAATAAGATAGACTAAAGAAGACCTAAAAAATAAAAAAATAAAATCTTACTAGAAAGGAATCTAGCAAGTAGACCTAATAAAAAGAAATTCTAACCTAGACAATAACTATTCCCCGACAACGGCGCCAAAAACTTGAAGCGTGGGAATCGCAACAGGCTTTACCTCTCGAGGGATCTCGAGAAGCTTACAACCCCCACCAGGCAGTGTACCTGATCGTTGTAGTATAGTATAGTGACAAGTACCGGGGGATTGATCGTTCAGCTTAGGAATAGTGTCGCTAGGATTAGAAAGCCTAAATTACTAGTTCTAAAGGTGAGGGATGATTATTTTCGTGTTTTTATATTTTTTAGAAAGCAATTAAAATATCGGTTTTTGGAAGAGTGGGCGGAATTAGTTGCTATTCAACTAACCCAAAACTAAGATGCAATCAAAATAAAATACTAAAAATGAAAATAAACTAATTTATACTAAGGTTGTGAGCAGTAATTGGAGAAAATGTGTTTACTTAGATTTCACTACTCCCTAGATATCTTTTACACGTTAATTACTTGTTATAATTGCATGGATGACGGATTGTATTCCTTAATACCATTCATGGGGTGGCATACATAACTCCCCAATTCTATGAGCTCTTATCTCCTCCTACACCATGACCCAGCACAACTATAGGGATTGTAAACAGTGGCTCATGCATTAAATACAACCAATAAAGACCTAGTACGCCTCGGTTCATGTTTCTTAAGACGTTCAAGCATGTTACCATTTGGAGATCTGCCAGTTTTCTTAAGCCTAACATATAAAATCATTCATCCAAGACAAGAATAAACAAGTAATCAACACATAATCAATATCTAGGTTTCATTAGATCTAAGCAAACACAAAAGAGATCTAGCCTAGCATAATAGAATTAAGATAAGAACAAGATATAGACAACCAACACATAGACATATTGATTGAATTAGAAGAACACTTATCTCAATTACAATACAAGGTATCAAGGGTTTGGAACCCTTGAAAAACCAGTAAAAGTTGCACCAAAATCGTCTTTAGGGTTTCTCCAAAACTTCTCTCTTTTTAATGTGAAAAACTAGAAAACTATATATAGGAAAATAGGGGTGACGGCGTCAAGAGCAAGGGTGTGACGCCGTCATCTCGCCGCCAAATACTTCCTCGGACGGCCTTGATCTACTTCTGACGCCCTGTGTGACGCCGTCATCAACTACGGTATTTTATTCTTGGGACTTTGACGCCGTCAAGAACAACTCTTGACGCCTTCATGTACTGTTCCCAGCATAGAAAATTGAGACTTTGCCGTTTTCTTCACTTTTATGCTCCAAAAACGTCCGAAATGGCTTCTTTTCCAGAATTCGCTCTCCAAGTACCTAAAACCACAAAAGGAACGATTTAGGGCAATATTTGATCAAATAAATTCGGATTCGGGCTTAAATGACCCCCTAAAAACGGACCATTTTTCGCCTCATCAGTATATTGATAATTTGCCTGAATCATGCCAGGATGGTCTAATAGCTTATTTTCTGGTCATGGTGTTTCATCTTGCATATTCCATCCGTCTGCTAGTGTTTTCTGAGCTTTTGCAACAAAAGCATTGTTTTTTGACAAAGTAAGATTCCTGCCAAGAATTAAGAAAACAAATAGAAATGAGCACACGTTATCTTACAATCATTGCAGCCAGAGTAACTGAACCAAGAGTCGTACTACTTCCAGACGTGTCTGCTGTTCTAAAAAGAATTCGAACTTACCAAGCGAGCATTAGTATCCGCATATCATGTGATGAATCTGCAAATCAGAACGCAGACAGATAACACAACTGAATAGTTGTATGATTCACTCAAAATGACCCGAGATGACAGCTCATTAGCCCATGAGTATGTTTAAATAATTACCAAAATAAGCCACGTCGAATCTAGGGTATGAGTTACATATGAATCTTTTAAATCAAACATAATCCAATTTAACGATTCATAAATGCAAGTATCAAGCTTACAACTTTAATACGGGTCGAAATGATCTGGGTTGGTTTAGTCTGACCCAATAGTTTTTTTCTCCAATTTTGTGTAAGAAAAAGAAATGTGTGTAATATCAGTGAACAAATTTCTATTTCATTGCAACATCACTTATTTTAAACTCAAAAGAGGATAGCTTGAAAAATGAACACGAACCTGTGAATTTGGATCTTGTAAGGTGGACCATAACTGAAATTAACCATTTCCAGGGCAGCAGCTGCATGGCACTTCTTACCCATTGCCTCTATCTCTGCCTCTAAACCCTCTGATGAGCCTGCAAATCAGAACGCAGACAGATAACACAACTGAATAGTTGTATGATTCACTCAAAATGACCCGATATGATAGCTCATTAGCCCATGAGTATGTTTAAATAAGCATACCAAAATAAGCCACGTCGAATCTAGGGTATGAGTTACATATGAATCTTTTAAATGAAACATAATCCAATTTAGCGATTCATAAATGCAAGTATCAAGCTTACAACTTTAATACGGGTCGAAATGATCTGGGTTGGTTTAGTCTGACCCAATAGTTTTTTTCTCCAATTTTGTGTAAGAAAAAGAAATGTGTGTAATATCAGTGAACAAATTTCTATTTCATTGCAACATCACTTATTTTAAACTCAAAAGAGGATAGCTTGAAAAATGAACACGAACCTGTGAATTTGGATCTTGTAAGGTGGACCATTACTGAAATTAACCATTTCCAGGGCAGCAGCTGCATGGCACTTCTTACCCATTGCCTCTATCTCTGCCTCTAAACCCTATGATGAGCTTGCAAATCAGAACGCAGACAGATAACACAACTGAATAGTTGTATGATTCACTCAAAATGACCCGAGATGACAGCTCATTAGCCCATGAGTATGTCTAAATAAGCATACCAAAATAAGGCACGTCGAATCAAGGGTATGAGTTACATATGAATCTTTTAAAAGAAACATAATCCAATTTAGCGATTCATAAATGCAAGTATCAAGCTTACAACTTTAATATGGGTCGAAATGATCTGGGTTGGTTTAGTCTGACCCAATAGTACGTTTGCAAAAACATAACCTTGTAGCAAACGTAATGGTACCTTAATATAGCATGAGCCACTGACCGTGAATTTTCGCCTCTTAAACATAGCTGTTGACTATTCGAACCGTGTACGATTATTATGAGCGCACTCAAAACTGTTTTAGATGCATCTGCACACGAAAAAGGCTTTGATACCAACATGAAAATTAACATAAATTTAATTTTGTTTAAATAATGCTCACCTTTTGTCCAAGAAACCGGCGTATCCAAGTTACCCATCAACCATGTTTCTGTAGTGTAACCCCTCCAATGAGGGCAAACATGGCCACAGGCACCAAAAGCTATGTATTCTGATGGAGGACCTACACAAATATGTTGTAATATCAGATACATGTTACACATTATGTAAACAGAACACGGGAAGATCACATTTAAGTAATTAAAGATGTAGAGACATGTGCAACCTCTTGCAGTCATTCGGCTATGATCACGACCTTCACGTAAGTCACCAGCAAACCCGGCCTGCGACTATGACGTGACTGAGAAACACAGAGAGTATAACAGGTGACCATCTAATATAGAGGGAAACCAATGCCTTAATTAAGATGCAAAAGACTCATGGTCATGTCATGGTGACCATCTAATATATAAGCACAAATAATAAGCTGATCCAAACACCCGCTATATTTTTATAGATCTAGCAGCAAACAAATAATAAGCTGATCAAAACATTCATGTACGTACGAAAAAGTCAACCATTATTGATCTTTAACTTTCGCCTTTATCATGTGGGGCAGAAGGTCGAGAATACTATTGATCATTCACATCCACCCACTCAATCCAGTTTTTTTTTATTCGATCCCCACTTTAAATTGTTTCCAATAAATACTAAAGTTGAGAATGTGTAACATGTGATTGACTACCTTTAGTCTTTAGATTTGCTTAGTTGTTTATAAAGTGGACGACATAAATATCTTGTTGATATGGTATGACGAATTTTGATAGATATTCAAATAACATAAATTATTAGCAGAAGGTGAGCCGCATGGTACTTATTTAATTCATAAATGCGTAACATACCAGTAGAAAAATGGTTGTCCAGCACCAGCTTTACACCACTCTTCATAATATATGTGCAACCTATGACCATAATGATGTCTCAGATCAATCTGAAATCACTCATAACAAAGTTTACTAATATCAATACTAAACAAACTAAAGTAGCCAGTTGTTTGCTTATTCGTTTTAAGGTGTTTACTGCAAGTTGAAGAACTAAAACGAAAAGCATACATTCAGTCACTCTCTAAAAAATCCCAAAAAAGAAAATTTATTTTGAGAATTTGATGATGAAAATGTAATAAAAGAAACCGGAAAAACTTACAGCTTCAATCCAGCGTAGAAATGCTAATTTTTGAGCTTTGGAATCTAATGACAAACCCTTGCCCACCTGCCAAAACAACACAGATTGAAGTTTATTAAGAAAAAACAGCTAAGCAACAATCAAAATCACACCAAACTAACCATCCATAATCTCTAAATACCATCTTTTTGGTCCAAACACCCATCCAACCTGCAAAACAAATCCAAAAAACCCCCAAATTAACGAAACCCTAATTTTAAGGAAATAATAAAAATAAAAGAAAGATCTAAATCAACTCACGAATCAGTCAAAACTAAACCATAACCATCATCACGAAAACCTAAAACTGATAACTAAGCTGAACATGCAATTTAGCAAAAACCCCCTAATTATAAAAAAAACCTAATTATAACAAAACCCTAAATTTAAAGTTAACTGTATATCAGAATCGAAAACCTAAAACCGATAACTAACCTGAACATGCGATTTATAATGCTCTTCTTTGCAATATTCATCCGTTTCAGCTCCATCCTCAACCTACGATTGATCCGTACCTGGTGGTGTACGTGTGTGTGATTTTGAGAGCGATATTAGGTGGTGTGCGTATGTGTGATTGATATTATGACAAACTGGGCTAAAGTGGGGAGGCAGTTGGTGTAACTGGGCTACGTGAACTGGGCCAAAAAAGGGCGGGAAAACGGATGCCAAAACGGCACCGTTTGCACATGTTTTAATATAAACTTATAATTATATACATAACATATAGTTTAGGTGAAGTTTTAAATTATTATATAACTTAGGCAAAATTTCAAAATTAGACGTAAAATTATGAACTAAAAATTTTGGGTTTTACATTCAACCCTTTGAATCTTTCATGTTCTATTAAAGATAAGTACTCTTTCAATTCATTCAATATGTCTATGTGTTGTTTGAATATATCTTACGCTTGACTTCAATTTAACATGCTAGGCATGATTTCCTTTGTGTTTGCTTAGATGTAGTGAAACCTAGATTTTGATTATGGGTTGATTGTTTGTTTATAGTTGTTACGGATGATTGTATTCGATGTTAGGCTTAAGATGTCACAACTCGTCATTTCATGTCCTTTTTCAAACGTCGAAATTTCATTTTTATTCCAGGAAGTTACTATTCATTTCTACTATTCATTTTCACTATTCATTTCCGAAATTTTTATTTCATATTCTCGTAAGATAAACTATTTTAACGATAATCCGAGAGTTTGACGCTCGTCGGATCATTTCTGCAAAAACCACGAAGCCGTGTCCGAGATTTACTTTTGGGTTTAAACGTCGTTCCAGCATCCCGATATGTCCATAAAATACTATAAACGATAGAAATATGATTTTCTCTCATTTTACGACAATTCTAAAAGTTTTGGAATTTTACGTTTTCCAGTTCAGCGTTTTACGCGAATTACGCGTTTTAGACCCGCGTTTCCAGTTTTAACAACGTTTATGCAACCCTATGGAACTTACCATTCATTTTATATTTTATTATGGAGTATTTTGACAAGTTTATTCATTCTTTCAAGTTTCATATTTTTACGATACCCGGATTTACGTTTCGCGATTCAACACTTTACGGTTAGCGATTAACGGAACCAAAACCGACTCCGTGCACGAGATTATACCAAGCTTCTCACATACTCATCCATTTTTATCCATGTGCCCCCCCCCCCCCCCCCCCCCCACCCATATCCAAGATACTTCAACTTGACCTCTTAATTACAATAATGCCATTATATTAGATATTTCTTACAAAAACACAAATAACACTTTCATACTTATTTTATGAATCAAAAAGCATGGTTTTCTCTCCTTTTCTCTCTTCCTAGCCACGACCCATAATTAAACACAAGGTTGATCAATCAATTTTTGAAGATCAATACATAATCAAGCTCTACTTTCATTCCTTGTTAGGGTTTTGTAATAAAAACTCAAGGTTATTAAGTTTTCATCATCCAAGCTCACAAATCTTTGCTAAGTAAGTTGTCAAACTCATTTTCATAATTTCTTCATGTTATCTTTATGATCATGTGATTTCTATACATGATTTCATGCATATGTTAGTTTATACCACTCTTTATATATATATATATATATATATATATATATATATATATATATATATATATATATATATATATATATATATATATCTTTGAAACACTTGAAATGGAAACCCTTATTAGATCTAGTTGATTGGTGATGTTTAGGACCCCATGACACCTTGAGAAGGTGTATGGTAGGATTAGACTAGATTTGTGGTAATTGGAAGTGATTTGGAGTGGATTTGGACAAGTATTAAACATGAAAAATGAATTTTACCACTATATAAATGTTGCTGTCTATTTTTGTAAAATACAGAAAACTCAGGGGTTTCTGGGTAACTTTGGGCTAGATATTTAGAAAATACTTTCAAAAACGAAGCCGTGGGCGAAAGAACGGATTAAAACGAGTTTATAACGAAGGAGATACGATTTTTGCAAGTTTAACGACGAAAACTATTTTCTGAAAATTGTATTTGCTGTCCCACGATTTTCAAGGGCCAATCTGAGGTGTAAAACTTGATCTAGCCATCCCAACTTGTCAAAAATATATTAGTATGTTGTCCCACGATTCCGGGGATATAAAGAATGTAGAAAACAAGCTTATAACGACCAAGATATACACGTTTCAAAATCGACGAAACTCTATTTATTTCCATCAGCTTTTTAGCAAAATAATCCTAAGTATTGAAAAACTACTTTTGTAATACAACAGGTTGAGAGCCAATTTACTCATTGATAAACTCATTTCTGAAAAATTTACATCATATACAAAAAGTTAGTTCACCCAGCCTAGTTTTCAAAACATCTAACTGTTTCTCAAAGGGATTGATAACGAATAACTTATGGCCTTCCAAACTTTCCCGAAAACTGCCCAGAATCTGCCAAAACAGCCTAAATACCTCACTTGACGGCTAGTTATCTTTATGATCGAGACCCGTATGGACAAACTTCACTTCTGTGACTTTTTAGATATGGTGAAAATCTTATTAGAACTACTGAGCTTCATTCCTAACTCTTAATATTCACTATTTCGCGACTAGTTTTGCGAGACCATTTTGTCACTAATAGAAATAATACTTCTACGTACTAAATCCTAGATTTTCTAGAAATACTATCAAAGTGCCAAATTCTTAACCATCGAAGTACTTATGATTACAAGCTTATTTATACGATTAGCAAACGTTATTTCAAGATTTTCAAATCAAGGAATTCAACACTACCATTTATATGTATGATATATATATATATATATATATATATATATATATATATATATATATATATATATATATATATATATATATATATATATATATATATATATATATATATATATATATTATGACTAGTTTTATAAGTCTAGTTAGACTTATTTTTCCCAAGTTATGGTAAAACATATTACTTTGACAATAACAAGTATTTTCAAGTTAAGAGTGGTATAGGCATCATGTGCATATGCATTCATTACATCATTTCATGATCTAAAGTAGATCATTTCCACTCATCTTAGGTTGCGGCTAGTGTTCGCGCCTTATTGTCCCGATCATTTTACCATCATTGTACCATCATATCAGGTGAGTCATAGCCCCACTTTTACTTGTTTAATTACTTTATAAACTCTTCGGGGGAGATACATGCTCAAATACTTGTTTTATACTTTTATACGATTTGAATTACTTCTGGGGGAGAATACGCTGCTTTAATTATTTTTGTACAATGCCAAAGTATTAAATTCCTTACATTGCTTAAGTTGCCTTATTACTATAGGTGATGTATGAATATAAAATACATAAGAATCAAATAAACGCAGCGGAACAACATCACCCACACGGATCTCATATTGCCATATGATCAATCAATAAGATAAACAAGATAGTTATACCTTTGCAGCGTGATCGGTTGAATCGAATGGAGACCTTCACCAAATCACACGAATCACCAATGAATTAAGAAACCCAAGAGATCAATAAGGTTGATCTCTTTTATGTGTGAAACACACTACACGTCACCGATTACCACCCGATGCTAGTCTTGCCTTAATAACCTTTAACCTTGCAACAACCTACACTAGATTAAGCAAGCAAATGGGATCAAAAGCATACACACCCTCTTAGGGTTTTGTGTGCCGTGAGTTTTAGGAGAGGAGAGGGAGGAGATAAACTTGGAAAGTGGTTCCTTGAATTAAGTTGTCATTTGAACCAATCAAGACTTGATCTTATCAATACTTAACTTACATTTAGCCCCTTCCAAAATCCCATATACCCCCTATCACCCCCCAATGTGGCCGGCCTCTTATGGGCTTGCAAAGGGCTTGCCCATTGTTGGCCCAAACTCAAGAATACCAAGTCTAACTTAGCATTCAAAAGCCCGTTATTGATCCCGAGTTACGTAGACGATTATATATTGTAAATACGATAAGTCCAATATATAAAATGGTATCTCTGTGTATAAGCGTGTGACCCCATAAGCTCACATATGTCTAGCCATATAATTATTTATTATGACACGAGCATACTCCAACAGCTCCCACTTGCGACGTCATAATAATCAAGTAATTATACAAGCAAAGGTTAGCGTCTAGCAACACGCCAATGCCCCTAGAAATATGTGAGAGAAGTTTCTCAAACGTCTCATTTAAATGGTTTATATGTCATCCATCCTTTTGTTACAGATACTATGTTGAACACTAGACATGGATCAAAGTCATTCCATTTGTTCAACTATTATGTTTCTCGATCTAGATATTGAACAAGATTACCAAGTGAATTAAGATTCATCTTAATCTTATTTGGGTACGGCCATACAAACATCCGTTCAATTCATCGAGGGGCCCAATAGTATCTAACTCCATGACATGTGGAGGAACAAATCCTATATTGACTGCACGTGTCATTCATGTGTTTCAAATAACTCCTGAAAATGGTTTTTATAACTACCTTATTCAGGACAGCGTTTAACCATATCAAAGAATAAAATTCCGCACATGCAAGACCTACTTGCATCTCAAATCTAAGGATAAGAGACATAACCATTTGCGAGATTCACTATTGACGCCGATCCATGCAGTGAATTCTCGAAGGTTGGGTCAGTCCAATGTTCATCACAATGAACAACATATGAGTTTGGCAAATAAATCGCCAACACGCTGACATTTGCCTTAATTCGATGATACTCCTGTATCGTCAACTGGCAATGGACAATTTTAGAATAAATAAATTATTCATGGATTAAACATGCAAATATAGAACACAGTAGTATAAATGAAGACGATAATACCCGGTATATCAATTCATTATATAATACGACTGCTTACAGTTCCATTATCCAAATACTAAAAACAGATATGCACAAGACTACATACAGATCAGAATCCGATGTTTCCAACATGATTAATTTTGTTGTACAAGACAACAAGTAGTCATCTGAGTAAACTTTGAGAATACTTGTTTCAAAATTCAAAAATGTTTTGAATGATGATTGTCCTTTTGTATGTGTGCAATCAAGTACATTACGAGTATTGCAACAATACATTCCATAGTGTGTTTGAAGCTAGCAAAACACTTACTTTAGACAGTCATAATAACAGTTTCCACACTGTAAAGTATTCTTATTCTTTTAATGTATAATGCATCAATGCTCTCAATCAAGCACATCTAGTTAGAGGTGTCATCATTCATGATGTCATCCTACTACGACTAGGGTTGAGCATCATCTCAGTTATATAAGCATTAATGAATGAAAACATAACAGAGCTCCTCAAATATCCGTAAACGTTTGAACAAATAGTTGGTCCTTTGCAGGTCCATTAGGTTGTTCGTTTAACAATTATCTAATGACTTTCACTTAGATATTTGTTGTTATCAACTCATCTTGCATTCATGCAAATGATATAAATAATCCAATACATAATATGACTTACATAATGAATCCTTTAGTCAAACTTAAGATTTCCACTCATGCATTCAATCTCATCATGTAAGATTGATCATTGAGACTCCCCTCAATGACATGTCATATTGTGTTTAGATTATTAACCGCTTATGTTTATTCTAATAAACACATGCAACAAGGTTTTATGTTTTATTTCCTAAATTCCTTAATTAAAACTTCATTCCAGGCTAAGGATTAAAGTCTAGCTTAGATGGAATATTGTTTCTTATATGTTAACAACATATGAGATTTAAGAAAATAAATTCATTTATCCTACTTGCACTCTGAGTTCTCGGGAGTAATCTTATTTAATCAAAATCAAATTAATGATTAAATTAAGATCTCTGCTCCTAGATGCATGATCTAATCCACACCTGGATTCTTATGTCTTGTATACATAATAAAGATTATACAGATTCATAAACCCTTTTGATTACTCATCGTCCTCGCAAAAGTAATCAAAAGTGTTCTAAAGTCCTATTGTCATATTTCATTTACATGAAAACAAGTATGACAATTAATCATCTTTATACATTTAATGTTTCTAAGTATGAAGATTTAATCATAATCAATTTCTTGAGCATGAGTAAACTCCTTCTACTACGCATGCATTAAATATGTGTACAAGTTTGTCCTTATGAGTTATCTAGTTCAAGAAACTCATTTTAAACCTCACAGTCTAACTGATTTGGTAAGAGATCAATCAAGCTCCATGAGTGATTATCTTCAAAGGACTACATCTTAACATTCATAGTTTTGAGTTATTCATCAGATTCAAGATCTGATAATGCATCTCTTTAGTTAGCAGGTTCACTATGATCCTCCAACTTATGTCCCTTAACATTGATATAAAAAATATCATTCAAGTGTTAGGGGTATCCTTGCGGATTTATGAATGTGAGATATCAATCTATGGTTTAACATATGTATGTTCAGCCTTAGAATGACATTAGCAAGTGTACTCAGAAGGTTGTGTATTTAGCTCTTGAATGACTTCAAGATCTAAAGGTGCTCCCACTTGCTTTTGTAAGTGGAGACTAATCTCCAAGTACTCAGCATCTTGATTAACAATAAATTGTTTTCAAGTGGGACATCCAAAATACATCGTTAGTTCTTGACTCTAGTTTGTTAATTACTTACTCTTAGGTATTTAACAAATTCAGAACTAAAATCAAGACATAATGGGATTCATCCCATTCCATAATACAATGGTGTCTTAAATTCCTTCTGGGTTGAAACCATATTGGGTGTACGCATGACACATCCAATTTTCTAACCTTGATTGCTTTTGAGGTAAAAGAGTTTAAGTCATCAAAGATCAAATGATATCCATGATGGACATACCATAAAGTTGTGGTATTCCACGTGGATAGATGTTGTGAGACTATCACACAACTCATTTGATGAACTTATACTTTTTGGCTTACATATCTGCCAACCAAGTCATACCAGATGGCATCAATAGTATTTTTAGCCTACTGCATACTTTATATTTAAAGTCTTTGACCAAGTCAATAACTTCATGTGTATGCTTTAACTAGAAAACATAAACATTAATTATTTTATTATACGTCATAAGTGTACATGTCTTTAACAAGAAGACATAACAAATTAACGTCTTTACTTTACATTATAAGTCTTTCAACAATTAACGGAATTGATGTTTATGTCTTTACAAGAGACCTAAACATATTCAACTAAAGTAATTATGAGTGCCGATAATTGGCCTCAATAGTAATTTCAAGTTAATTACATACTTCATGATTATGAATTTACAAGAAGACATAACCATATTTACTAAACAATTCAGCAAATATGTTGAAGTAACTTTTCATGTTATCTTGACATTTTTTCTAATTAGGGCAACATACATTTTATGTGTATAAGTCCTAGTAGAACCTTATTTTCTTATCTTGCAGTCAAGAAAAACCATTAGTCATATTGTTATATGTTGTACCTTGCACACAATTAAGATTTCTCCCACTTGTGCATGGCACAACATTATGCAAGCAAATATGACAATGTCACAGATAACATATGATTTTAGTCAAAATCAAAATATAGCTGTGTAGAACTTTATTGTTTTTATAAAGAATCATGCACAACAATTTTATTGATAACATTTCAGGAAGCAACATCAGGAACGCGACAAGTTATCTAATAAATTCATGCAATGGTTCTCATAAAAACTATGATGCTTCATATGTGGAAAGTAATGTATTATTTCAAGACAATCTAGAAATAAGATGGGCAACTTGTAAGTTAATAGAGCTTACAACTCCCACTGGATTAGAGAACATTACATGTGTTTCGTCACCAGTAATACAATCATGTAGCTCCCACTGGATTAGACAACATTAAAAGTGTTACATCACCAGTGGAGAGTGAGTGATGATTGTATACTTTCCTGCTTTCTTTGAATATCTACACATTATTGCTAATGTGAGTCACTATGACTAGTAACATGTACTTAGGTATTCAAGGAAGTGCATCAAGTTCTAATATATAGATGATGGGCTAGCCATCATTTTAAACTTGAAAATTAGGTATGCAGTTCCTCCATGTTTATCGGGTTAAGACACATTGCTAGGTAATCATGCTAGTAATTGCCTTTACCACTTTTCGGTTTGTTGATATTTCCGTTTTCTAATTATTTTAACTCATATTAGTTTGGTAGCTATAGAAAACATGTTCTCTAGTTATCCAAATATCTTATATTTCTTGAAGGTTTCAAAACCAAAACTAGGGTTATAAAACGAACTTGAAAGAATAAGATGTGCAAACATACTTAACCGTTTTGACTTTACAAGACATCACGATTTCTAGAGTATGTGTGCTTTGAGTTTGATTAGAATTAGGATAATTCAAATATTCCTATTATGCCTTTTCCTCATAAGGAAAATGATAGGAACAAGTCTCTTTCTTACAAGGAAAGGAAGACTTAGTTTGATCCTTTTAACAAGAAAAGAACAAACTTTTGTTTACGTTTTGTGTTGCATTAATTCATTAATTGAATTCTCAAAGTTTATATTTAGTATTTTCGATAATTATCCTTTTATAAATTAATTACCCCATGTTTACAATTTAAAACAATTAATTTACGTAAAAGGCTAAGATCCACATTGTGCTTCTACTATCACATCAGTTGATCTGCTAGCAATAGTAGATTCAATTGGTAGGCGACGATCACCAATTGCATTACAAGTGCAACTCTTAGATCCTTATGGGACTCATGGCATCTAGTGTCAAACAACTAGTGTCATGTAGGCATGTTTAGTCCCATCTTTGCCTCGGGTCAAGGTCTCACCGCTTAACTCGATTAAGTCATCCAATATGAGGACGTGCGAGAATATATCTAGGTCTCACGCATAGAGAATAGTCACCTTGGGTTACAATTCAACCTAGGTCCCACGCATAGGCAAAAGGTAATTGCAAGTGTTCTCAATATTGGACGGCATGACTTAAATTTTGACGGGGTAAAAGTTTTGATATGAATCAAAAGGTGTACGAAAGAAGCATGCATTCATCCTTCGTAGCACAAGTTAAAAACTTTTCTTAACTTAATTCTAATCATTGTTTTAATTTATGTGTGTCGAGTTGTCCATTTTCATGACTAATATTAATCCTACGTGGATAATAAAGTTTGGACAATACATAAATAAAATAACATACATAACAAGTTTAGGTGTTATTTTAAGAAACAATGATTTTAAGTTTCAAAAATTTAGCAAAACTAAATCATAAGACTTAGTTTTGAAAATGGTTTGTGTTTCGTTTTATAGAAAACTAGTTGCAATTTTACATATGAAACAAGATATATAAAAAGCAAAACAAACACACAACCACAATATGCAAAGCCTCAACCGATGAAAAAACCTATGCTTGGTCTCGTGAGCCATCACGAGAACCAAGAGTCAACTAGGGACAACCACACAACCACACGGAGGACTCCCACTTGCTCCAAGACAATCAAGAGCAAGTTGGAAGCCCATGATGCACATGAAAAGTAGTTTCTGTCCTTCCAGAATTTCTGTGTTAGAGGGCCCAAAAGTCCATGAAGGAGGCTTCCCCGGGCTTAGCTCAAAACTAGAAAGTTGTAGGCCCATGTCTTGGGTACCTGCAAAAAAAATTTCAGCCAAAAAGACCTTACCAATCACCGGGAAACTCCGTTTAACCAACTGGTGTTCCAGCAGTCATTATTCGGCAAAAACGTCTTTAACTCTTTCGCCATTCACCACCAAGCCACGATTACATTATATTGAAAGTAAAATACAATTAATCTACTTTTAATCTACTGTAAAAGTGCCCAAACAATGGCTATAACCAAAAGAATATAATAACATAAATGCCGAAACAATGGCAGAAACCCCAAAATACGAAATTAAACAACATTCATAACCATCCAATGCACGAGTGGTCTAGGCTTTCATCGGCTTTGCATATAAACATAATAATACCATTAATATTATGAACGAAACATGGTGTTGGCTAACTCCATGGACAAACATGCATGTATTTGCCATGGAAAACAAAATAATAACAAGAATTAAATTGTTAGCCAACGAAAACGAAGAAATTAATTGACAAGAATTAAAACCCCGTTAGGTACGTGTTTCATATGACTTAAGGGTCAAAACCCACTGATATTAGGACCTTCCAAATACCATTTAACCACAGAAAATATGGCCTTAGGGGCTGAATTAAAACCGTTTCGAAAACCGATCAAAAACACGCGTTTTAGGCCATTTTTCACGTACCCGACAAGTAACCAATTAGCGTATGCATAACAAATGGCCATGGGACCAAAAAGTGCAGATCATAATACCCCTAAAGGGTCGTCCTATGAGGAAAAAATTGGATCCCTAGGGCTGTTTTAACCATGACTTCAAAAATCATCAAAAAAACACCCGTATTAGCCATTTTTATGCATACCCGATAATCATATGGCACATATGATGGCTCGTGATACCACTATAGGTGATGTAAGAATATAAAATACATAAGAATCAAATAAACGCAGCGGAACAACATCACCCACACGGATCTCATATTGCCATATGATCAATCAATAAGATAAACAAGATAGTTATACCTTTGCAGCGTGATCGGTTGAATCGAATGGAGACCTTCACCAAATCACACGAATCACCAATGAATTAAGAAACCCAAGAGATCAATAAGGTTGATCTCTTTTATGTGTGAAACACACTACACGTCACCGATTACCACCCGATGCTAGTCTTGCCTTAATAACCTTTAACCTTGCAACAACCTACACTAGATTAAGCAAGCAAATGGGATCAAAAGCATACACACCCTCTTAGGGTTTTGTGTGCCGTGAGTTTTAGGAGAGGAGAGGGAGGAGATAAACTTGGAAAGTGGTTCCTTGAATTAAGTTGTCATTTGAACCAATCAAGACTTGATCTTATCAATACTTAACTTACATTTAGCCCCTTCCAAAATCCCATATACCCCCTATCACCCCCCAATGTGGCCGGCCTCTTATGGGCTTGCAAAGGGCTTGCCCATTGTTGGCCCAAACTCAAGAATACCAAGTCTAACTTAGCATTCAAAAGCCCGTTATTGATCCCGAGTTACGTAGACGATTATATATTGTAAATACGATAAATCCAATATATAAAATGGTATCTCTGTGTATAAGTGTGTGACCCCATAAGCTCACATATGTCTAGCCATATAATTATTTATTATGACACGAGCATACTCCAACAATTACCACGTCTTGACAAGTCCCCTTTATTATCATGGACCGTTAATTAAAGTACGAGCGAGAGTGAGTGAATAGATCTATTGAGGGTGACTCCTCCATCCGTATTTGGGTTGCTCCAATGGAATTACGGATGCATTTCATGTCTAATATCTTTAGAGTGTCTGGTAAACACTCATTTGGGGCCAAGTAACGTCTAGCTTCGGGGTCATGAGCTTAAGAGCCAATGTAGTTTTTATGACTGAAATCTTATTACTTTACTTTATACTTGGGCTATTGTACATACGATTAAAGTTATATACTGGTGGTTTTTATAAACCTTATTACTGATTTATTACTGAATTACGATGCCTTTGCATCAACTTTAATACTGAATTACGATGCCTTTGCATCAACTTTATTACTGAATTACGATGCTTTTGCATCAATCTTATTACTTTTGTTTACACAACCAAACTTATTACTTTTGGCAGTGGGTCGTAAACACACAGGTTACAAGTCTCTTATGGAGGGACTTGGAACTGAGTGATTTACGATGCCTTTGCTGGGAAATCTTCATTCATATGCATTACAATTCTTTTTCACAAGACTCTATGAACTCACCAACCTCGTGTTGACACTTTAGCATGTATTTTCAGGTATTAATCAATGGCACGCTACAGGAGGTTTTGGCAGGGCATGGCATGGTCATAGAAGACTCTGATTATTCATTTGGGGACCGTTTTAAACTATTTGAAGGGCCCACTTCCGCACTACTTTTAACAATGTAAATTCAACATTTTTGATTAAACTATTTTATTCTAAATGATTCAAGTGAAAACTATTTTTGAACTTGTGTTGTAATACCAATTGAGTTACACCCCAACTACATGTATGCTTCCGCTAGACCCGATTTTGGGGGTGTGACATAAGAAAACTGGCAGACTTCCATTGGTAACTTGCTTGAACGTCTTAAGAAACATGATCAGAGGTGTACTACGATATTTGGTTGTATTTAATGCGTAGGAGAATTCTAATGATCCCATGTTAGGAGCTTCGAACGGCTCGACATAGGAGTGAAGTAGGATCCTATAGAGTTAGGGAATATTGTACACGGCCCTACGACTAGTATTAAGGAATATGACCCATCATCCATGCAATTGTAATAAGCTATCAACCTGTAAAAGATATCTAGGGAGTAATGAAACCTAAATAAACACAACTTTCCTCATCATTGTTTACACCACAATAGTATAATAGTTTCATTTCATTCTTGTTATTTTATTTTGATTGCATTTTTAGTAAATTGGGTTAGTTGGCTAGCAACTAATTCCGCCCACTCTTCCAAAACCTGAGATTTTAATTGCTTATATAAAAATATAAAAATACAAAAAGAATCATCCCTCACCTCTAGACCTAGTTTTTAGGCTTTCTAATCCTAGCGACATTATTCCTGAGTTGAACGATCAATCCCCGGTACTTGTCACTATACTATACTACAACGATCAGGTACACTGCGTGGTGGGGGTTGTAAGCTTCTCGAGATCCCTCGAGAGGTAAAGCCTGGTGCGATTCCCACGTATCAATTAGCTTATTTTCTAGGCTTATGGGCTTTAAGCTTACTTTTTCCAGCTTATAAGCTTATCAAGTTGAGATTATGGGCTTTAATAAGCTATGAGTTCAAGTAGCTAAGCTTATAAGCGAAAAAAATGAGCTTATGAGCTCACTTCATTAGGCTTTTACAAAAAACAGTGAATTTGATCACAAATTTCGCCAACTGAAAAGGTTGCAGGGAGAAGCAGTTGTTGGTCTTTGTTATCTGGTACAGTTTTCCGGTCCATTTGCTTATCGGTTACTACTCAATGTTGTATTACTTCTCTTTTTGTCATATTTACTATTTATGTTTCTTTGATCACTAATTTAGTTCAGGAATACTGAAGTTAATAATGTGTTGCTTTAGTTTAAATTTCTAAACAAGCTCAAAATAGAGGTATGCGTTATAGGCTTGCACCTTTGAAGAGCAGACATGCATATATTACAATTGGGGGTGAGTGGTTCTATCATGAATACAATATTTGCTAAGCAGTAAAATACAACACTTAAGTGTTCGCAATAGCGTCATCGCGAGTGTGGCGTTATTTCTTAGTTTTGTTTATGTAATATGTTACCAAATATTTCACACGTATCGTCACAAATCCACCCACGTGAAAAGAAAGGCACAAACTGAAAATCAACAAAATTCGGGTTTGGGATTACTAATATTATCACAAGGAATGGGGTATTGATTTGGCATCTGAACATGAAAGGTACTATCATATCATGCAATTTCGTTTCCATAATAGTTACTGGCACAATGTTCGTATTGGTTTCATAATGTTCTGTTTTGTAGATACTTGAAAGAGAATAAATTTTGAGTCGCCTGTTATAGTTTATACAGTTTCTGATGAAAGAAAACGACAACGGTTAATTGGTGCACTTGGAAGTACCAGTCATACACATTCAACAATTCATGGTAATGTGATAGTAGCGATGGTGAGTAACCTTAAGCCACTAAACAAATCAGTAGGCATAAGAAGGTATTACACATTCGTATTTCAATGTTTAAACAAACTTTGAATGTATGTGGATGTGAAAAATTGGCTTCAGCAAGGAATTGAATGTATAGAAAAGTTGAATTTGTGTCCATTGTATCTCAAAATGTAAAAGTTAAAATTCCTAAAACATGTTTTATTACTATAATGTGTGTGTAATCCTTTTAAATAAAAGAGGTTATGCAATGTTGGGTTTAGATGCTTTGGGGTAATGGATCAAACGATGAACTTTCAAGTATGGTTTTTGGTAACGTGTTAAAGCATGCATCATATCTAAACCTCCGTCATAAGTATTCCATTATATGTAGAGTGGAAAATACCCGAGGCCTGTTAAGATGGCTTAACAAAATTATTTCTTTAATACGTTTTTATATGATATTTTGGTTATAAGTTATGTTAGTCTTCTTTTCCTATATAAAAAGTTCATTACTGAAGTTTCCGATTCTTGGTAATGGATCTAAAGGCATTTTTTCATGCTAAGCTACTTGAAGATGCTATAATTAAATCTAGACATAAAGTGATGTAAAGGCGTTGCAAAGAAGGTGACTATTTTTGCTTGGAGGTTGCTTCATGGTCGTCTAATTGCGCATCGAGCGGGCTATGTTACTACAAACGTTATGTATAAGGAAGCTTTATTTCACATTTTAGTTTAAATCATATACTATATTGTTACAAAGAGCTTTGTATATTTTTATTGTTTTATAGTTGTTAACGTACATTTATTTTGTACATTTATAAGCCACATCTTAATGCAAGGGACATTACACTATCAAATGTATATGCACATATTTTGTAAAATATGTAGTAAAAATTAAAGAATTAGGTAGCAAAGGTGCAATACAAAATACGAAACACATACTTATTTTCTCTTCATGTTATTGTCAATGTTTTTTTAGGTCAGTTTGGGGTTACCTAAACCTACTCTTAAATGGTTTGCTACCCTATCATCTCTATGTTTTCATGTGAACAATCTCATCATTCAAGCAGAGTGGCCGTTATGATATGTCTAAGTGTTATTAGTTGCTTGCATAGTTCCGATGGCTTTTCATAGATTTTTTTTACCTGCATCAGCATCAGGTTTTGTGATATTTTCTTTTACAAAAAGTAGAGATTTTAAGATAATGTCACCAATCACTTAGAAATTATTCTTTTTATGATTTTAGGTTCAAGTTGCGCATTCTTAAACCGATAATTGAAAACCTATTATCACAAATCGATCTCTATATAAACACTGTTAACGGTTTCTTAAGACCTATGGTTATTTGGGACAATTAATTGATTACAATTGTTATATAGCACAAGATTACCAGGTCAAATTCATGGAAAGCCGGGAGTGGTCGACCTCATCGGTCAAGCTTTCAAGAGGAAGCATGGAAAAGATATAACCGCCGTATGAAGGAAGAGTTTGAAGAAGAAATGAAGAGATTGTTCGTTCTTTTGTTTTTCTATATTGCCCAATGTTAGATATAATTTGAAAGCAAATGCGACACAATAAGTATAAGCAAAAGTTACCAGCAATAAAATAAAATCAAGTTTTTACCACCATTCTTTCGCTATAGTAAAATATGCTAAAGATAATAATAAGTCATACCCGCCCATTGGGCGGGCTTTGAACTCTAGTGTGTATGTGTGTGTGTGTGTGTGTTGTATATATATATATATATATATATATATATATATATATATATATATATATATATATATATATATATATATATATATATGTGTGTGTATATGTATATTATTTCTATATGTGATCCAAAGTGGATGAGTTAACGGTAATGCCGTAAAGGAAAACTTTCCCGTAATGCAACTCTAATATAATGGTTACTATTCACATAGGCAATTACTATGATCTCGTTTAATAAGTGTAAATGATTACAATTGTTTGAATAATATAGAAGGTAATTGATAAAGAACATAAATTGCATTATATAATTTAATTATATGAAAATGTATGAAAACATGTTATACACACATATGCAATATTTTTGGTACAAAGAATCTTAATTAATTAAATGATTTAATTGATCAAAGAATACACCGCTACAACACGCGAATATTTAATCCTCGTTATAAACATAGTGCAAATATTTCAAAAAACATATTACAAGTTTTACTATAATATTAAACAAGCAGGTTGGCGCCAGCCGCGTTACGGCTGAGAATTTTTGCTAACATTTTTTAAATTGTAACCGTTTGTTTAAGTTGTGTCTCTGATGCCGAGTGAAAAAAAAATGCTATTTTTTTTTTTTTTTTTGTTTAAACGTCTTTGTGTATGTAAAGCTACCACAAATTCTAAACTTCTTTGATAGGTTAAGGGTTCATTATGAAAGTTTTTTTATTTAAAAACTACAAATATATATTAAACTTAAACATTTTTTTATAAAATTGTACGTATGTCAAAATCATATCAATATTGGGTTCGTTTTCTACATTATCAAGAGACTTTTTTGGCGGTATTTTTTTTTTGTTTAATAAATCACAAGATATCTGCTAGATACTTGGTAAAATAAGGTTTTTTGTATAAAAAAGTTGTAAATAGTAAAAAGTTGAAGGTTTGATTTGTATATATATATATATATATATATATATATATATATATATATATATATATAGGGTAAGGATCGAGTGAGAAGAAAACTTAAAATGAGAAGGATGAGAAATAATTATAACCACACATTTGAGACGCATCGACTTGATTTAGATGCATCTCTATTCATTTAGATGCATCCCAATTAGTTTCGAAAGTGATTTTGAAGTGAAAACGATGCAAAATAGTACTAACAACAAATTTGACCCGCAGAGGACAAAAAATGTATAGGATTCGTCTAACTTGATGAAATGCATCTAATATATTTATATGCATCTAATTTTTTGCTAGAAAATATATTTTGGTGCATCTAAAAGACTAGGGATGCATCTAATTCAAGTCGATGCATCTCAAATATGTAGTTATAATTATTTTTCATCCTTCTCATTTTAAGTTTTCTTCTCATTTGATCCTTAATCTATATATATATATATATATATATATATATATATATATATATATATATATATATATTCTCTCTTTATTTTTCCGTTTCATTCACTGCGTTTGATATTAATGAATTGTTTATTCAGGATCGATCTCTTCGCTCGAGGTGACAGAGCATATGATGCTCCATATAGAGAACAAGTAGATTGGGGCAGCCGCGTTGCGGCTGGGAACTTTTTCTAACATGTTCTGAATTGTAACCCGTTTGTTTGAGATGTGTCTCCGAGGCCGAGTAAAAAAAACACTTCTTTTTTTCTAACGTGTTCCGAATTTAATTTTTGTTTAAATTAAACATTTTTTATAAAATTGTACGTATGTCAAAAGCATATTAATATTGGGCTCGTTTTGTACGTTATCGAGAGACCTTTTTGCAAGTAATTTTTTTTTATTCAAAAAATCATGAGATATCTGTTAAATACTTGGTAAATAAAGTTTGTTACTTTGGTGTATAAAAAAATCATAAATACTAAGAAGTTGAGGGTGTAATTTGTAAAGATATTCTTTTTACTTGTTTTTGGGCCATTTACGTGAGTTTGAGAATTTTTTATTCAGTTTACTACTGCCGGGGCTTGTAGATTTTTTTATTCAAATGCACTAAAAACTTAGTTTATTATTGCTGTCGTCAAAAAATTAGTTGTTTAATGGGTTTTGGCAAGCATGTTGCTCCATTATATATAGATAGAATTATGATTAAATAGACACAATGAAAAAAAAATTAAAAAACATATTACCAGTTTTATTATGATATTAAATTATGACTAAAGCGTGTGTTAAAAAAAATTCATGTTAATAATCTATATAAATGTCATAAGTTATTTAATACGAGGCATTCAGACCCGTGCGTTGTACACGGGCTCTATCTAATTGGTCATAGTGTAATGTGTGGAGTCATTCAGACTCGTGCGATGCACACGAGCTTAATCTAAATGTTCATAGTGTATTGTTCAACACTAATTTTCGTCATTACATGGGCTGTATATAAGTGTTCATAGCGAAATCTTTGGTACTTATTTTCGTCATTATATATCTAAGTTGTGATGGTATCACACCTTTTTCTAAGCATGACACACATTTAAAATAGTTTATTAACATTAAAAGAGTATATGTGAATATACTTTTTTCAAGCTGCTACATTTAAAAGAGTCTGTTCACTTGTAATTTTTTAATATGTATAAGTTACATACTAAATGTCAAAGGGAGGTTAAAAGCATACGGTTATTTCAAAATAAATGTAACCCTTATATATAATCGTAACAAAGTGGATATTCTCTATATTTTGAGATCAGCATGTGCCGATGAATTATCCTTTTGGTTTATCATATCAAATACGGTAGCTCCACATTACCACGCTTAATTACTCGAACTTTATTATATCCACAAAAACCATTTAAGTTTCAACATTTTTTATTGTTATGAAAATCGGTCCAATATTGTTAGTATCTTTAATTTGTAGCATATTGCATATATAAATATATTTGTAGACATCAATCTCACCATATAATTTTTCTACTCTTAATAACTAATATAACAATTTTATTTTGCCAAATTTGTTTGTCATTCTACAAATGAAACTAAAATCATATTTAGATAATCAATTAATCTCTATAATGATATTACTTGTTGTGTAAGATTTAAATTTAATTTACAATAGATTATATAAATGGTATATCTATATTGTTTGAACTACATAAATCGTCAAAATGATATTACTTATTATGTAAGATTTAAACTACAGTAAAATTATATAAATGGTAAATCCTCAAAATAACATAATCGCTTAATTGCCGATACTAATTGTGGATATGATTACCCGAATCATTACTGTGTATTTGTTTTATCTTTAGTCTATTGCATTGCACCATTTATGGATAAAGATAAAATAAATTACATTATTAAAAGCGAACTATAAAAAAAAATTTCTTTTTAACAAAACTATAAAAACATAAAACATTAAAGTAATTAGTATATTCAAGAGTATAAATTATAATTCGTATAATAAAAAATCAGATCGAGTGACCCAAGTCCGAATCCTAAACCAGCTCGAATCAATCAATAGACCCGACATTTAACTAAACACAATTAGACCTAACCCTACATTTATCACCATCATCAAATATATCTTCTCCCTACAAATAATTACATCTCATCTTCATTTAATACCATCAAATCATAAACGAATCACACGTCTAAAGATTTAAATAATACAATCGGAACAAAACCCTAACATATGTCTTCGTTTGCGGTTCAAATCTAATAAAGTTCATCATAAATCCAAGTCAAACACAAACACACAGCCTTATCGTGACCTTTTTCTTCTTTGATGTTCAAGATGAATCAAGGACGTGTTTAAACGAATTCAAGATCCTAGGATGGGTCTCGAGTAGGGTGATTTGATATTGTTTGCGTTTTTGTTTTTCAAACCGAACAAAAAGAAAGATTGTAACAGTTTTGTTATAGTCATTTCTTGAATAAGTTCGGATATTAATGAAGCTAGGCTTCAACAAATTCGATTCTTGTAGTTGTATGATTGTGAGGGTTCATGGTTGTGTCTAGTATGTAGGATTGGTTTTTTTCTTCTTCAGTTTTTAAGTCATAGTTTTGGATTTGTTGTTGTTGATTGTGAGACGTGAAGTTGTTTGTTGTTGGTTGATGTTGGTTGTTCGATTAAGGTTGTTGGATTTGAATGGGTTATTGATTGTTTCATATTGGTGAAGATCGGGAAAAAATGATGTGGTGAAAATGATAATAGTGGCTATTTATAATCTTCAAAAAGCAACCGAAAAGATTATTTGCTACATTTATTATCAATTGGTTATGTTTTACTTAATCTTCCTGACATTCAATTCGTGAGATGGTTGGTTTGCTTGGAGCTTGCATATTTCACTTTTAATTTGTAAGTCATTTATTATGACCACTTTACATTTATAAAGCTACTTAAGCTTTTAGTATATAAGATGAGTAATAAAGTTGCCTGCACTAAAGGGTTTGTATTTCTATTTTTTTTTAATAAAAAAGTAAAAGTTTGATTAGTGCTTGTATAATGTATTTGGTGTTTATTTAGTAGGACTCATATTAATTATCACCAACTATGAGTGTTTTAACATAAATGTCAACCATTACTTATTAACTTTATTAGGGCCCGTTTGGTTTGTAAAAAGATTTAGATTCAGTTTAAAATGAAAGAAAATGAGGTAAGAAAAATAAAATGATATTTTATTAAAATGTTTATTTTAATAATTGAAAAATAATTTATTGAGAAGAAAGTGAGGTAGTTTTATTTTTTAATAATTAATTTATGTATAAATTGTGAGTAAGAATATAAATGTGGGGTCCATTATAAGTTTGAATTTACCAAAGATATCTCATGTGTTATGAATCAATTTATCATTAGCGGATCCACTTCAATTCCAAAAACTTAAACCAAACAATTAACTTATAGAATCAAACCATTCCTTAAATCTAAAAGGCTTAAATCAAACGGACCCTTAGTCTTCAATAGCCTTATATTGACATACATTCAAATTTATTAATTGCATTTCTTTCTTTTTCTATATTCAAACTTATTTGAAATGAGCAATATTAATTATCACCATGAGTATTTTACTATGAGAAAAGACAAGGCCTTCTTATGGTTTTTGGTGACCCTAGGCAATAACAGCAAGGAAGCCCAATTACATTTATAAATTAAAGATAAATTGCTGGTAAACTTGAATTACACGCATCATATATGTTTAATATCTAACGTATTTATAAACAAGACTAAGAAAAATGTGGCCCCTTTTAAGTGTAGGCCCGGTGCGATAACACCACTTGCACACCCCTCGAGCCCCGTCTGAGAAAAGATGACGCGTCGCAATATTCGAAAGGAAGATCGATCCAAGTATGTATATTGATGCACGTTTTACGTGGGGCACTTGTCTTAATTAAAGTTTTAATCTTCGTTAACAAGTTTTTGAATATGTTTTAAGGTTGCTGGCTCCCATGTTTCTTGCCGTGTGCTTCAGGTTTTAATAATAAAGATTTATTATGTTTAGCCTTTTGACATGTTTTTCTTTTACACATGTACTAATATAACCTTTTTTCTGCTTTAGACTTGTGTTAAGTATTGTTCACAAGACGAAAGAAATGCTGTTTATCTGGAGTTGATTTTTCTTAGAGCCTTTATACTTTTTCTCTCTTTCTGATTGATGTATCGTAATGGTCAATTCCATTGGTTATAATTGAATAAAAAGTCAAAAAGATTTGTGGTCATTGAAAAAGTAATAATGTTTTAAGTTTGTTATTCAAACAAATGTGTTTACTTTCATTTCAATCTGACCCACACGCTAATTGTTGACCCGTCACCCAAACCTACCATGTCTTCACCTCTAAGGAGAGCCATAATATGTAAACTGACTGTTACTGCAAAACTGTTTTACAGTGCCAAGTAGTATGTGCATACTTGGAAACCACCAATCCTAAGGTGCTTAAGTTAGCAAAGAAAGAATTGCAGCCTTTATTGAAAGAAGGTGTCCTCAAGTTACCTGAGCATAATCAACCAAAAAAATCAGGCTAAACAACCGAGCCAGATGAGTCCAGAACTAGGCGTTTATTGTGGTTTTACTTGCTTCACAGAATTATAGTCTGAACTATATGCCATAAGAAGATGGTAGTTTAAGTTTGTACACAACATGTTTATGCTATAATTTGCAAGTCAAAGTTTTGTTTTCTTTATCATTATTTCGATATGACCTTATTCCATGTACTGAACATTTAACGCTGTACATGGTTTAGACAAGTTACCTCGCTTTCGTGGTATTGGGTATTGTTGTTGTTGTACTCATGGACTAGCAACTGTCTTCTATCATCATATTTTATTTATTTATTTATTTATTTTATTTTATTTTATTATTTTTTTATTTTTTATTTTTTATTTTTTGAAAAACGTTTTGATTGTTCGAAACATAGAAGTAGACGCTTATTTCAGGATAAGTCAAAAGAGAGGTTGACATTTAATCTAGGACGCAATACCCGTTTATTACAAATTCTGACTTCGTCCCTACGTCTTGCATAATTCTTTGAATGCTAGCAATTAAGTCCCCTTTTTTCTCTGGGAAACAACAGAGATTGGTAGGCGAAACTGATTATCTAGTGAATAAATGTCACATTATCCCACTTTAAACCAGCTAGGTAACTTTAAAGTAACTTTGATCTATTACTATATTTATTAGCTTGTACATGAAGGTAAGAAGAAAAGGAACATAAACACGCTATAATGGAAGTGTCATAAGTGCTTTCTATCGGGCAGCTATCTCTGTTAAAGTTAATTCATTGCTTGAACTTGTTGGATAAGAGGTTGAAGAGAAACCAGTACCAAGTAAGTTCCTATCTGTGAAAAATGCTGGCTGTTTGGGTTTTGGCAATGCACCTTCATTGCCTAACATGAAAACCACCGACGACATGTTTGGCCTGTCTTCTGGACTTTGTTGTACACATAATAAGCCAACTTCTATCAATCTTAAAACTTCCGATGGATTGCTTGCCTCAGCAAAACTTGAATCCAGGAGTTCCATTGACTTTCCTTCACTATGCATCCTCCATGCCTAAATATAAATGCGGAATTAATTATTAGGCCGTAGAGTTATGCCGGATAAATTTGAAAATCAAGCAACTTACATGTCCAATAAGATTATTGTTATGCTCAGAATGAACAAATCCCCTGTTTCTCATCCCACTCACAATCTCCAGCACTAATACACCAAAGCTGAAAACATCTGACTTTATTGAGAAAAGACCATCTAGCGCATACTCTGGTGACATGTAACCGCTATACATAGAATAATGTTTACAAGTGTTAAATAACGAACTTAACAAAAAGCAAATGAATATAAACCAGCATGTTGTATCTTACTAGGTACCAACAACTCTCTCAGTGTTAGCTTCAGTTTCATTTCCTCCAAAGCTTCTAGCTATCCCAAAGTCTGATATTTTTGGGTTCATATCCACATCTAGTAGAATATTGCTAGCTTTAAGATCTCTGTGAATGATTCTTAATCATGAATCTTGATGAAGATAAAGAAGTCCTCGCGCAATTCCTTTGATGATGTTGAGTCTCTTTGTCCAATCAAGGAGTGTGCTTTGCCTTTTATCTGCACATCATGTACGTTTAGTTGTTCAAAGTATCTCACCGTAGTAAGTTACTATTGTCGATTTAATAGAAATTTTATGATACTGACCAAATATAAACTCGTCTAAGCTTCTGTTTGGCATGTATTCATATATCAGCAACTTCTCTTCCCCCTTGATGCTACACCCGAGGAGCTTGACAAGATTCCGGTGCTGAAGTTTTGAAATGCATGTAACTTCATTCATAAACTCATTAATTCCTTGACTGGAAGTTTTTGAGAGACGTTTAACTGCAATTTCTTTCCCATCTTCTAGCATACCCTGTAGATTACCAATTTTTATGTGAAAACTTTACATAATTCAAAGGTAACTATCATTCATATTTTTTTAATCAATGGCGCGCTTAAACATTTTAGCTACATAATTTTGTTACCTATAATGAATTAGAATGTTGCTCTAACAATTATAGTCAAATGGACGAATCATGTGACGCTATACTCAGCAAACTGAATTCAAATAAATAAGATTCTTCATTTACCTTATAGACTGGTCCAAATCCGCCCTCTCCAAGCTAATTGTCGAGTGAAAAATTAGCAGTAGCTTTAGCTACTCTAGAGAAGCTAAACAATGGTAGCTCCATGGCTTGTCTCCCACTTTCACCTACATTTAGTGTCCCCCCTGTGCGTTAATAATACAAAACCCGTCAAACTGGTTGAACCTGCTCAAAGAATAGTGACTATTCTGAACCATTTAACATACTTATCGCTAAAACTCTACAAATATCTTACCTTCCTCAGTTTGTGGTGAAAGATGTCTTTTTCTCCAATCATACCACAACCATGTGCTCAAAGTTATCATAAAAACTGCCAGAAAGATTCCAATCAAGATGATTTTGATGTTTGTTCCTCCGTCCTTTTTGAAAACCGATGGAACACGTGCAAGATCTTAACACAAAAAGTCAAAAACAACATCGTTAATCAACTTACAGACTCATAACAACCATGAAAGTAACCAGAAAGATTACATGGTATTAGATGTATATAGTTTTTTTTTTTTCTTTTTTTTTTTTTTTAATTTTTATTATTTTATTTATTTATTTGAAACAAACATGAACAAAGCTTAATGTATTCAAGTAGTTACCTAATTCAGAGGAAGCCATTCTCACAAGTTTATCTTGACCACCCATCGAGGATGCCCTGATATCTAATAGGTCATTGAACCAAAGCAAGCAACCACTTCCTTCGCCTCTGATATCGGTATTTGCATATGCCATACAAGTGCAGTTCTGTAGGCATATTGCTTTACATTCAATTAAAGACATTGTATTGTTAAACCACGAAGTCTGTGTATCTGGCAAATTTACATTAGAATACTTGATAAACCCGTCTGTTCCATTTTTGCAATCCAACGGTATTCTCCTCACACAACCACCTGTCCAATCTCCTGTTACCCAACCCTTTTTGTTTATTGGCTCAAATTTTGCCTCATCTAAGCATGAACATTTCTGCGCGTCTTCCGTGTTGCAGCTTCCATAAGGGCCACAGATTTTGTACGTGTCACAAATATCTCTTGGTAGTGTCCCAGTAACCTTAAGTAATACGGAGTATCTCTTAAGTAATATCTCAATTCGTAATAAGAGATGGTTAACCTCAAATATCTCTTGCAGCTTCCATATTTTCTCATCTTCTTGCCACACTAAAAGTTCTAGAATCCCAGAAGAAGTCAAGGTGAACTTGGATATGGCAGAATTGGTTACAAGATTAGAAGAAAAACCACCTCTTTTTCATTAATAATCATATTGGTAGTGTCAAATATTCTTGGTAGAAACTTGACCTCCGAACCATCTCTTATTACGAATTGAGGATAACCACGTGTGTCAATGCCCCAGGTGAATTCCCCTATAGCTGGATCATGAATACTCTTCCATGATGTTAAATGCCATTTAGCGCCTGTTAAGTAATTTTTTCCAATCTTCATGCCAAGTAGATAAGTATCCGTTGGATAGTCAAAACTCTCCCACAGAGTCTTCATGCTGTTTCCATCCGTGATGACTAAATTTCCAGAGTCATAAAGCTGTGCAGTTGCATTTCCTGATGATGTTGAGTTGGATGACCACACTACATGATCGGTATAGTTCTTGAGAACAAGATTTCCCACACTGTCAATCCTTAACAAGCTTGATGATACATTGGTGAGGGGGTAGTCTCTGTTGGCAACCCAAACCACTGTTCTAACAGAATCTTTCTTATACCAAATACCAATGTAAGTGTTATCCGAGCTACGTATAGTCAATTATATGTATATATCATTAGCCGAGGGACTATTAAAATATTCACTCGGGCTTCCTGGCAAGAAATAGTCCAATAACTCTTGATAGTGTTAGAGTTTGTGGATAAATATTAATATGTATATGTCTAGAATCGAACTCGAGACCACGGGATTGCACACTTTACGTATGAGAATTAAAGTTTAATAATTTAATATAAAAAGTTATATTTAATTATTAATTACACAAAACAAATAAAGAACGTTAGTAATTAATGAAAATTGACTAACGTACAAAGATAAGGACCATGAACAAAAAATAAAGAACAAGAAAGATTTGATAACCCAATCCAAGTCATAACTTATTCCTTAAGTTTTGTTATCCTATAAAAGCAAGGTAAAGGGTTTATTTTATGTGATATCTTGTACGCATGTTACATCATAAAATATAGATTTTCTCCTTTACTTGTCGACATGAATCACAGTAACAATATACATGCGCATGACATGCATGAACATGTATAGTGTATTTAATGTTTGCTTTACTTTTGACTTCTGTGATTAACGACAACAACAATATCACATATGTTTTGGTGATTTGTCTTATATGGTCAATTGTTTTGTTTTAAAACAAAATATTGTTTTGTGTATATTAAAACTAGCATTACTTTAATTCGTTAATAGTACGTGTGTACAAGAACGTGGTACAATCACACTATTGATTGTATCTTGGATTGAATAACAAAACGGTAAGGGGTTATTCATTGATCCTTATAAACCCTAATTAGGGTTCATCCAATTATTCAAGAATTCAAGATTGCATACGGTATGTTCCTATTTATGTTTTTGTTAATAATTATATGTTATACTTGATCCATAGCTTCCGCATACATGTGTACTTTGATTTATACGATTGTCATGATATTTAAATTCTAACAATGGTATCAGAGCCATGTATAACATGTAATTGATTACTAAAACATAATAAAAAATCGTATCTTTAATAGTTTTAGATACATGTTTTGGATCTAGGGTTTTTCTTTAATTTTTTTTTTAATTTTTGAAACCCTAACCCTAATTTTTTTTTTTGGGGGGGGGGGGGGGTCGTTTTTTCCATGAACCCTAATTAGGGTTTGTGGTTTAAATTAATTAAATTGTAAATAATTAGAAACCCTAGGTCATTAACTAGTTATTGGACGTATCTTTGTGATCTAATTGGTAATTGTTATGCTTTGATCCGTGACGAAACATGCATGTTTGTCATGGGTTATTAATTGTTTATTAATTGTTAAGCTTTTTCACATGTTTAGATAGATCTAATATTGGGGAAGACCCCATAATTATTAAAATCAATTATGTGCTATGTGGTATGTGATTAGCTTTGGCCTACGCAATTGACTTGTCAATGTATGTAGCTCACTTCCATTAAGAGGTGAAGGCCCTAGTTAATTATATGTATATTGAAACCTAGAATTGATTTTATTAGGATCTTTTCTAATCAAGAATGCATGTGGCTAATTGTGTCACCTTTATAATTGTTATGATTATTAGTTGTTTTGATTTGTCTTTATTACTTGTTTTATTGTTTTTTTTTTTTTTTTTGACATGATTGTAAGCAATAAAAGGGTAATTTTTATAAAGAAAATAATATGGACTAATAATGGTGAAACTTTAAGTGATAAAGATTGAATCTTGCGGTGTCTTATGTGCCAACAACGGTTCGCTTCGCACGGTAATTCGCTCCAAGGCGAGACTAGCAAGATTCATACTTTGTCACATGTTTTGAGATTGAATCCATAAATTTTTGCTTGATTGATGTTTTGTACAACATGCTTTTAAAAGTAACTCCTTTAAGAAAAAATTCATAGTCGTGGTAAGAAGGCTTGGAAAGAGCCTTAGAGTCTGCCTTGGTTATCACACTTACGAATAAGTCTTAAATAAATTTCCTTTAAAATCATTCTTGTAGAAAGTCATCTTAAGGTTTTTTAAACCTCAAGTAAAACTTTGTGTATTAATTTTAAGAATTGGTAATAAAAAGTTTATTTTTGAAAACTTATGTTATAAAGATGAGTGCATGCATCTTTATACATGTTTTGATTTTCACATCAAAATTTATACCATAAAATTTTAGTTACATGCCATCTAACTATAAGAAACACTTGAAGTTATTATTTAGTAAACGTGAGACGCAGGCTAAATTTTAATAACAAGGTAAATTTCCGAGTGTGCGTGAGACCACACATGGAGAATTTGCAGTTTCTAAGTTAGACGACTTAATTAAGTTGATGCGTGAGACCTAGAGCTTAAGGCATGAGATGGGATGAAACATGCTTACATGACAAATTGATAAATCAATTTGTTGTAAATCCCATAATGATCTAGGAATTGGAAAAGTGTTTGCCAATTATTGTTCGACAGATTACCATCTTTTATACTTTCACTACTAGCAGATCAACTGATGTGGTGGAATCTATGTAAACTTGGATCCTAGATTTTCAAAAAAATATGTTGGTTATATGAATATATCCTTGGGTATTATATTTTCTTGGAAATATAAATTATCAAAAATACTAAAATTGAATTTTGTAAATTCTTTTAAATGTATTAATGGAACATTAAAACCGTAAATGTGAGTTATTCTTTTATCAAGAAAATTGATCTACACCCGTATGGGTTTTTTGGTTAGAGTCAATTTTACTAAAAGAATAAATCAAGTCTTATTTCCATTAGGAGAAGTGTGAGACTTAATCCTATTATTTCCATAGGATGATTAGAATAGTCTAAATTCTAAATACATAACTCATAGCAAAATTTAATAGTAAGATTATTTGCACTTTATGAGTTATTAAATTAGAAGCTAGACTGATTACTGCAAAATGGTAAAAGACGAATTAGATTATTTTATCTAGTTGTTTTGATTTGACCATTTAAGGATACTACATACAATTGTTGGAATGGTAGATCTCTTCAGGAAGAAATTGCATGCCTAATTTTTCAAGTTAATAGTTTGGAATGTGATGACTCACATTTATGTAGAAGAACACATTCTTTTAGTACCTACTTAATTGTTACGGATGGGTTTTCTCAAAGATGTAGGAAAGTAAATAGCACACTTTTTCTTTTCACTGGATTTATGAAACATTTACAATGTTTTCGAATTCACTGGGAGTATTATGTGTGTATTACTGAATAAGGAATCATAGTAATGATCTCTAATTCAGTGGGAGTCACAAGGATTGTTATCTTGGTAATACTCTACTTTATCTTTGAACATCTCAAGATAAATACTTTCCAAATATAGACACTAATATTTTCAAGGATAGTCAGGTGCGTTTCCTTGATTGATTGAGTAAACTTTATATCTACTAGTTATACTAATGACACAAATCATATTGTTCACATTAACAAGCGCGTGCGTGTTGTTTATATGGTACATGATGTTGTTCCATGCACAAGTGGGAGAAATCTACATTATGTGCAAGGTACAACACATAAGAATATGATTTAACGGATTCTCTTAACTACAAAGTAAGAGACTATTGTTCTAATATGATTAATATAAATCTAATCTGAGAAACACTTGGTGTTGAAATTTAGTAAACGTGAGACGCATGCTAAATATTAACAACAAGGTGAATTTCCATGTATGCGTGAGACCAAAATGGATAATTTACAATTTTTAAATTAGACATCTATTAGAACATGTGCCAATAACAATACTACTTCAACTTTAACATTTATGTATTATTGGAATGACATAAATGCATGAAGTAATATAATACTACTTTAATAATTATGTATTCGTAGAATGACATAAATAAACATGAAGTAGTGTGTTAACTTGAAAATATTATTGAAACCAAATGATGGTGTTCATGATCACTTTAATTATACATGTTTATACTTTATTGTATAGTTATAAACATGAAGTCTTCTAAGTATTACAAGACTTATAATAAAGTAAGACGTTAGCTTGTTATGATCTTTTAATTAAGACATATGCAAGAAGTCATTGAGTTGATCTATGATTAATAACGTATAGTGAGATTATAACAAGTTTATGTTTTTATGAGACATAAACATGAAGTAACTTGGTCGAAAGTACTTGTGTTATAAAGCATGCAATTGGTTTGGAAATACTATTATACCATTAAGTTGACTTAGTTGGTAAATAGGTATACCAAAAGGATTATGGTTATCTTATATATATATATATATATATATATATATATATATATATATATATATATATCTATATATATATATATATATATATATATATATATATATATATATATATATATATTGTTAGATCTTCTTACAATTCTAATTGAAATACCACATTTTATGGTATGTTCAGTTAGGGAAATCAAACTCTTGTTAGATTATTTGATTAAAGATAACTATGACTTCTATTCTTCCAAAAGTTATCAAGGTTAGAAAATTGAGTATGGATTGAATATACCCAATTAGACTCCTAGAAGATTAATAAGACATTATGAAATGTGATGAATCACATTAAGTCTTAAATTGAAGTTCTGAATTTGTTAAGCTACTTATGGGTAGGTTGTTAACAAAAGAGTGTCAGGAACTGTCAATATGTATTTGTAATGTCCTAAAAGAGAACGTCGGATTGTTGCTCTAATTGCTAAGTATTTTTATTCTATATAATACTAAAGTCAAGTGGGAGTATTTTATCTTGATAAGATAGAATTACAAGATACATAATCTTCTAAAAACACACTAGTAAAAATCATGATGAGGCAAAATATGTAAATGATAAACCTCAAGATGATTGAATTATCATTCATAGATCCACTTGGATATCCCAGGTATTTAATTAATATGCTAACGATTATATGATGTAGTATTACCAAATAATGAATTGGGTAAAATACTCATACTATGAATGTTATAGATGTTGTTCATAAAGGTATTCAAATTTAAAAATTTGGTTTATCTTAATTCTTAATGGTTAGAGAATGAAGATGAGTTTATTCAAAGATAATGTAACCCTAGTGGTTTAAATCTTTGTGTAATAATCATATGGACAAAATTGTACACATATCTTAATGCATATCTTATGACAAGATTATTAATCATACTTAAGCAATTAACTATGATTGAATACTCTTTCCTAAGCATATTAAAGATATAAATATGGTAATTGTCATATTTATATGAATATGAAATTTGACAATGAATAATCAAAAACTCTTTCTTGAATGATTACTTGAGCGAGGACGATAAGTAATCAAAATGAGTTTATAAATTCAAGCAAATCTTTGGAAGTGTACAAAGTGCAATAATCCATGAATGGATAAATGCATGCATCTAGGAGATTAATCTTATGTTTAATTATTATACCCATGTATCGATTTATAATTGAAATAAGATAATTTCTAAGTATTCCTGAAAGCTAGTGGGAGTATTATGTTTGATTTACTAAATCATATATGTTGTATAACATATAAGAAGTTACATTCCATATAAGTAAAATGTTAAGACTTAGTTTGGAATGATACTTTACTTTGAAGGTTTAGAAAATAAAAACATACAATCTTGGAACTAAAGTTTATTATTTAATAAACATGTGCGGTAAATAAATTCTAATAGAATATGATATATCATTTAGAAAATGGATATATAATAGAACATGAATGAAATCTAAGTTTGACTAAAGGATTTTCATGTACATCATATTATTGTTGTATCATGCTTAAATGCTTAATGATTTAACAATATTTGATATATTGTGTAATGAATATTTTAATGGAATATGTTTGGACTTAGAATAATGATCCTCAACATGGAATTGCTCCTAAATTCTAAATATAAACAATATGGCAAATTGTTGTGTAATTGTTTAGCCGACAATAAATCTTGAAAGATTGAAAGGTGTCAAACATTACACAATGGATATTAAGTTTACGGAAATTTTAAAGAGCATATTGTGATTTATATACAATGATGCTGGTTTAAATTGAGACAACACTCAATAACTAGTCATGGAAGGATAGCCATGAGAACTAGTAATGCTCAACTAAGAGCATAGTTGCATTATACATTCAAGAATTAGAATACTTAAACTTTAAAAGGTTTGAATGTTTGATTGTTATAAGTTGGTGATTGAGGATATCACACCATTTATGAAATATTATGTAACTATATCAAGATGGATGTACACATACAAGAATTTCAATAATTGAATTCTTGAAATAAGTATTCTCAAAATTTGGATAGATCAGAGTTAGATGAAATAATGCTTTGTCAACAAGTATGATTGTCATTACTTGAGGCATAATTGTCAACAAGTCATTACTTGAGACAAATTCATTAACTAGAATTATCATGCATTGATCTATTTAGTATTTGGATAAAGGACATTAAGCAATTATTATTTATAATGAATTAAAGTACTTAGTACGTTTGTTTTCATTAATAATAAATCGTGTCCTATATTTGCATGTTTAAATCCGTGAATAACTTATGTTATCCTAAATTGTCCGTTGTCAATTAATGATATGGGAATATCATTAAACTAATGCAAATCTGAGTATTGGTTAGAATATATACTTGAAATTATATTGATGTGTTGACATACCAATTTCACATGATATTCAACGAATTGAATATAGGACTTATCCCAACTACATGATTTTACTTTATGGATCTTGTCATTAAGTAAATCATGAAAATAGTTATCCTCAGACTTGAGATACCAGATAAGTGTCATGGATGTAGTGCATTTTTGTGAAGCAATCTACCGCTCACCGTAATAGGGAGTTATAAGGGTTGTTTTCAGAAGTGTTGCAAAGTCCATGGGTTATTTTTGTAGTCAAGAAAGAATTTGTTCCTTCAAATTTGTTTTGAAGTTTAATACTGCTGGCCCCGCGTAGGGTTGACAAGATGTTTGCGTGCACACGCCCAAAGTCTATCTGGAATACGTTCAGATGTTTTGGTAATCTTGCTCAATCATAAACAACGAGAAACAGAATTGTTAATTAAAGAATGACTAAGATCCATATCTTTATTAACGTGGTATTAGAAACAAAAGGATAATAATAATAATGATGAATCATTAAAGGTTTTTCCAAGAGACCTCCATCGAGTTGGTCTAGGGGCATTGGCGTGTTGCTAGACGCTAACCAATGTCATTATACTATTAATAGATATCCAAGTGGGAGCTGTTAGAGTTTGTGGATAAATATTAATATGTATATGACTAGAATCGAACTCGAGACCACGGGATTGCACACTTTACGTATGAGAATTAAAGTTTAATAATTTAATATAAGAAGTTATATTTAATTATTAATTACACAAAACAAATAAAGAACGTTAGTAATTAATGAAAATTGACTAACGTACAAAGATAAGGACCATGGATAAAAAATAGAGAACAAGAAAGATTTGATAACTCAACCCAAGTCATAACTTCTTCCCTAAGTTTTGTTATCCTATAAAAGCAAGGTAAAGGGTTTATTTTATGTGATATCTTGTACGCATGTTACATCATAAAATATAGATTTTCTCCTTTACTTGTCGACATGAATCACAGTAACAATATACATGCGCATGACATGCATGAACACGTATAGTGTATTTAATGTTTGCTTTACTTTTGACTTCTGTGATTAACGACAACAACAATATCACATATGTTTTGGTGATTTGTCTTATATGGTCAATTGTATTGTTTTAAAACAAAATATTGTTTTGTGTATATTAAAACTAGCATTACTTTAATTCGTTAATAGTACGTGTGTACAAGAACGTGGTACAATCACACTATTGATTGTATCTTGGATCGAATAACAAAACGGAAAGGGGTTATTCATTGATCCTTATAAACCCTAATTAATGTTCATCCAATTATTCAAGAATTCAAGATTGCATACGGTACGTTCCTATTTATGTTTTTGTTAATAATTATATGTTATAATTGATCCATAGCTTCCGCATACGTGTGTACTTTGATTTATATGATTGTCATGATATTTAAATTCTAACAGATAGTTGGCCCAAGAACAGACCGAATTCTACTACCTTCGCCATTTGATATCTTCGGTCTGAAGAAAACGTTACTTTCATTTTGGATAAGATCCAAAAAGTTTCGCAAGGTTATCATTAAACGTTTGTAAGCTAATTAACCTTACTTCATATTCTATGTTTTTTGAAGGATTATAATTTTTGCGCCAAGTGTATCATTAAACGTTTGTAAATCAAATGATGAACTACATGCGAACCATAGTCATCAAGTATGTTACGTGGGCTGATCACGGTCTGAAACCGGACCGGACCAAAAACCTATTTGGTCAAAAAGTCCGGACCAAGAACCAGACCGAAATATTCGGTCCATTACCATGTCAGTCCAATCCATCTAAGCATAATAGTCGGTTCTGCGTAATACCGAATCGGACTGAGGACCGAAAATGAGAAAAAGGATGGACTGAGGATCGGACCGAAATAAGTTCGGTCCGGTCCACGGTCTATAATGCTCAGGCTGTTGTATGTGCAGGGACGGAACCCATGATATTCAAGGATATTTAATAGGGTGTTGCACAAAAGAAATACTGGGCTAACTAAAGTTACACCGTAAGAAACGAAAGTTTTGAAATCTTTTTGCACTTCGTGACCTAAAATCTGGTGTAGCTCAAGCCACACCTGACATACACGTGTGTCCATCCATGTGTATATGCATGGTTTCATGTTTTTGTGGTGGCACATTATGATATAAGATTTTCAATTTTTTTAATAAGATTTTGAATTGTTTGACAATGTTCCAAGAAAATGAAGGGCAAAAGTGCCGAAATTGGGATTAGGATGTTATTCAAGGATAAGCTAAAGTTTGCGTATTATATCTTTATTAAATCTGATTTGACAAACATCTACTCCTATTTCTCAAAAAGACAAATCTTTTGTAAATAATATGTTTTTTATTATCCAATTTTGACAGTTTGAAACAAACAACTCACACAATCAATGTTTACATTTTAATAGTCTCGTTAATGCATGTACTAAGAGTTCTGAGGAATTGCTTAGATCAAATAATGGAAATGTATAAAAAAGAAATGTATGTGCTTATTTGCATATATGAAATATATCTGTTGACAATTTTTCTTTCATGCCATATGTGATTGTATCAACGTGGTTTGAATGTAGGTTGCTTCAGGGGGCGCATACAACCTTCTTAGCCCACATTTGGATGAAACGTTGACTTCTTTGCATGAAGCTATAGCATCTGTCGTAGCAACCGCAAAATCAGAAGAAGAAGAAGAGGAACATCTTCAAGAAAACTTCCATTCAAGTAGGACAATAAGAAAATTAATACTTGAATCACCTTTCTTTGCATCTACTTTATGGGAGAAAGCTTTCAAAGGGAAGTGTAAGACATGAGCCCAAGGTCACAGGTAACTTAACTATATTGATTTTTCTTAGAGCCTTTATATTTTTTTCTCTTTCTGATGTATCGTAATGGCCGATTCCATCGGTTATAATTGAAAAAAAAAGTCAAAAAGATTTGTGTTCAATGAAAAAGTAATCATGTTTTAAGTTTGTTATTCAAACAAATATGTTTACTTTCATTTCAATCTGACCCACACACTAATTGTTGACCCGTTACCCAAACCTACCATGTCTTCACCTCTAAGGAGAGCCATAATATGTAAACTGACTGTTACCACAAAACTGTTTTACAGTGCCAAGGTAGTATGTGCATACTTGGAAACCACCGTTCCTAAGGTGCTTAAGTTAGCAAAGAAAGAATTGCAGCCTTTACTTAAAGAAGGTGTCCTCAAATTACCCGAGCATAATCAACCAAAAAAATCAGGCTAAACAACCGAGCCATATGAGTCCAGAACTAGGCGTTTATTGCGGTTTTACTTGCTTCACAGAATTATAGTCTGAACTATATGCCATAAGAAGATGGTAGTTTAAGTTTATAAACTGTGGAAAACTAGAAGGGGGGGGGGGGGTTTGAATTGTTTTACATCAATTTATATTTTAAAAACTTTATTTGATAAAAACTTCGATTCTTATTTATGTGAATATCAACACTTGCACAACTCAAACAATTTAATCTAACTAACTAAATAATGATAACATAAATATGTAAGTAGTGAAAAGATAGAGATAGAGAGATCAAACCACAACACACGATATTTATAGTGGTTCGGCTACGAAGCACCTCTTTGCCCTACTCCACTCCTCGAGTCACCTACTCGAGAGTTTTCTTCACTATGTCAACAAACTCGAAACCTTACACAACTTTCGCTTACACCAATTAACGACACTAAGCTAAATGTCGAGTCCTAATAGTAGCTAGAACCAATCTCACACCACTACACGCCTTCTTCACAACTTGTACACAAAACTACTTCTCACACCTTCACAACTTCTTCTTCACACAACTATTTCTTCACTACTTCAATTCACAACAACTAACCCACCTAGATCTATCAATTACAATCACTACACAACTATACAATAAATACAAGCTACACTAGTAATCTTCAACACTTCTTGGTTTGAGATGAAAGGAGTATTCTTCTCTTGCACTTTGAATGAGGATGGATAGAATCACTTGAAAACAAGAACTAATGTGTTTATGATCAAAGGATTTAGGAAGATGATTTGAGTGAATTAGAACAGAAAGTTTTAGTGCAAAACGTAAGGAAAAAATTCAGATTTGAACCAGTATTTATAGGCAAAGAAATCTGACACAGGAGCTTATGTCGGCCCCCTTAATTGTGTGTCGGCCCCCTTAAAATTAAGGGGGCCGCCCCTTATAATTAAGGGGGCCGCCCATGTGAAACGGCCAGATTCTTTGTCTTTTTCTGGGGAAAGTTTATTTGGTGAAAATTTAACTGAATTTGGTTAAAAATTTGAATTCATATATTTATTATGAAATAAACATTTTCCTTTAATTACCAAAAGTGTTTCTCTTAAATATATAAAATGTTTATATCATTTTATATAATTTGTAATTAGTAAATAAACCTTCATTTGATCATAAAATGTATTAGGCACTTGTTTATTCATACCTTAAGTGAATTAGTTGGATAAAATGATATTTTGTCACTAAATACTTATTTACGTAATGATTTTACGTTTAATGATTTTATATTTTGTGATCGTCAAAACATAGAGATATCGAAAAATATTAATAACGTTTTTACGCATTATTTATATCAACAATCTCCCCCTTTTTGATGATTACAAAATCTAAACTCATTAAATCAAAAATTATTATACATGCAAGTATTTAGTGAGTTTTATATCACTTCTCCCCCTTTTTGTAAACATCAAAAAGGTTGTCCCGAAGTTGGATGAGCTCCCCCTTGATGTGTACTCCCCCTCATTTTAAGGTTACAAGACAAGTCGAGATATGAAATGCTTGCAAAAATATTTAGAACATACAATATATATGCATGCAACAATTATATATATGAAAAGAAAAGAACAAGCAATCTAAGCATGGAAGGAAACACTTCATTAATATGGATGAAAATACAAGCAACATGCATCCAAGATGCATGAATACTTCAACTAATAAACTAAAGCCTTAAGGGCTTACAATCAACCAAAACTCTAATAGAAATGTTTTTCCTAGAGCTTGTTCATTAAAATGGTTAAAAACAATTTTATTTTCCAACTACGATCCATGCTTAGTTTGGGAGGAGCAAAGTTGTAGGTGGAGATGATGGAGTTGATGGAGGTGTGTTTGATGGAGGTGGAGGTGTGGTTGATGTTGGTGGTGGAGGTGTGGATGTTGTTGATTGAGGTTGAGGGAACAACCTTTCAAGGTATGAAAACATGTAGTGGATTTCATCTCTTAATCCAAAGATGATGGTTCGGTTATGGATGCAACAAAGGCAAGTATCACCATGGGCTTCAAGTAAGCTCCATGGGATGGGATTGTAATTTGGTGGATTAAGTGGTGATGGTGAAAATTGTGCATCAAGAGGTATGATGGGTGACAATGAAAGTGTTATGTCTAAGGTTGCATTTTCAAGAGGTGGTGGTGGTGGAATTCTTGGTGGAGGTGATAGGTGAGTGTTGATATAGTCATTGATGGATGATGATGATGGTATGGAAGAGACGGAGGTTCCATGTGTTGATGGTGTTTTGGATGGTGCATTTGGAGCACTAGGAGATGAGCATTGAGGTGGTGGTGATGGAGTGGTATTGTCTTCATTAGTGAGATCAATAAAGAGTTGTTTTGGTGGGATGATAACAAGTTTTTGTTTCTTGGCTTTGTTGGAGGTGGTGGTTTTTGGTGATGACATGATGAATTGGTTGAGGTTGATGATGATAATGGAGTGTGGATGAAGGTGTAAAGGGTTATATAGCATGAAATCATGTTTAGAAATGGTATTAATTTGAAATTGCATTGTTAGATTTCAAAATTAGTTTAGTTTTTAAGGGAAATGGTAGCTGGGACAAGCAAAAGAAGTCATAAGTTGCAAAAGAAAACAGTGTAAAAACTGTTCCAGATGGCCGGTTCCCTTAATTCATTGCCGGCCCCCTTAAAATTAAAGGGGCCGCTCGTGTTAATTATGGGGGCCGCCCATCTGGTAAATTCACAGACGACCAAATTTCAAAAAAATTTCTAAAAGTGGTTTATTTTGGTTTTGTGTTTGCAGCAAGCTCTATTGGAACATTTTATTTTAGTTTTGGTCTATTAGAGAAGCATATCTATATAATCACAAATAAATCATGCAAGCATAGATTAAAAGCAAGTATAAAGGCATGCATACATGTAGAGCAACTAATAACAATAAGTTAACTAATGACATAGTTTAAGTGTATCTAAAATCATAGTAACAAATATTAATTTCAGAATATATATATCGGAAATATAGCACACAAGTAACAAATTACAAATTGTTCAAGAAGAATAATAAAGCCAATATCATAGTCATCATCACTACTTTTTCTTTCCTAGCACCTCATCAACAGCAGTGGCAAATGACTATAAGTCCTCCTCATCGTCATCCTTTAGATAAGAGAACGAAACAAGAATGCTAGGACGATGAGATTTAAACTTACGAATTTTGCGGGTTTGAGTAAGAACGAGAGGACGGAGGGTTGGATAGATAGGTTGATAAATACTATCATCGAGATCGGGATAGTTTTCAATGACATGCTTGAGGAGACGAGTGAGAAACTTACCATAAGGAAGAATAGCTTTAGGATTTGCTCTTGCACATTCAATACGTTTGATAAAGAAGTAAGCCAAATTGTAAGGTTGCTCGGCAACAATACAATACAACATATGAGCGAGACAAGCCGGGAGATGGTCAGAGTGTCCTTCGGAACCAAACGCATTCTTACGAACTAGTTCTTCCCAGTGCTCCATGTCAGCCCTTAATTCTTTAAGAAGAATTTGATTTTTAGAAATAGAGACATGTTTGGACTTGATGCTTTGGGTGGAAGTTTCACATTCCAACCCGAGCATTTGACGAATATCTTCAGGAGATGGAATTTCGGAGACATAAGGACCATGAGTAGGACGAGAACATTGGAGAGCGCAAAGATCCCATTCATTTGTGAATGCGGATTGACCGAAAAAAGGAATTTGAAGGATTTGACCAAATTGTGCAAGAGTGAGAGCAATAAATTCATGTTGGATCATTAATGAAATGAAGATGGAACCAAAGTCATTGGTTTGAACCGTGACTTGGCTATAGAAGTCAAGAATGAAGCGAGGAATGATGGGTTCATTAATTTGGAAGAGACATTCAAAATGGATATTTGTGAATAAACTTTCGATGAAATCGGATTGATAGTAAGCTTGATCTACGACTCGACCTTCATGAATGTTTCTATCTTCTATATGATGATAGATATGTGCAATGGAGGGAGAGGTAGTGGGAAGTTGAGAGACTTTGGGAATGTAGTTTTTGGTTAAGGAAATATCTTCGGTAATAACTTTGGGCATTTTCACCTAAACACAATAACAACAAAAATAAAATTAAAATAAAGTTAACGTTAAAATATGATGCTTATATTTTTATGACATATGTGGAACGTAAACGTACTTCGACTCTAAAGACCTTTAACTTAAGAAGTAGTTTACCTTGTTCCTTATTTTATTTTTAACTTGTGTTAGATATATTTTACGATGTTTATCAAGTTGTCATGGGATAATCCAAACGCCCCTTTAAACATCTTAATATATCATGAAAATTCGCTAGATGTACATTAGATTGTATAACTAGCTATTTCCAACAAGTTTCTTATGCAAATGATTTGTTTCGAAAAGAATAGTTTATATTTTGACTCAAAAATACTATTTTTCTAGTTAAACCAAACGCTTTCTTATATAGAAAATTTACTACCAAAATGTCAATATATATATGAATTATATATCTTGACAACTCTAAAATGCCAGTTTTATACTTATATTCATGATGATGTATTGTAAAGGTTATATTGGATAATATTCGACACTATTTGGACATGATCCAAACACCCTCTTATCAAACAAAAATTATTTTTACTTCATCAAAAAATTTGTTTTTGTGATTAATAAGTTATAAAACCATAATGTGATATGTTTTAACAAGTTTTTGTAGCATTATTCAACAATGTGTATAAGCAAAATTTTGAAAATGAGTGTATGAATTTTTTCAAAAATTTTTCGACAAGAGGGTTTGTAATTATTTGTTTCTAGTGTTAATTATACTTTCTAATCCTAAGGGAAGCCTTTAGTTATTGAATTCCTAGACTCAATTTGAAAGAAAAGATGAAATTGAAGAAATTGAAATAGAATGCTAAATCATGATTATGACCAAATTTGATGAAATTAAACGAAATTTGTTATGAAAAACTTACAATAAGTGATGGTAATCGTGTTAGATGAATTTTCCCTTTGCGAAATAATCCGAATTATGTGATTTGGAAGTGGTTTTAGATGTTTTAGGGTTTAGATTTTCGTCACAGCAGCAGCAGAAAATGGGGGTGATGAGAAAGTGGGGTGTTTGGCAAAAGAATTAAGAGGGAAAACGAATTGGAACAATCAGATGGCCGGCCCCCTTAAACATTAAGGGGGCCGCCCTTATTTTGGCAGCCGGTCCCCTTAAGTTTAAGGGGGCCGCCCTACAATTTTTTTTCGCGGTTTATGTTTCTGGAAAGAACAAGAAAATATTTATATATATATTAGATTTATATTTAATCAAAAATACGTTGGTGAGTATTCGCACGAAAGGAATTACTCGACACTTTTACTTGACATTTCGTAAATTAAAATTTCTTGATCATTTCGGATAAAATTAATCAAGTTGTCAAGTGGACGAGAGGGTTGTGGAAGGTATATAAGTGTATATATATATATATATATATATATATATATATATATATATATATATAGGATCAAATAGGAAGAATAATTAAAATAAGAAGCATAGGAAATAACCACAACCACACATTTCAGATGCACCTACAAAAGTGGATGCATCTTTCCTAAAATTTTCCCTCCTAATTTGAAATATGTGGCTAGAATTACTTCTTACCCTTCTTATTTTAATTATTCTTCTTATTTGATCCCTACCCTATATATATATATATATATATATATATATATATAGTATGGGTTTATAAGACGAGAAAAAGAGAGGGAGACGGATGCAAAAGGTGACGGGAGTTTGTTTCATTCATAGGTTCTTCAACTCATTTCTCTACATCAACATGAGTATGATTGAACGTTTAAAGTTCAAGAAGGCCAAAAGAGGGGAAAAGAAAAGGTTCGTAAACGAACAATTTCTAGTTCTAGAAAATCAACTAATGAGTTTTCTAGGTTATAAAGGCATATAGTATGTATAATATATATATATATATATATATATATATATATATATATATATATATATATATATATATATATATATATATAAGCTAAAAAAAATGTGTATATATATAAACAAGAAAATAAGCTAAGAATAATTACGAAATAAGCTATAGCAATAATAAACTAGATACTAGACTAAGCATGCAATCTTGACATGGAAATTTAAAAGAGACGTGTACCTTTTTGTCTTCAACAAGCAAATCTTCAAAGTCTTCAAGAGATTTCATGACCATGTGAAAGTGGATAGAAAACCAGGCTTGCCAAGGTATGATGAGTTCATCTTGTTGGTCCCCATTGTCTCATTTGACCAAAGTTGTTTGGTCCAAAGATATTATGCATTTGACTTGGTTGCATGTATGGTGGAATCATTCCCCAAAGATTGAAGTTCCACATTTGATGATTATTGTGAAAGTTTCGTCTATTTTGGTTTACTCTAGGTTGAGGAGTTTTAGACCTAGGATGAGGAATATTTGGTTTTCTAGGTGGTGGAGTTTTAGATCTTATTTTTGGCTTAGGGGGTTCTACTTCGGGTTTTAAAGATGATTTATGAAAGCTTTTAATTTCTTCATCACTTGCAATAGGTACTAATCTATCTTTCAAAAGTATATACGTTGGTTTTAACTCTAAAGGTTTTTGTTCACTAGTTTCACTTTCAAACTTTACATTTTTAGATTTACTAGTTGATGCTTCGGTTGAGTCATATCCTAAACCGGTTTTATCTTTGGCAATTCTTTGAGAGCCAATTATTTTACTAAGTGATTGACTACTATTTTCAAATTTCTCAAATCTAATAATTTCTTCCTTAAGTTGTTTATTCTCATTTTTAACAACTAGACATTCTTTACATTCTATAATACTTTCTTTTCCTTTTTCTAGCTTTTGTTGTTTTATTTTTAACTCAAGTATTTCATCCTTTAATTTATTATTAGTGTGTTTTAGTAGTTTATTTTTAGCCATGACTTTTTGTCCTAGTTTGCATAATCTACTATATTCGCTATCTAAATCTTTTTCATCTAGCGATAAATTATCATCACTATAGTATTCGGTTTCGGAACGTACCTCATCGAAAGATCTTGCCATGAGACACTTTTCTTCTTTTGTTGTGTCTTTTTCATCATTGTCACTATCACTCCATGCTCCTCCTATAAAGGCCTTGTGGTTTTGACTTCTTGATAATTTTGGACATTCTCCAATAAAATGATTTGGATCTCCACATTTGAAGCATTTTCTTTCATTCTTGCTAGTCTTGTCGTCGTTGTTTCTTTGGAATGTTTTTCTTTCTTCAAACGGTTGTCTAACGTATCTTCCTTGTCTTTTGAAGAATTTCTTGAAGTCTCTTACGGCCATGGCATACTCTTCATCTTCACTTTCGTAGGTTGAGCATTCTTCGTCACTAGAATCCTTTTTTGCTTTCAATGCGATTGACTTGGTTTGCTCCCTTTTTCCTCTGACCATTTCGGAATCTTTCTTTATTATCACCTCATACACTTTCAAGTTTCCAATTAGCTCGTCAAGTTGTAGAGTTGATAAATTCTTTGACTCCTCAATAGCCGTCACTTTTCACTTCGGATGGAGAGCCCTAAGAAATTTCCTTACAAAATTCTCATCAAGTGCTTTTAAACTTGTGATGATAGTGTTAAATCTAGCAAAAGCATTATCAATTGATTCCTCTTCCGGAATCGTAAATTGTTCATATTGTTGTACAAGAAGATCTATTTTATTATCTTTGACTTGACTATTACCTTGGTGAGTGATTAGTAAAGAGTTCCAAATATCTTTTACGGTTTTATAAACAACCATTTTAGCCTCATTATTTTTAGCAAGTTTCTTTTTCAAATCATCGTTTTGTTTTTCAAAAGGTACAATTTCATCCCTTTTGGTTTCGGGATTATTTTGTATAGGAGGAAAATCACCATTAGTAATAACATGCCAAAGATCTAGATCTTTTGATTTCACATAAGTTTCGAATCGATTTTTTCAATAAAGAAAACCATCACTTTCAAATAGTGGTGGTCTTTGCATAGATTGACCTTCTAAATATTTTTCAGATTCCATAGATCGTTTCAAGTTTTAAAATACAGTTTATTTTAAAAATCTTGTTTAACGTAGCTCTGATGCCAATTGTGGAAAACTAGAAGAGGGGGGGGGGGGGGGGTTGAATAGTTTTACGTCAATTTATATTTTAAAAACTTTGTTTGATAAAAACTTCGATTCTTATTTATGTGAATACCAACACTTGCACAACTCAAACAATTTAATCTAACTAACTAAATAATGATAACGTAAATATGAAAGTAGTGAAAAGATAGAGATAGAGAGATCAAACCACAACACACGATATTTATAGTGGTTCGGCTACGAAGCACCTCTTCGCCCTACTCCACTCCTCGAGTCACCTACTCGAGAGTTTTCTTCACTATGTCAACAAACTCCCTTTTTGGCGGAGAAACCTTACACAACTTTCGCTTACACCAATTAACGACACTAAGCTAAATGTCGAGTCTTATTAGTAGCTAGAACCAATCTCACACCACTACACGCCTTCTTCACAACTTGTACACAACACTACTTCTCACACCTTCACAACTTCTTCTTCACACCACAACTATTTCTTCACTACTTTAATTCACAACAACTAACCCACCTAGATCTATTAATTACAATCACTACACAACTATACAATAAATACAAGCTACACTACTAATCTTCAACACTTCTTGATTTGAGATGAAAGGAATATTCTTCTCTTGCACTTTGAATGAGGGTGGATAGAATCACTTGAAAACAAGAACTAATGTGTTTATGATCAAAGGATTTAGGAAGATGCTTTGAGTGAATTAGAACAGAAAGTTTTAGTGCAAAAGGTGAGGAAAAAATTCAGATTTGAACCAGTATTTATAGGCAAAGAAATCTGGCACAGGAGCGTATGACAGCCCCCTTAATTGTGTGCCGGCCCCCTTAAAATTAAGGGGGCCGCCCCTTATAATTAAGGGGGCCGCCCATGTGAAACAGCCAGATTCTTTGTCTTTTTCTGGGGAAAGTTTATTTGGTGAAAATTTAACTGAATTTGGTTAAAAATTTGAATTCATATATTTAATATGAAATAAACATTTTCCTTTAATCACCAAAAGTATTTTTCTTAAATATATAAAATGTTTATATCATTTTATATAATTTGTAATTAGTAAATAAACCTTCTTTTGATCATAAAATGTATTAGGCACTTGTTTATTCATACCTTAAGTGAATTAGTTGGATAAAATGATATTTTGTCACTAAATACTTATTTACGTAATGATTTTACGTTTAATGATTTTATATTTTGTGAGCGTCAAAACATAGGGATATCGAAAAATATTAATAACGTTTTTACGCATTATTTATATCAACATAAACAACATGTTTATGATATAATTAGCAAGTTAAAGTTTTGTTTTTTCTTAATCATTATTTCGATATGACCATATTCCATGTACTCAATATTTAACGCTATACATGGTTTTTGTAGACAAGTTACCTCGCTCTGGCTGGATTAAGTATTGTTGTTCTAGTCATTTAGCAACTGTCTTCTATTATCTTTATTTATTTATTAATTTAATTATTTATTTATTTATTTTTTACTTTTTATTTTATTTTTATTTTTTGAAAAACGTTTTGGGATAAATCAAAAGAATGGTTGACATTTAGTCTGGGACGAAATTACATTTAACTGTGAATCTTTTCCCAGACATTTAATTACTAATACTGTATGATCTCGAACTCGAGCCCGTTTTGTAACAATTCGCAATTTCAGGTTAACTTTTATTCCCGAAAATTTTACTATTCACTTTTTACTATTCACTTTTTACTATTCACTTTTCACTATTCATCTCAGAAATTTTTATTTCATATTCTCGTAAGTTAAACTATTTTAACGATAATCCGAGAGTTTGACGCTCGTCGGATCATTTCTGCAAAAATCACAAAGCCGTGTCCGAGATTTACTTTTAGGTTTAAACGTCCTTCCAGCATCCCGATATATCCATAAAACATTATAAACAATAGAAATATGATTTTCTCTCATTTTAGGACAATTCCAAAAGTTTCGGAATTTTACGTTTTTCAGTTCAGCGTTTTACACGAATTACGCGTTTTAGACCCGTGTTTCCAGTTTTTAGCAGGGTTTTAGCACCCGATAGAACCTACCACTCATTTTATATTTTATTATGGACTATATTGACATGTTTAACAATACTTTCAAATTTCATATTTTTACGATACCCGGTTTTACGTTTTGAGGCTTAATCATTTATGGTTAGCGATTTACGGAGTCAAAACTAGCTACATACTTAGGATAATATCATCAAAAGTCCACACCTTGTTCTCCAAGTTCATGAACCGCCACTAGGGGGGGCATTCACACTTGTGGCATGATCTCATGACTTTAGCCATTAGATCAAGATTTAATTACAACTTTGTCACCAAGTTTATGTAAGTTCCTAGTAACCTTCCTAACCTCCTCATTCATAGTATAAATAGCAAGCTAATCCCTTCCATTCTCATCAATAAAAAAACGCCACAACACAATCCCTAACTCCATGATCCTTTGATCTTCAAACTACAAGTTACACTACAAAGTTCAAGGTCTTAGTATTCTCTACCTAGTTCTTAAGTTTGTTTGGTGATTCTATGGTTGAATTAGGAGCTACACAAGGTGATTAGGGGCTGAAGTTAAATGGTTTTCACAAGGGTTAGATCAAGGCTATCAAGGGTTACAAGAGTTATGGTGAAGGGTTTACAAGCATAGGTTTAGTGTCCTAGTTCATACTTGACTTCCTTTCTTTAGAAAGCCAAAAGTTGTAAGCAAACCCTTATACACTTTCTTGCTCAATATCATTTCATGCTTATTATGTTTCTTTCATGCTATATATATTCTTGTTATTGTGTTCTTGATGTTTAAAAATGGATAAAACGAGTATTGGTATACATATGTTAACTTATGACAAGTAAACAAGCAAACTAGTGATTTTATGGAGAACCACGACCAAAACATTATATATATGATATTTGACACTTACTTACTGTTAAAGAGGACTTAACAAGGAAAACATAGCAATTTGAATCACCCAAAACGAGTACACGAGTCAAAAGTTATGACCATAAGAAGTTAGCGACACCAAAACGCCGAAACTGCCTAAACCCTACTGTTTGCATTCTGCCAATTTGAAAGTCCCACTTCTGGTCTGATTCATCAAAAAGTTAAAACACGAAAGTTGTCCGGAACGCCGTTTTCGTTCAGGAACAAAGAAGCTCGAGCCCTGAAAATGCTTTCTGAGTCATAATTTTCTTCAAATTCTTAACAGCCCATTTTTAGACCAAAGTCACTAGATAATAGTTATGTTTTACTAAGACCAAGAGGTCTAATGACCTAAAGCCAAGACCACAACCATGACTAAAGCCAAGGTTGAGTCTTAAGACCATGGTAACATGACCAAGGTCACGGCAAAGCCACGGCTAAAGACCATATAACTTTTAAAGATCAAAAAGCTTATATATATATATATATATATATATATATATATATATATATATATATATATATATATATATATATATATATATATATGTTATCAAATACTACAATAGTAGGGAGCCTCATGTGAGGAGTTCATTAAGTAAGCCGTCGAGACGAGTTGTGGATTTACGAGTTAAAGTGTCCTGGCTCCTCGAACGTTTACTCCATGACTTTTGAATTATGTCGGCCTGAACGGTAGTAAGAGATGTACAACCTATACATGTTTCATAAACCATTTATATTCAAAGACTTACACTATATACTAAGTACTACATCATGAACATTATGCAAGACATATATGGGCAATTCTTCATATTCTTAGACGTTACTCCAAACCTAAGTCGCAACGTTCTATTATAGGCTGCTCTTAGAGACTTTCGCGATTCGACTACTACTTTCATTACTCATTACATAAGCTTAAGGTGAGTCATAGCCCCTACTCTTTTCGTACTTGTTTTAACTCTTGGGGGGGATACATGCTCAACTACTTGCTTACTTGTACAAATACTCAAAACATTTATACTTGATTGTTTTATACTTGATTGTCTTATACTTGATGGCATTATACTTGATTTCATACATACATGACTGTCTTTTATCTTTGGGAAGTGGCTCCCAGTAAACTTATATCTTTGGGAAGTGGCTCCCAGTTTTCTTTGGGAAGTGGCTCCCAGTTGTCCTTGGGAATTGGCTCCCAAAGTGAGGTCTTCGGAGATGAAGTAGAGACTCACTACTAATTGCTTAATTGTCTTGATGAACTTATACATGTCTTTATTATACTATATGTTAGCAGTGGGTTGTGAACACACAGGTTACAAGTCTCTTATGGCGGGACTTGTAACTGAGTGGATTCTCAATGCCTTTGCTGTGTGAATATTCTTTTAAGGCTTTTCAACTGTTTTAAGACAAACTCTATGAACTCACCAACCATTGTGTTGACACTTTAGCATGTTTATCTCAGGTTAGTAAGGTGATAGCTAGTGCGTGGAACTTAGAGTCAAGCTGCATATTCTGAAGACTTACGCTTTTATCATTTACCATTCAAAACATTTTGTATACATTATGTATCATACTTTGGAATCTCATGTTTGTAACTTTGAATTCATTAATCGAATGGTAATTTTTCAAAACGTCTCATTTAGAGTTCGTTTTCTATAACTTGTACTTTGTATTATGAAGTAGCACCCCTATGACACAGTCTTCCGCTGTGGTATTTTGGGGGTTTTACAGATTGGTATCAGAGCCTTGGTTATAGAGAACTAGGTTGCATTTAGTGCCTAGACTATAACTGCTATATACGTTAGGACCCTCCTCTTCATTTGCCTTACACACAGTTCATACGCATACGCTTTTTGGTAGTTGTTGGTTTAGTTCCACGCTGTTAGATGATATGACTTTAAGTATTATAAGGAGCCCCAGAGATTAGCCGAGTCATTAAAAACATGGAGCTCAGTAATAACTAATTATTTAACTTGATCTTGTGACAGTTCTTATTTGATGAGACATAAGATTTGAGTTAAATAATATTATTGCTTAGCTTTAGGGATTTGATGACTTGATTATCTTACTATCGGCCTCAGAAGGCAGATTTTGTGTCGGAAATTCTTAAGTAGGATGTTTTAGAATCTCCTTATTTAAATGGATTGGGACGCCTCTTCATTTAAATAAAGAAATTGTAAATCACCGAACCATAAGTTTATGATCCTTTACTTACATAAATTTGGACGCTTCTTTATGTAAGTAAAGAGTTATAAATAAGTGGGCATAATTGTAGCCGATACAACTCCTTAACCACAACCTTAGACGAATCAGAGTGAACACCACTATATTAGAAATCCCGAATTCTCTTAGACACACCGTAAGTAGTTCACATCAACTGAACTTCGGGACGAAGTTCTCCTTAAGGGGTAGAGACTGTAACAATTCGCAATTTCAGGTTAACTTTTATTCCCGAAATTTTACTATTCACTTTTTACTATTCACTTTTCACTATTCATCTCAGAAATTTTTATTTCATATTCTCGTAAGTTAAACTATTTTAACGATAATCCGAGAGTTTGACGCTCGTCGGATCATTTCTGCAAAAATCACAAAGCCGTGTCCGAGATTTACTTTTAGGTTAAAACGTCCTTCCAGCATCCCGATATATCCATAAAACATTATAAACAATAGAAATATGATTTTCTCTCATTTTAGGACAATTCCAAAAGTTTCGGAATTTTACGTTTTTCAGTTCAGCGTTTTACACGAATTACGCGTTTTAGACCTGTGTTTCCAGTTTTTAGCAGGGTTTTAGCACCCGATAGAACCTACCACTCATTTTATATTTTATTATGGACTATATTGACATGTTTAACAATACTTTCAAATTTCATATTTTTACGATACCCGGTTTTACGTTTTGAGGCTTAATCATTTATGGTTAGCGATTTACGGAATCAAAACTAGCTACATACTTAGGATAATATCATCAAAAGTCCACACCTTGTTCTCCAAGTTCATGAACCGCCACTAGGGGGGGCATTCACACTTGTGGCATGATCTCATGACTTTAGCCATTAGATCAAGATTTAATTACAACTTTGTCACCAAGTTTATGTAAGTTCCTAGTAACCTTCCTAACCTCCTCATTCATAGTATAAATAGCAAGCTAATCCCTTCCATTCTCATCAATAAAAAAACGCCACAACACAATCCCTAACTCCATGATCCTTTGATCTTCAAACTACAAGTTACACTACAAAGTTCAAGGTCTTAGTATTCTCTACCTAGTTCTTAAGTTTGTTTGGTGATTCTATGGTTGAATTAGGAGCTACACAAGGTGATTAGGGGCTGAACTTAAATGGTTTTCACAAGGGTTAGATCAAGGCTAGCAAGGGTTACAAGAGTTATGGTGAAGGGTTTACAAGCATAGGTTTAGTGTCCTAGTTCATACTTGACTTCCTTTCTTTAGAAAGCCAAAAGTTGTAAGCAAACCCTTATACACTTTCTTGCTCAATATCATTTCATGCTTATTATGTTTCTTTCATGCTATATATGTTCTTGTTATTGTGTTCATGATGTTTAAAAATGGATAAAATGAGTATTGGTATACATATGTTAACTTATGACAAGTAAACAAGCAAACTAGTGATTTTATGGAGAACCACGACCAAAACATTATATATATGATATTTGACACTTACTTACTGTTAAAGAGGACTTAACAAGGAAAACATAGCAATTTGAATCACCCAAAACGAGTACACGAGTCAAAAGTTATGACCATAAGAAGTTAGCGACACCAAAACGCCGAAACTGCCTAAACCCTACTGTTTGCATTATGCCAATTTGAAAGTCCCACTTCTGCTCCGATTCATCAAAAAGTTAAAACACGAAAGTTGTCCAGAACGCCGTTTTCGTTCAGGAACAAAGAAGCTCGAGCCCTGAAAATGCTTTCTGAGTCATAATTTTCTTCAAATTCTTAACAGCCCATTTTTAGACCAAAGTCACTAGATAATAGTTATGTTTTACTAAGACCAAGATGTCTAATGACCTAAAGCCAAGACCACAACCATGACTAAAGCCAAGGTTGAGTCTTAAGACCATGGTAACATGACCAAGGTCACGGCAAAGCCACGGCTAAAGACCATATAACTTTTAAAGATCAAAAAGCTTATATATATATATATATATATATATATATATATATATATATATATATATATATATATATATATATATATATATATATATATATATATATATGTTATCAAATACTACAATAGTAGGGAGCCTCATGTGAGGAGTTCATTAAGTAAGCCGTCGAGACGAGTTGTGGATTTACGAGTTAAAGTGTCCTGGCTCCTCGAACGTTTACTCCATGACTTCTGAATTATGTCGGCCTGAACGGTAGTAAGAGATGTACAACCTATACATGTTTCATAAACCATTTATATTCAAAGACTTACACTATATACTAAGTACTACATCATGAACATTATGCAAGACATATATGGGCAATTCTTCATATTCTTAGACGTTACTCCAAACCTAAGTCGCAACGTTCTATTATAGGCTGCTCTTAGAGACTTTCGCGATTCGACTACTACTTTCATTACTCATTACATAAGCTTAAGGTGAGTCATAGCCCCTACTCTTTTCGTACTTGTTTTAACTCTTGGGGGGGATACATGCTCAACTACTTGCTTACTTGTACAAATACTCAAAACATTTATACTTGATTGTTTTATACTTGATTGTCTTATACTTGATGGCATTATACTTGATTTCATACATACATGACTGTCTTTTATCTTTGGGAAGTGGCTCCCAGTAAACTTATATCTTTGGGAAGTGGCTCCCAGTTTTCTTTGGGAAGTGGCTCCCAGTTGTCCTTGGGAATTGGCTCCCAAAGTGAGGTCTTCGGAGATGAAGTAGAGACTCACTACTAATTGCTTAATTGTCTTGATGAACTTATACATGTCTTTATTATACTATATGTTAGCAGTGGGTTGTGAACACACAGGTTACAAGTCTCTTATGGCGGGACTTGTAACTGAGTGGATTCTCTATGAACGCCACAACACAATCCCTAACTCCATGATCCTTTGATCTTCAAACTACAAGTTACACTACAAAGTTCAAGGTCTTAGTATTCTCTACCTAGTTCTTAAGTTTGTTTGGTGATTCTATGGTTGAATTAGGAGCTACACAAGGTGATTAGGGGCTGAACTTAAATGGTTTTCACAAGGGTTAGATCAAGGCTAGCAAGGGTTACAAGAGTTATGGTGAAGGGTTTACAAGCATAGGTTTAGTGTCCTAGTTCATACTTGACTTCCTTTCTTTAGAAAGCCAAAAGTTGTAAGCAAACCCTTATACACTTTCTTGCTCAATATCATTTCATGCTTATTATGTTTCTTTCATGCTATATATGTTCTTGTTATTGTGTTCATGATGTTTAAAAATGGATAAAATGAGTATTGGTATACATATGTTAACTTATGACAAGTAAACAAGCAAACTAGTGATTTTATGGAGAACCACGACCAAAACATTATATATATGATATTTGACACTTACTTACTGTTAAAGAGGACTTAACAAGGAAAACATAGCAATTTGAATCACCCAAAACGAGTACACGAGTCAAAAGTTATGACCATAAGAAGTTAGCGACACCAAAACGCCGAAACTGCCTAAACCCTACTGTTTGCATTATGCCAATTTGAAAGTCCCACTTCTGCTCCGATTCATCAAAAAGTTAAAACACGAAAGTTGTCCAGAACGCCGTTTTCGTTCAGGAACAAAGAAGCTCGAGCCCTGAAAATGCTTTCTGAGTCATAATTTTCTTCAAATTCTTAACAGCCCATTTTTAGACCAAAGTCACTAGATAATAGTTATGTTTTACTAAGACCAAGATGTCTAATGACCTAAAGCCAAGACCACAACCATGACTAAAGCCAAGGTTGAGTCTTAAGACCATGGTAACATGACCAAGGTCACGGCAAAGCCACGGCTAAAGACCATATAACTTTTAAAGATCAAAAAGCTTATATATATATATATATATATATATATATATATATATATATATATATATATATATATATATATATATATATATATATATATATATATATATATATATATATATATGTTATCAAATACTACAATAGTAGGGAGCCTCATGTGAGGAGTTCATTAAGTAAGCCGTCGAGACGAGTTGTGGATTTACGAGTTAAAGTGTCCTGGCTCCTCGAACGTTTACTCCATGACTTCTGAATTATGTCGGCCTGAACGGTAGTAAGAGATGTACAACCTATACATGTTTCATAAACCATTTATATTCAAAGACTTACACTATATACTAAGTACTACATCATGAACATTATGCAAGACATATATGGGCAATTCTTCATATTCTTAGACGTTACTCCAAACCTAAGTCGCAACGTTCTATTATAGGCTGCTCTTAGAGACTTTCGCGATTCGACTACTACTTTCATTACTCATTACATAAGCTTAAGGTGAGTCATAGCCCCTACTCTTTTCGTACTTGTTTTAACTCTTGGGGGGGATACATGCTCAACTACTTGCTTACTTGTACAAATACTCAAAACATTTATACTTGATTGTTTTATACTTGATTGTCTTATACTTGATGGCATTATACTTGATTTCATACATACATGACTGTCTTTTATCTTTGGGAAGTGGCTCCCAGTAAACTTATATCTTTGGGAAGTGGCTCCCAGTTTTCTTTGGGAAGTGGCTCCCAGTTGTCCTTGGGAATTGGCTCCCAAAGTGAGGTCTTCGGAGATGAAGTAGAGACTCACTACTAATTGCTTAATTGTCTTGATGAACTTATACATGTCTTTATTATACTATATGTTAGCAGTGGGTTGTGAACACACAGGTTACAAGTCTCTTATGGCGGGACTTGTAACTGAGTGGATTCTCAATGCCTTTGCTGTGTGAATATTCTTTTAAGGCTTTTCAACTGTTTTAAGACAAACTCTATGAACTCACCAACCATTGTGTTGACACTTTAGCATGTTTATCTCAGGTTAGTAAGGTGATAGCTAGTGCGTGGAACTTAGAGTCAAGCTGCATATTCTGAAGACTTACGCTTTTATCATTTACCATTCAAAACATTTTGTATACATTATGTAGCATACTTTGGAATCTCATGTTTGTAACTTTGAATTCATTAATCGAATGGTAACTTTTCAAAACGTCTCATTTAGAGTTCGTTTTCTATAACTTGTACTTTGTATTATGAAGTAGCACCCCTATGACACAGTCTTCCGCTGCGGTATTTTGGGGGTGTTACACGTTTGGACCATGGCCCGTGCCCGCCCAGCCCGTTTTGCCACCAATTTCGGAGTCCATGTTTATTATCCTCTTTAAGTTTTGAAGTACTTAACATGTTTGACACCCTGTCAATTACAAATTCATACTTCGTCCCTACGTCGTGCATATTTCTTTGAAAAGTCCTCTTTTTTCTCAGGGAGAGAACAGAGATTGGTAGGTGAAATTGATTATCTAGTGTAAATGTCACATTTTTTTAAACGAGCTAGGTACTTTAAAGTAACTTTGATTTATTACTATATATGATATGATGTCCCTCTTAACTTATTTTTACTTAGCTTTTGCAAAAGATTATACAGAAATTTAATCTTGTGTCATACGAAGGTAAGAAGAAAAGGAATGCAAACACGTTATAATGGAAGTATCATAATTGCTTTCTATCGGGCAGCTATCTCTGTAAAAGTTAAGTCATTGCTTGAACTTGTTGGATTAGAGGTTGAAGAGAAATCAGTACCAGGTAAATTCCTATCTGTGAAAAATGCTGGCTGTTTAGGTTTTGGCAATGCACCTTCATTGCCTAACATGAGAACCACTGACGACATGTTTGGCCTGTCTTCTGGACTTTGTTGTACACATAATAAGCCAACTTCTATCGATCTTAAAACTTCCGATGGATTGCTTGCCTCAACAAAACTTGAATCCAGGAGTTCCATTGACTTGCCTTCACTATGCATCCTCCATGCCTAAATATAAATGCGGATTTAATTATTAGGCAGTAGAGTTATGCCGGATAAATTTGAAAATCAAGCAACTTACATGTCCAATAAGATTATTGTTACACTCAGAATGAACAAATCCCCTGTTTCTCTTCCCACTCACAATCTCCAGCACTAATACACCAAAACTAAATACATCTGACTTTATTGAGAAAAGACCATCTAGCGCATACTCTGGTGACATGTAACCGCTATACAAAGAACAATGTTTACAAGTCTTAAAGAACGAACTTAACATAAAGCGAATGAAGATAAAACTAGAATGTTGTATCTTACTAGGTTCCAACAACTCTCTCAGTGTTAGCTTCAGTTTCATTTCCTCCAAAGCTTCTGGCTATCCCAAAGTCTGATATTTTTGGGTTCATATCCACATCTAGTAGAATATTGCTAGCTTTAAGATCTCTGTGAATAATTCTTAATCGTGAATCTTGATGAAGATAAAGAAGTCCTCGCGCAATTCCTTTGATGATGTTGAGTGTCTTTTTCCAATCATGGAGTGTGCTTCGCCTTTTATCTGCACATGCATCAATGTAGGTTTAGTTGTTCAAAGTATCTTCCCATAGTAAGTTACTATTGTCAATTTAATGGAAATTATATGATACTGACAAAATATAAACTCGTCTAAGCTTCTGTTCGGCATGTATTCATATATCAGCAACTTCTCATCCCCCTTGAAGCTACACCCGAGGAGCTTGACAAGATTCCGGTGCTGAAGTTTTGAAATGCATATAACTTCATTCATAAACTCATTAATTCCTTGACTGGAAGTTTTTGAGAGACGTTTAACTGCAATTTCTTGCCCAACTTCTAGCATACCCTGAAGATTACCAATTTTTATGTGAAAACTTTACATAATTCTAAGGTAACTATCATTCATATTTTTTTAATCAATGGCGCGCTTAAACATTTTAGCTACATAATTTTGTTGCCTATAATGAATTAGAATGTTGATCTAACAATTATAGTCAAATGGACGAATCATAATGTGACGCTATACTCAGCAAACTGAATTCAAATAAATAAGATTCTTCATTTACATTATAGACTGGTCCAAATCCGCCCTCTCCAAGCTTATTGTCGAGTGAAAAATTAGCAGTAGCTTTAGCTACTCTAGAGAAGCTAAACAATGGTAGCTCCATGGCTTGTGTCCCACTTTTACCTACATTTAGTGACCCCCCTGTGCGTTAATAATACAAAACCCGTCAAACTGGTTGAACCTGCTGAAAGAATAGTGACTATTCTGAACCATTTAACATACTTATCGCTAAAACTCTACAAATATCTTACCTTCCTCAGTTTGTGGTGAAAGATGTCTTTTTCTCCAAGCATACCACAACCATGTGCTCAAACTTATCACAAAAATCGCCAAAAAGACCCCAATCAAGATGATTTTGATGTTTGTTCCTCCGTCCTTTTTGAAAACCGATGGAGCACGTGCATGATCTTTACACAAAAAGTCAAAAACAACATTGTCAATCAACTTACCGACTCATAACAACCATGAAAGTAACCAGAAAGATTACATGATAGTAGATGTATATAGTGTAGATGTATATAGTTTTTTTTTTTTTTTTTTTTTTTTTTCATTATTTGAAACAAACATGAACAAAGCATAACATATTCAAGTAGTTACCTAATTCAGAGGAAGCCATTCTCACAAGTATATCTTGACCACCCATCGAGGATGCCCTGATATCTAATAGGTCATTGAACCAAAGCAAGCAACCACTTCCTTCGCCTCTGATATCGGTATTTGCATATGCCATACAAGTGCAGCTCTGTAGGCATATTGCTTTACATTCCATTAAAGACATTGTATTGTTAAACCACGAAGTCTGTGTATCTGGCAATTTTACATTAGAATACTTGATAAACCCATCTGTTCCATTTTTGCACTCCAACGGTATTCTCCTCACACAACCACCTGTCCAATCTCCTGTTACCCAACCCCTTTTGTTTATCGGCTCAAATTTTGCCTCATCTAAGCACGAACATTTCTGCGCGTCTTCAGTGTTGCAGCTTCCATAAGGACCACAGATTTTGTACGTGTCACAATCTCTTGGTGCTGTCACAATAGCCTCCCATCTTTTCTTATCTTCTTGCCACACTAAAAATTCTATGTTCCCAGAAGAAGTCAAGGTGACCTTCGTTATTACAGAAGTGTTTTCCAGAAACAAAACCGCCTCTTTTTCATTAATAACCATATTGTATGGAAAGTACGTGTTGTTGGAAATCAAGGGTGACCCACTAAGCCGTTCACCATTCCATGATCCGGCCCGACTCTTGACCTCCAAACCATCTCTTAGTACTAAGTTAGGATAACCATGTGTGTCAACGCTAAAGGTGAATTCCCCTAAAGCAGGATCATGAATACTCTTCCATGATGTTAAATGCCATTCGGCGCCTGTTAAGTAATTTTTTCCAATCTTCATGCCCGCTAGAAAAGTATCTGTAGGATAGTCAAAACTCTCCCACAGAATCTTCATGCTGTATCCATCCGTGATGACTAGATTTCCAGAGTCATAAAGCTGTGCAGTTGCATTTCCTGATGATGTCGAGTTGGATGACCACACTACATGATCGGTATAGTTCATGAGAGCAAGATTTCCCACATGGTCAATCCTTAAAATGCTTGATGATACATTGATGAGGGGGTAGTCTCTGTTGGCAACCCAAACCACTGTTTTAACAGAAATTTTCTTATACCAAATACCAACGTATTATCCGAGCTACCTGGCTTGAAGAATCCCAGTTCAAATGTTATAGCAGGCGATACCAGCGTGTCATTTTCTGTCAAGAAGCTTGAGCATGAGATGATGTCAATCTCGGCTGTGTATATTTTTTTGCATGTGGAGTGAAAAAACTAGAAGAACAAGTATGGTTGCTTCTTCCATTAAAATCATTTTCTTCAAGCTTCTCATTTTTTTAAATCTAATCTTTAGAACGGAATCAAAGTGTTATTATCACCTACCATATGCATGACAAGTTGCCGAAGCTTAGGTTATCGTGGCTGGTTCAATAACCACATGCATGACAAGTTGCCGAAGTAATTAATACCAGACAAACAACATCATACAGTTTAAGTGAGAGAATTTGTACATTATGCTTCAACTGTTTCAAAGCTTACCAAACTTATCTTAAAATCCCAACAGTTTATACTATGTAATTAGCTTTCAATTAATATCCACAATAGGTAAATCAATGGATGAACTATATGCGAACCATATATAGTCAATTATATGTATATATCATTAGCCGAGGGATTATTAAAATATTCACTCGGGCTTCCTGGCAAGACATAGTCCAATAACTCTTGATAGTTGGCCCAAGAACAGACCAAATTCTACTACCTTCGCCATTTGATATCTTCGGTCTGAAGAAAACTTGACTTTCATTTTGGATAAGATCCAAAAAGTTTCGCAAGGTTATCATTAAACGTTTGTAAGTTTATTAACCTTACTTCATATTCTATATGTTTTTTGAAGGATTATAATTTTTGCGCCAAGTGTATCATTAAACGTTTGTAAATCAATGGATGAACTACATGCGAACCATAGTCATCAAGTATGTTACGTGGGCTGATCACGGTCTGAAACCGGACCGGACCGAAAACCTATTTGGTCAAAAAGTCCGGACCAAGAACCGGACCGAAATATTCGGTCCATTACCATGTCGGTCCGATCCAGCTAAGCATAATAGTCGGTTCTGCGTAAGACCGAACCGGACTGAGGACCGAAAATGAGAAAAAGGGTGGATCGAGGATCGGACCGAAATAAGTTCGGTCCAGTCCACGGTCTATAATGCTCAGCCCGTTGTATGTGCAGGGACGGACCTAGGATATTTAAGGATATTTAATAGGGTGTTGCACAAAAGAAATAATGGGCTAACTAAAGTTAAACCGTAAGAAACGAAAGTTTTGAAATATTTTTGCACTTCGTGACCTAAAATCGGGTGTAGCCCATGCCACACCGGACATACACGTGGGTCCATCCATGTGTATATGCATGGTTGCAAGTTTTTGTGGTGGCACATTATGATATAAGATTTTCAATTTTTTTAATAAGATTTTGAATTATTTGACAATGTTCCAAGAAAATGAAGGGCAAAAGTGCCGAAATCGGGATTAGGATGTTATTCAAGGATAAACTAAAGTTTGCGTATTACATCTTTATTAAATCTGATTTGACAAACATCTACTCCTATTTCTGAAAAAGACAAATCTTTTGTAAATAATATGTTTTTTATTATCCAATTTTGACAGTTTGAAACAAACAACTCACACAATCAATGTTTGCATTTGCTTATTTATAGCCTCGTTAAGGCATGTACTGAGAGTTTCGAGGAATTGCTTAGATCAAATCATGGAAGAGAGGTCTTGTTTGAGGTAATAAACTAATAATATCAAGAGCTAGCTACATATATCAAAAAGAAATGTATGTGCTTATTTGCATATATGATATATATCTGTTGACAATTTTTCTTTCATGTCATATGTAATTGTATCAATGTGGTTTGAATGTAGGTTGCTTCAGGGGGCGCATACAACATTCTTAGCCCACATTTGGATGAAAAGTTGGCTTCTTTGCATGAAGTTATAGCATCTGTCGTAGCAACCGCTAAATCCGAAGAGGAAGAAGAGGAACATCTTCTAGAAAACTTCCATTCAAGCAGGACAATAAGAAAATTAATACTTGAATCACCTTTCTTTGCATTTACTTTATGGGAGAAAGCTTTCAAAGGGAAGTGTAAGACATGGGCCCGAGGTCACATGTAACTTAACCATATTCATTTTTCTTAGAGCCTTTATATTTTCTCTTTCTATGTTATGGTAGATTCCATCGGTTATAATTGAAAAAAAAGTCAAAAAGATTTGTGGTTAATGAAAAAGTAATCATGTTTTAAGTTTGTTATTCAAACAAATATGTTTACTTTCATTTCAATCTGACCCCACACACTAATTGTTGACCCGTTATCCAAACCTACCATGTCTTCACGTCTAAGGAGAGCCATAATATGTAAACTGACTATTACCGCAAAACTGTTTTACAGTGCCAAGGTAGTATGTGCATACTTGGAAACCACCGATCCTAAGGTGCTTAAGTTAGCAAAGAAAGAATTGCATCCTTTACTGAAAGAAGGTGTCCGCAAACCCGAACATAATCAACCAAAAAAATTAGGCTAAACAACCGAGCCAGATGAGTCCAGAACTAGGCGTTTATTGCGGTTTTACTTGCTTCACTGAATTATAGTCTGAACTATATGCCATAAGAAGATGGTAGTTTAAGTTTGTAAACAACATGTTTATGCTATAATTTGCAAGTCAAAGTTTTGTTTTTTCTTAATCATTATTTCGATATGACCTTGTTCCATGTACTCAATATTTAACGCTATGCATGGTTTTTGTAGACAAGTTACCTCACTCCGGCTGGATTAAGTATTGTTGTTCTAGTCATTTAGCAACTGTCTTTTTTTTTTCTTTTTTTTTTTTTTTTTTTTTTTTGAAAAACGTTTTGTGATAAATCAAAAGAAATGTTGACATCTAGTCTGGGGCGAAATTACATTTAACTGTGAATCTTTTCCCTGACATTTAATTATTAATACTGTATGATCCCGAGCCCGAGCCCGTTTGGACCAAGGCCCGTGCCCACCCAGCCTGTTGTGCCAACTATTTAGGAGTCCATGTTTATTATCCTCTTTAAGTTTTGAAGTATATAACATGTTTGACTCCCTGTCGATTACAAATTCGAACTCCGTCCCTATGTCCTGCATAATTCTTTGAACGGTAGCAATTAAGTCCTCTTTTTTCTCAGGGAGAGAACAGAGATTGGTAGGTGAAATTGATTATCTAGTGTAAATGTCACATTTTTTAAATGAGCTAGGTACTTTAAAGTAACTTTGATTTATTACTATATACTCTTGTGGTTTCTGCTGCATTTGGTCCTTTTTGTATTCAGTTTCTCCCATGCTTTCAGGGTGCTTGTGAATGGTGAAGTTTGGAGCTCTTTTGGTTAATTCCATTGGAGTACCCCATGTATTCAGAGTTCACAAGTAGTTCTAGATCAAGCTGTCTCTATACTGAATTTGATTTCAGGGGGTTGCTTATGGTTATGGACTTGTAGGTTTGGTCATTTGTTTCTTTTGTATTGCAGCCTAGTTGTTTATCAGATTGGTTTTTGTCCATTGTTTTGGTACTTTTGTTTCTAGGCAAGAAAGTATTGAGATAGGGGTTGTCCTATTCTTTTTCTTTTCTTGTTCTTTTGTTTGTAAATAACTTCCATTTTATTTAATATATTTTACCTTTTTATATAAAAAAAAAATAACAATATTTAGCGAAAATTCCTTTTAGTTCTATATTTTACGATACAATAGACATACGGATGACGACAATTTTAGTTTTGAATAATTTTATGCAATAACAATATTTTTCATATAAAAACTCTAGGTTATCCACGTGATGTTGTGATAGTACTGAGTTGGTAGCTGATGTATTATAAATGTATGATGTTAAAATAGTTGACAATTGCCCGTATTCACAAGTTATCATTAAATAATAACACCATAGCGAAATTTAAAAGTAACTTACATTATAATGAAGAAAATTTAGTTCTCAAAAAAATGTTTGTTATATCTGTCCCACATAGATGGATGATACAACAAAAAGAGTATTTATATAGATAAAGAAAAACTAAATATTCAAAAAGTCCTGTGGGTTACTTTAAAAAGTATAATTATTATTATTATACAAATATACGTAAGAAATATAAAATATATAATTAGCACTTAGCACTTTGCACCTTTGCTTTGAATAAATTGTCCGATTTTTATAAAACCGAGTTTTTGGTTTTTATGGTAAGTTTTATCAAAAGAAATTCTAAAAGGTGTATATGTTGGTTCTCGAGGCACTCTTGCGATTTAATGATAATTTTTAAACATTGTAATTTAGTATGCATTTTGAAACTCTATTGATTTAATAATATCGTTTTCGGACGACTTTATGGGCTAGCAGCACCGGTGGTGACTCCGGTTCCGGTTGAACCCGTTGGTCCGATCCGTTTTTAAAACCATATGTTAATTGTATGAAACTTTGTGTATATTATTAGTTTGTATAATATGTATAATAACAAGTATTTTTCATGTTAGGGGTATTTTAAAAATAACATTAATTAGGTAATTATTGTAATAGACGTTTTTTTTCTTCTTTTATTAAATTCCTTTGTAATTTTTTTTTAAACATGTCTATAAAAAGTGCTTTAAAGTGTTGCAACCAATCCTATTATAGATGTACTTATTAAAATTTGCCATTATAAGCAAGTGTTGAATCTTAATTTTTTAAGCCTTCTATTTTAGGAATGTACCAAATGCTTTATAATGTAGTATAGATGATATGATGTCCCTCTTAACTTATTTTTACTTAGCTTTTGCAAAGGATTATACAGAAATTTAATCTTATGTCAACGAAAAAGTTAGGGAAGGACATATATATAAGTTTGTACATGAAGGTCAGAAGAAAAGGAATGCAAACACGTTATAATGGAAGTATCATAAGTGCTTTCTATCGGGCAGCTATCTCTGTAAAAGTTAAGTCATTGCTTGAACTTGTTGGATTAGAGGTTGAAGAGAAACCAGTACCAGGTAAGTTCCTATCTGTGAAAAATGCTGGCTGTTTAGGTTTTGGCAATGCACCTTCATTGCCTAACATGAAAATCACCGACGACATGTTTGGCCTGTCTTCTGGACTTTGTTGTACACATAATAAGCCAACTTCTATCGATCTTAAAACTTCCGATGCATTGCATGCCTCAGCAAAACTTGAATCCAGGAGTTCCATTGACTTTCCTTCACTATGCATCCTCCATGCCTAAATATAAATGCGGAATTAATTATTAGGCAGTAGAGTTATGCCGGATAAATTTGAAAATCAAGCAACTTACATGTCCAATAAGATTATTGTTATGCTCAGAATGAACAAATCCCCTGTTTCTCTTCCCACTCACAATCTCCAGCACTAATACACCAAAGCTGAAAACATCTGACTTTATTGAGAAAAGACCATCTAGCGCATACTCTGGTGACATGTAACCGCTATACATAGAACAATGTTTACGAGTCTTAAAGAACGAACTTAACAAAAAGTGAATGAAGATTAAAACCAGAATGTTGTATCTTACTAGGTACCAACAACTCTCTCGGTGTTAGCTTCAGTTTCATTTCCTCCAAAGCTTGTAGTAGAATATTGCTAGCTTTAAGATCTCTGTGAATTATTCTTAATCGTGAATCTTGATGAAGATAAAGAAGTCCTCGCGCAATTCCTTTGATAATGTTGAGTCTCTTTGTCCAATCAAGGAGTGTGCTTCCCCTTTTATCTGCGCAAGCATCATTGTAGGTTTAGTTGTTCAAAGTATCTTACCGTAGTAAGTTACTATTGTCGATCTAATGGAAATTATATGATACTGACCAAATATAAACTCGTCTAAGCTTTTATTTGGCATGTATTCATATATCAGCAACTTCTCGTCCCCTTTGATGCTACAACCGAGGAGCTTGACCTGATTCCGGTGCTGAAGTTTTGAAATGCATATAACTTCATTCATGAACTCATTAATTCCTTGACTGGAAGTCTTTGAGAGACGTTTAACTGCAATTTCTTGTCCATCTTGTAGCACACCCTGAAGATTACCAATTTTTATGTAAAAACTATACAAAATTCAAAGGCAACTATCATTCATAATTTTAGCTTCATAATTTTGTTATCTATAATGAATTCGAACGTTTCTCTAACAATTAGTCAAACGGACGAATCTTAATGTGACGCTATACTGAGCAAACTAAATTCAAACAAATAAGATTCTTCATTTACCTTATAGACGGGTCCAAATCCACCCTCTCCAAGTTTATTATCGAGTGAAAAATTAGCAGTAGCTTTAGCTACTCTAGAGAAGCTAAACAATGGTAGCTCCATGGCTTCTCTCCCGCTTTCACCTATATTTAGTGACCCCCCTGTGCGTTAATAATACAAAACCCGTCAAACTGGTTGAACCTGCTCACAGAATACAGACTATTCTGAACCATTTAACATGCTTATTACTTTAGGTTTAATTTATTACTCTAAAAAGAAATATAAAAAAAAATAAAAAAATAAAATAACCCTTTGAGTATCAAGGACTTTGAGTATGTTCATGTCCTTTTGAATTCATCATGTAATCCTTAAGTTGTCGGTATTAATATACTTCACATTTTCACCAAAAAAAGGTTTAATTTTTAAATCGATTCTGATCACTTTATCGCTAAAACTCTACAAATATCTTACCTTCCTCAGTTTGTGGTGAAAGATGTCTTTTCTCCAAGCATACCACAACCATGTGCTCAAACTTATCACAAAAACCACCAAAAAGCCACCAATCAAGATGAATTTGATGTTTGTTTCTCCGGCCTTTTTGAAAACCAATGGAGTAAGTGCATGATCTTAACACCAAAAGTCAAAAACATCATCATTAATCAACTTACAGACTCGATCATAACAACCGTGAAAGTAACCAGAAAGATTACATGATAGTAGATGGATTTTTTTTTTTTTTTTTTTTTGGTGTGTGGAAATAAATATGAACAAAGCATAAGGTATTCAGGTGTTTACCTAATTCGGAGGAAGCCATTCTCACAAATATATCTTGACCACCCTTCAAGCTTGCCCTGATATCTAATAAGTCATTGAACCAAAGCAAGCAACCACTTCCTTCGCCTCTGATATCAGTATTTGCATATGCCATACAAGTGCAGTTCTGTAGACACATTGCTTTACATTCCGTTAAAGACATTGTGTTGTTAAACCACGAAGTCTGTGTATCTGGTAATTTTATATTAGAATACTTGATAAACCCATCTGTTCCATTTTTGCAATCCAAGGGTATTCTCCTCACACAACCACGTGTCCAATCTCCTGTTACCCAACCCCTTTTGTTTATCGGCTCAAATTTTGCCTCATCTAAGCACGAACATTTCTGCGTGTCTTCAGTGTTGCAGCTTCCATAAGGGCCACAGATTTTGTACTTGTCACAAATATCTTTTGGTATTGTCACAATAACCTCCCATATTTTCTTATCTTCTTGCCACACTGAACGTTCTAGATTCCCAGAAGAAGTCAAGGTGGACTTCGATATGACAGAATTGTTTAATATATTATAAAAGATAACCGCCTCTTTTTCATTAATAACCGTATTGTATGAAAAGTAAGTGTTGTTGGAAGGCCAGGATGACCCACTAAACCGTTCACCATTCCATGGTCCGTGCCGAAACTTGACCTCCAAACCATCTCTTAGTACGAAGTGAGGATAACCATGTATGTCCATGCTCCAGGTGAATTCCCCTATAGCTGGATCATCAATACTCTTCCATGATGTTAAATGCCATTCGGCGCCTGTTAAGTAATTTTTTCCACACTTCATGCCAGGTAGATTAGTATCCGTTGGATAATTGAAACTCTCCCACAGAATCTTCATGCTGTTTCCATCCGTGATGACTAGATTTCCAGAGTCGTAAAGCTGTGCAGTTGCATTTCCTGATGATGTTGAGTTGGATGACCACACTACATGATCAGTATAGTTCTTGAGAACAAGATTTCCCACACTGTCAATCCTTAACATGCTTGATGATACATTGGTGAGGGGGTAGTCTCTGTTGGCAACCCAAACCACTGTTTTAACAGAAATTTGCTTGTACCAAATACCAACGTAAGTGTTCTCCGAGCTACCTGGCTTGAAGAATCCCAGTTCAAATGTTCTACCAGGAGATACCAGCGTGTCATTTTCTGTCAAGAAGCTTGAGTTTGAGATGATGTCAATTTCGGCTGTGTATATTTTTTGCATGTGGAGTGAAAAAACTAGAAGAACAAGTATGGTTGCTTCTTCCATTAAAATCATTTCCTTCAAGATTCTCATTTTTTTTTTAAAATCTAATCTCTAGAATGGAATCAATGTCTTATTATCACCTACCATACACAGTGAAGAATTGGGGTCAACTATAGTCTTCTTGACAAATTGTCAATTCTCAAATGAACCCACAAAAACTTGTAATGCCACAAAGCCGAGGCAATCGTGACTGGTTCGATAGCCACATGAGTCACATGACAAGTTACCAAAGTAATTAATACCAGTCAAACAATATCATACAGTTTCTATACTATGTAAGTAGCTTTCAATTAATATCCACAACCAATGGATGAACTATATGCGATAATGCGAACATAGTCTAATTAGTCATCATATATGTATATGGTTGAATTTGAATGTTTTACGTGGTGGCTTAATATTATAATGTTTGACTGGTATTAATTACTTTGGCAACTTGTCATGTAGTTACGTTATCAAACCAGTCACGATAACCTCGGCTTAATATTTGAGAGTTGAAGACTTGTTGACCAGTCTTCACCGTGTATGGTAGGTGATAATAAGGCTGTGTTTGGCAACGTGCTTTTGAGGATTCTAGGGGCTTGAGTTTTTGAAATAAGCCGGCTTATAAAATAAGCATTGTTTGTCACACGGGTTTATGGAAGCTTCTATAAGCCGTAAACCTCAATTATAGGGGCTTATAGCTAGACAAATTACTTAGATACCTTTTAAAATATAATGTATTATCATGAAAAAATTAAAAAAATATGTGAATTTAATTTAATGTATTTTTATGCGATTTTACATTAATAAGCTCCAACTTTAGCTAATTTGCCAAACAGCTTTATAAAAATATAAATTTCATCTTTCAACTTATAATATAATCTCCAACCCTATCTTCATTACGCCAAACATACTTTGTTTTCAAATTTTGTTAATAAGATTATGAATTGTTCAAATATGTTCTAAGGTTGGCGAGCCTGGCTTTACTAAAAATGAAGGGTACGATGCCGAAATTTTAAGAAATTAGGATTAAGGTGTGATGGTAATTTTAGCTATTTGACTATATTTTGTATAATATTTTATTTTATATTTTATTATGACATCTAAATATAATATATGACTTTACTTGTCACGTCATCGTCTTTATCAAATGAAACGACATTTCCTTCGGGTATGCATGCCTTCAAATCTGTCTGCAAATATAGTTCACTAATCAATTCTTCGAAGGACAAGGATTCTCTCAAGTTGTAAACACAACTTGAGTCAAGTTAGGGTATTATGAGCCATTGGATTTGATCTAATAGCTCAAATCAAAAGATGAGTCATTGGATTTGATTCATTGACTGAAATCAAAAAAACTTTAAAGAACTCTTTTGATTTGAGGCATTGGATCAAATCCAATAGCTCATAATACCTTAACTTAGACTCGAGAACTTGAGACAATCCTAAACCTTGAAAATCAAATACAATATATAATTACCAAAAGGTAAAATTGTTATATTCCTTAAAATAATTACTTTTGTTTAATATCATCCCCACCACATCCACTTGCAACTCTCACTTTTCCAGCCACAAACACCCCTTTATCACATGTATATACAATCTATACTATAAAGAGATCCAAAAACATGAAATCTTTCCATACGAAATGCACCCAAATAAAAATCATGAATCCTCCTAACTAGCCACCACCATCTCCGATTCAAAACAACAGTTCGCAACAATTACAAATACAAACAAATCTACCCAACACCATCACTATACTAATGGCTCACAAAAAGAGATCTAAACACCCCTCTAAGACAACGGTTTTCCAGATCCAAACAAAAAATACACCACGAGGGAGGATCCGGCTCTGGTACTTCGATCTGGGGTAGAGGTGCTGGTTCGCAGGAAGTGGAGACGGTGGTGGTGGCAGGTTTGGTTGAGGACAGACAGAGGCTGACATAGGAAATGAGAGTGGTTTTGTTTGTGTGGTTGATTAGCCTTTTGTGTGTAAATGACTCAAATATTGGGCTTAAATTGGGATCCTTAGGTATTGATTTGGGGAAGATGACATAAAGGGTTATATTCATTTGGGTTTAAATTAGGTCAACTAACTATAAATGGGTCAAACTAATAAACCAAGTTGGAAAATCCATGTGAATATATATATATATATATATATATATATATATATATATATATATATATATATATATATATATATATATATATATAACTAGATTAACGACCCGCCCGATGGGCGGCTAGTTTTGATATATTATTTACATAAATTTAAAATATTTGTAATTTAAATCTATATTGCTTAATATAAATTAGAATAAAACTAAAAAAAGTATTTGAATGTAACCAATACTTATAGCTATAGTATTGATAATTTATTAATTCTTAAAAACAAATGATAATTGTTGATGATATAATCCATTAAAACAAAAGCACATCACGTAGCACAAAATTTGTGCCTTATCTAAGTTTGTGTAAACTTATTTAAATACAACGCCAAAATACCGAAACTAATTTCATGTGTAACTGTCTAAATAGGCATATAATAATCATATTTCGTCGTCAAAATTAAGTAGAATTTATAAGGCGACATGTATTTGCTAAAATTAATATAAACTATAAAGCAGTAAACACAAAATTCCGTTTTGGGATTTATCGTAGAAAAACATATACGAAAATTGTAAAAGAAATCATACTTATTATATTCGGAATACGAAACATCGCCTTAAGAAACAATACTAATTTAGCAAGCATAAGTACACATCCAAAACACCCTTAATACATAAAACTATATACGTAACTTATAATTTTATATAACATCTCCGTTGAAAACACATATGAAACCTAAAAAAATTGATCAAACCAATTACTCCATATTGAAGCAGTTAAAATAGCTATTAAAACATATACGACTTAAAAAAATCGATTAATGAGTCAAATATTGAATGGTGTATAAAATATTGTCGTAACAAAGTTGATACTCTAATTAACCCATTGCCTAATAGTTTCTTTTGCATTTTTAGCCTTTTTTCCATGATGAGGCGAAAAATGAACCGTTTTTAGGGGGTCATTTAAGCCCGGAATTGAATTTATTTGATCAAATATTGCCCTAAATCGTTCCTTTTATGATTTTAGGTACTTTGGGAGAGAAATCTGGAAAAGGAAGCATTTCGGACGTTTTTGGAGCATAAAAGTGAAGAAAACGCCAAAGTCTTAATCTTTCCTTGCTGGGAACAGTAGGTGACGGCGTCAAGAAGAAAATCTTGACGGCGTCAAGAGTAATTTCCATGACGGCCCAGTACAGAATTGACGGCGTCACAAGGTAGGGCGTCAAGAGGAAAAAGCATGACGGCGTCAGATCTGGATCAGGGCAGTCCGAGGAGTATTTTGGCGGCGAGATGACGGCGTCACAAATTTTGTCTTGATGCCGTCAGACCCTATTTCCTATATATAGTTTTCTAATTTTCACATTAAAAGGAGAGAAGTTTTGGAGATACCCTAAGTACGAACTTGGTACGAATTTTACAGGTTTTTCAAGGGTTCTTAGCCCTTGATCCCTTTCATGTGTAATTGAGATAATTATTCTTTTAATTCAATCAATATGTCTATGTGTTGGTTGTCTATATCTTGTTCTTGTCTTAATTCCATCATGCAAGGCTAGATCTATCTTGTGTTTGCTTGGATCTAATGAAACCTAGATGTTAATTATGTGTTGATTACTTATTTATGGTTGTATTGGATGAATGAATTCGATGTTAGGCTTAAGAAAACTGGTAGATCTCCAAATGGTAACATGCTTGAACGTCTTAGGAAACATGAACTGATGTGCACTAGGTTTTATTGGTTGTATTTAATGCATGAGTAAATTCTAATGATCCCATGTTAGGAGCTTCTTAGCCGGCTCGACATAGGAGTGAAGTAGGCACTCATAGGATTGGGGAATTAAGTGCGCCACCCCATGAATGGTATTGAATACAATCCGTCATCCACGCAACTATAACAAGTAATTAACGTGTAATACATATCTAGGGAGTAGTGAAATCTAAGTAAACACATTTTCTCCACTTATTACTCACAACCTTAGTATAATTTAGTTTATTTTCATTTTTAGTATTTTATTTTGATTGCATTTTTAGTATTGGGTTAGTTGACTAGCAACTAATTCTGCCCAAATCCTTCAAAACCCGAGATTTTTACTTGCTTTCAAAAAAATATAAAAATACAAAAATAATTATCCCTCACCTTTAGAACTAGTATTTAGGTTTTCTAATCCTAGCGACACTATTCCTAGCTGAACGATCAATCCCCCGGTACTTGTCACTATACTATACTACAACGATCAGGTACACTGCCTGGTGGGGGTTGTAAGCTTCTCGAGATCCCTTGAGAGGTAAAGCCTGGTGCGATTCCCACGTATCAAGTTTTTGGTGCCACTGCCCGGGGAATAGTTATTGTCTAGGTTAGAATCTCTTTTTATTAGGTCTACTTGCTAGATTCCTTTCTAGTAAGATTTTATTTTTATTTTTACGTTTTCTTTAGTCTATCTTATTTCTTTGTGTACTTTGTTCGTAAACTATTTCGATGAATAACAATAACATTGATCGTTTGATTCCTGTTATTCGTGTTTTTCGTCGTAGGATTTTCCAAATGCCCGCCCCACTCCCTTTAGTGGAGAATGAGAACCCACCTAACCTCTCACCCAACCACCACTTTGACAATAATTCTGAGTTAGAAGAGTCTGATCATGATGATAACCGTAGGGCTAGTCCTTTTTACTATTCAGACTCCGACGAGGATCTTGATGATGGTGATGTGATTAATGAGAATGAGATGGAAGAGGAAATTAACCCTCTTAGGTATGTCGACCCTAGAACTAGGATTGAGTGTGATAGTTCATTCAACATGCAATTTCCTTGTAAGATCGGATTTAAGAGCTTTAATGCCTATCTTAACTCATCTCTTCCAATGAACATAATCTCGCGTAATGAATATAATAAAATCATAGTAGATGAGTTAGAATACAAAGGAGAAAACATTATTGCTAGGGCAATACCATTACATGTGTTTGTAGGAAGCTTGGTCTATCTTGTTGAGTTCATGGTTATGGAGAATCTAGGAGAATTTATTGATGATAAGTTGACCCAAGTTGTGTTTGGAAAACCTTTCAAACGGTTGACCAACCTCGACGAAAAACTCATAGAAGGGTTAATTACATTCTCGGATGGGGATGAAGATTTTGTCTATCAAATGCCCCGCACACACCCTAGGTTCAAGGATTTTTCCATGGAAAAGTGTAGTAGATATCCGCCCATAGAAATGCCAAGTGAGAATGATAAGAGAAAAGGACTTAAGTATACTCATGAAAAGAATAAAAGATACTATCGCGGATGCTTAGAGTTAGGAGATGATTATAAGAAAGATGAGGCAACTATTAGATGGCTCACACTTGGTTATGTGAGCATAAGCGATACACGTTGACCCATGACCTTGAGTCTAGCTACAAGACTCGTAAATAAAGAAAAGCGCTTCTTGGGAGGCAACCCATGTTTTGTGTGATTTTATTTTTGTTTGTTTGTTATTTGCTTCCATATGCATGCTTTATTTTTATTGTTGGTAGATCATGTTTCTCAATTAAATAGTGGAAATACTTTACTTTGTTGTTTTGGCCTAGTCTTAACTCCACCTAAAAGTATTTTTGCAAAAGATAAGTGTAAGGGGAAACCCCAAATATGTTTTTAAGAAACAAACCGATCATGATTCTCCACAATATTAAATGAACATGTATATTAGTATTTGTTAGAGTCAAATGCTTGTATTGAGTCATAATGAAGTTTTGCAGGATTTTCCAGGAAGTAGGACCAAGTTTTTCCAGAAATTTTCCGGAAACTTAACATAAGAATTTTTGCAGGTCACTTCTGACGGCGTCATGAGTTAACTCTTGACGGCGTCACGTGTAAAAAAATCTGGAAATTTTACCGGTTTTGTTTTTCTAACGGAGTCTTATGGTTTTTGTGAATTATTAAGTTTTATAATCCCCAGGAAATCTGCAAACTTCATTCCACAAGCATTATATCTTATCTTGTTTTCTAGGATTTAGTAACTTATATAGGATGCCGCCGATTTTACGCGAGGTTGTCTTGTCTATTTTCTCAGGATTTACAGGTTATGTATGACAAGAAGATGATTTATATTCTGGAAGGGAAGCTTTGATTGTTCATTTTCTTGGAGGAAGATTTAACCTGGCCACCTTATTATCCATACCGAGCGAATCAGGGGAGTATTTGATTTCATTCTTTTTACTTTTTCACTTTTACATTCTTTACTTGAACATTGGGGACAATGTTCATCTTAAGTGTAAGGGGAGGGTAAGAAGATGATACCTTACATATGCACTTTCGCTTGAGTTTGTTTTGTTTGATGGTAGATGTGTAATAAAACTATGAGAAATACTTGTTAGTGCAATTTTAGCGCCAAATTTAAAATTTTTTACAACATTTAGGAGTGAAACTTTAGCCATAGCAAGCGTCTCATGGATAGGAGATTGTATGACTAGCACATAACCGTATATTCAGAAAAATTTTCCACCCAAATATGTGAGGTTCGCCTTTAGATTTGATAGAAAAAGCATTTACTATTAGTGCTTATGAGTGTACCGGTAGCATTTAGATTCTAGAACTTGCGTTAGTGATGCATCCCGAGACCGCTAGTGAGACTACATTCGTGTAGTAGGATTTACTATGTGATATGAGGCATTAGGATAACCCTTGTGTTAAACCCATATCATGATTACTTGACCTTTTATGTCATATTGCTTGGCTAGTTAAGTCAACTAATTTTTCCCACACCCTTAGCGTTGTACTCATTTTTAGTACACGAAACCCCTAGTACACCCCTCCGAGCCTATCTTTTCGTTTCTAACTTTAAGCATTTTACTTAAAGGAAGAATTTGTTACACCCCACTTAAATGTACAACCAAATCGCCTTAGCCTTCCATGTATGCGCTCATTTTTAGTGCATTATTGTTATTTGTTAAACCCTAAGTTAACTATCTAATTGATTACATGGTTGCTAAGTTGAGTCATATCCTTGTACATATTATTTTGGGACGATTGGGACTCATGGGTAAAGTACTTATTTTATGGAGTAATGGGGAAGAACATCATTTATTACCCCCATACGTACGTTAATCTTAAAAGTACTCCAAGTGTATTGATTTTCTTAATTCGAGTCATTAGATTAGTTTATTGTAAAGTATGTAAAGATTCAAGTGTAAGGGGAATGTTCATCCCCTATAATGTATTATTTTGGATGGTAGGGTAAGAGTGTATGTCAAAAAAAAAAAAAAAAAAAAAAAAAAAAAAAAAAAAAAAATCAAGAAAAAAAGAAAAAAATATAGAAAAAGAAAAAGAGAAAAAATATACGGACTACCATCTCTTTTTATTCTTTGTTCATTTTATGTTTTTGTTATTTTTGATTTATTAGCTTAAGTCGAGTCGAGTCTTGGCTTAGCAACGCCACATTGTACATGTAATTAACCAAGATTGTTAACTCGCCACCAGTAAAACTTCCTTTATCCAACAAAACCGTGTATTACATATCCCTACACCTAACGTTACAACCCTTTAAAAGACCTCTTTGATAGTTGATCCTAGGTGCTTATGCCATGTGGTGGAGGTTTGATCCTTTCCCAAGCCTATGGTAATCTATTTTGCTATGACAGGTAGTGAGAGATATCTTCCGTTTACAAATTGTAATTTATACTTTATTATACTCGAGAGATGTGAGTATCTAAACACTATTTGTGAGGTGCTAGTATATGACCTCCGTGCTTGTCTATTGGTCTTTAGTGGAACGATTATTTGTTGTAATTACTTTTATATTAGTGTTAAATGACCCCTAACTTGTATTTTGATTAGAATAAAAGCGCATTTGCTTGAGGACAAGCAAATCTCAAGTGTAAGGGTATATGATGAGGCGAAAAATAAACCATTTTTAGGGGGTCATTTAAGCCCGAAATTGAATTTATTTGATCAAATATTGCCCTAAATCATTCCTTTTGTGATTTTAGGTGCTTTGGGAGAGAAATCTGGAAAAGGAAGCATTTCGGACGTTTTTGGAGCATAAAAGTGAAGAAAATGCCAAAGTCTTAATTTTCCTTGCTGGGAACAGTAGGTGACGGCGTCAAGAGTAATTTCCATGACGGCCCAGTACAGAATTGACGGCGTCACAAGGTAGGTCATCAAGAGGAAAAAGCATGACGGCCTGGAAACACATAACACTTGACGGCGTCAGATCTGGATCAAGGCAGTCCGAGGAGTATTTTGGCGGCGAGATGACGGCGTCACAAATTTTGTCTTGACGCCGTCAGACCCTATTTCCTATATATAGTTTTCTAATTTTCACATTAAAAGGAGAGAAGTTTTGGAGAAACCCTAAGTACGAACTTGGTACGAATTTTACAGGTTTTTCAAGGGTTCTTAGCCCTTGATCCCTTTCATGTGTAATTGAGATAAGTATTCTTTTAATTCAATCAATATGTCTATGTGTTGGTTGTCTATATCTTGTTCTTGTCTTAATTCCATCATGCTAGGCTAGATCTATCTTGTGTTTGCTTGGATCTAATGAAACCTAGATGTTAATTATGTGTTGATTACTTGTTTATGGTTGTATTGGATGAATGAATTCGATGTTAGGCTTAAGAAAACTGGCAGATCTCCAAATGGTAACATGCTTGAACGTCTTAGGAAACATGAACTGACGTGCACTAGGTTTTATTGGTTGTATTTAATGCATGAGTAAATTCTAATGATCCCATGTTAGGAGCTTCTTAGCCGGCTCGACATAGGAGTGAAGTAGGCACTCATAGGATTGGGGAATTAAGTGCGCCACCCCATGAATGGTATTAAGGAATACAATCCGTCATCCACGCAACTATAACAAGTAATTAACGTGTAATACATATCTAGGGAGTAGTGAAATCTAAGTAAACACATTTTCTCCACTTATTACTCACAACCTTAGTATAATTTAGTTTATTTTCATTTTTAGTATTTTATTTTGATTGCATTTTTAGTATTGGGTTAGTTGACTAGCAACTAATTCCGCCCAAATCCTTCAAAACCCGAGATTTTTACTTGCTTTCAAAAAAATATAAAAATACAAAAATAATCATCCCTCACCTTTAGAACTAGTATTTAGGTTTTCTAATCCTAGCGACACTATTCCTAGCTGAACGATCAATCCCCCGGTACTTGTCACTATACTATACTACAACGATCAGGTACACTGCCTGGTGGGGGTTGTAAGCTTCTCGAGATCCCTTGAGAGGTAAATCCTGGTGCGATTCCCACGTATCATTCCATTAAGTACCACATGTCTTACCATCAAGCTAAATTTAATGGAGTTCAACAAAGCTTCAAGTAATGAACGTTTATAACTTACTAGACCCAAACCATGAGGGGTACCCAATATTGACTATAGTCAACACCACATAAGATTTAAAACCAAGCTAAACACAAACAGACCATGAGGAAGGGACCATATTCCAACTAAAATGCCATGAAATTCAGGCCACATACACAGTTACAATATACATAAATGAGACACTGTTCTCTATTTATAGGTTGGCTCACAAGCAGACACCAGCTCCTAAACACTTCCAAAATTGTCACATCAGCTTACAGTTTCATATCAGCAAATTGCAAACACTTTTTAGCTCATAAACTATGTTACCTCATCATCAAATATGCATTTCCGAGGATCCTCATCCACTGAACCCAATTCACTTTATATTTATTGGATCTTCTAATGGTTCACTCAAAAAATTTCAAACAAATGTGATGATATAAACTTGATGCTGATCTGACCTTTTGCCAACCACACGACAATTATGGTCCTTGAAAGGAATGTCACCTTGTGTTTTGGCCTCAATAGTTTCATACCTTCTCTTTGGTTGGAGATTGCGAAGTATTTGATAAAGGTACCATCCATTCGGTCCAGGGGATGATTAACCTAAACTGTAAAAACTAAAGATATTATAAATACCTTATAAGAGCTTACATGAAGTCCTTGTGGAAACTTCTGCCATCTTTTCTTGACAAAACTTCAATACCTTCGAGAAGGCTTGGGAATTTACATAACTGTTCCAATCATAAACAAAAAGAAAACCCGTTATCTTTCCACCCCATATGCTACCGTTGAATATTACAATATATTTTTTATAAATATCATTATCGGTTTAACATCGGAAGATGAAGTTTGCGATAATATTCAACATAGACAACTTTCAGCCATCGTTCCACTTCTTCTTAGGGGATGTTTGGAAATGCATATTCAGGGCTGCTAATTAACTTAAAAACAGTACGGCACAAACTACATATTTACTTTAAAATAAACATATAAGCAGTTGCGTCCAAACATTCAAAACTACTTATATTCCTTGAAAAAAATTAAAATATAAGAACCTTTTTGTACATAGACCGGAAGTAATCCTTCAAATTCTAAGCCATGTCTCGAGCAAGATACTGTTATTGAAAAAAACTTACAATTAGTGCATCATCATTATTGAATTGATCCAGATAATGTTATTTGATGTGGACGATACTCATAGCATCATCAACACAGACAGTTTGATCATAAAGTGCCCGTTTTTCCTCATCACCAAGTATTGAATAACTTTCGCAGTTGCTGAAACTTTTCTTTGGCATCCTACATATGTACAGTAGCAAGTTAAAACAGGTTGTACAATGTAAGGCCGCTTATTTTGAGTCAGATGGGGCAATGGAATATCAATTTTCACCTAATCACCAGGATTCTTATCAGGATGCAACCGCAATGCTAACTTATTGATTAGAAAAACACAAGTTTTGTAGCAGTTATTATTTAAGAAAAAAGCAAAGAGATAATTTATTACGCTAGGCTAGTGATTCCTACAGAAATGTCAAATAGTCAATGCCTAAAGCAGCAGATACATACGATTCACAATTAAAACCAATGACCATTAGAAAAAAACTACCATAGACACAAGCATTGCACAGGCCAAAATAAAGTAAAAGAATTAACCTCGTTACCTCTTCCAGCACTTGGAGCGATTGAGTCGGGATCAAAATCTGAATAAACAAGATCATCTTCTGAAGCAAATGAAACAACAAACACAATTCATCTTATAACTATTGTATATATACATGTTTAATCAAGACTAGAGTTAGAGTAGCCCCTTAATTCCAAGAAATTGTTGTGTCTAACCATTTATTTAACAGAACATAAATCACTATTGACCAAAGTTACTAAAGCTGCAAACCAACAAAAAAAGGAATATTGTATAGTAAAGGGTTATTGGTATGATGGTGTTGTATACTAAAAATTTATGGGTCAATTTTGGTTTATTTTGAATTCCAACGGGTTCAACTTTATTGCTCATCTAACAATGAAAGGGCTCAAAATTTAAATTATGAAATTGGCATTTTTTTTGAGATAGCAAACAGAAATATTGGCCCCAAATTCTTGTAAACAACATTGATTATGTTTCATCTCTTATGGGTGATAGAGTAAAATATACTCTGTAACGTTTAGCTAAAAAGGAAACAACTTATTTATAAGTTTCTACTTTCTACATTCACACACATATACCTTGTGGACATAAACACTCAAACACATATAGAGAAAACCAAAAGTTTAAATTTACAAAAAAAAATGGGTGTAGTAATATTATAGTAAGATCATTTGGCAATATTATTGTCAAGAATGTAGTCAAGTAGGCATGAGAAAAGGAACAATCAGAATTTTATGGAATGCACTTAAAAGGTTGAAAGGAAGTGTACCCTTTATCTCGTAAACTAAACCTACGAAATCACAACATGGCAGTGAAGAAGTGAAGTTCATAAAGATAGTACAAACGGATTTTGCTTCCAGACTCTCACTACAGGAACTAACTAAACCAAAATATTTTAGAACCCCTCTCTTTAACCTGCAACTGTAACAAAAAATTAACGTAGACAAATTCACTTTTTACTATGGATCTTAATGACAAATTAACATAATCGACCCAAATTTATAAGTAAATGGGTCGGATGTGCTACCTCTAAAAAACCAAAAGAAAGATTTTTAACCGTAAATTGTACCATTCTTATCTCCATTGCAGCAACCCGGGCAAACCTTTTGACAAATATTTTTTGACTTAACTGGGCACTATCACCTTTAAACAGTTGAACCCCAACTTATTTGAAGGGGAATTGCAGCTGCTTCCTTATCCTTAACAGCTTATGTATTACCAACTTGGTTCTCAGTTTGTTCCAATACCTCCTCTTTGTCTGCTTCATCATCTTACCCGAATCCTCAGCAGCATCAGTATTATCATGATAGACATTTGTAGTTTCTACTTAAATATCCGTGGACCTTTGAAGTTCAGGTTCTAAGCATTCTCTATGAGATCGTCGCCTCCAAAACTCAGTGTTACCTTCCTCTAACCTGAATTGAGCTATTAATGTTGCTAAGTGCTACCTCCTCATCACTCTGTACACAACAAAGAATTCATATGATGCCTTGTTTTATAGAATATGGACATACAAAATGCATATCAATGAGATAAGTTCCACTCTTGCAACAATGGGCAACCTTTTGCAATGCTTAGGACAACATCATCCGTTACAAATCTAGACCTATTAAAATCAAGGATCTTAAAATTTGGTGCAAATCCTAAACCAATAGCAGCGAGTCCATTGTCTCCAATGCATATAATGTTAGCAAGATTTAGATACTCAAGACCACCTCCACTTAACATTTCAGTAATACCGCCAACTATGGGCTTTTAAGGAATCCAATGTTGGTAAACACCCTTGAAATACCACTCCATAGATTTATTGACACATGCCAATATTTAGTGTTCTTAGTTGGCGACAATTTTGGTTGAGAGACTGAATTCGATTGTCAGTAATATTAGCTCATCAAAAAAGATTCACTTCTTTTAAATACTTGCAGGATTTTAAAAAGTTTTTAAGTCATCTATCGGTAATATTACACAAAGAAATAGAAGAATTTCCTTTGTTCAAGTAAGCATATTTATATATCTTATCAACATATTACTTTATCGTACATCTAATAAGCATATTTAGTGTTTGGATAGAACCAAATAGATTATGGTCATCAATTTTCCCAAACACAGCCTAAATCTATCAAAATCAAGGAGATTACATCCCAAGCTCCCAACAACAATTAGTTAGTGCTAAAGTCACCTACTAAAATAGTTCAAGTAAAAAAACAAATCACTATTAATGAAACAGGCTCAATATATCCAAAAAACACATATACAAACAATTTACAAGCAATTCCAAACGGCCAAATAATAAACACATCATATCTGAAAGAGAAGCTATTTCCTAGTTAATTTTGCAGAGTTAAACACAAAATCAAAATGGGCAGACAACAAATTCACTCCACAATGTCAAACAGTATTTAATACATGATTAGTGCTTGTTAAACAACTCAAATAATTATAAAGTAATAATATTTATAACTTACCCCATTGTTGGTTAGTTAGACATGGCTTTTCTCTCTCCTCCACGTAATTAATTGTTGCTTCAGAACATGATCTCACTAATTCAGATTTTGATAAACATGGATTTCATGATAATTTCTTGAAGTTAGATGAAGACACATCAGTTCATAAGTTAAATAAGAGAATGATATAGAGCAACAATCAGAATGCCAACCACATAATTACAGATACATCAAGAACCATTCATTGATGTTTCTAAGTAGTCCGCACCAAAGCTGTGGCATGTCACTTAAACATAGTTCATTGAAAAATCCTTGATGCATAAGTTGAAAACTTGAAACTTACAATCGGACCATCATCACGGCCATTGGATCCATGCAGTTGAGAGCCAAGCGTATTCATTGCTCGCACAGTCATACCTCATACATGTCAAGTAACAGGGGCCAACCTGAATAGGTTCAAGGAGATCATGCTCTATCCATAATAAAATCTAATATATGAACTTTATTCAACAAAAACTTACGGTTTCTGTTGTCTAATCCATTCCTCATTTTCATATAATGGAGCTTCAATAAACACGATCTTCTATATCCTTCTATGACCATTCTGTGTCTCCTGGTGACATGAAGTATCTTTTAAATATATGGCCTTCGCATTTGCATTTCGAGCCTGGACACACAATCAAGCTCTGTTATTTATTTATTATTAAAACTTACCTTAATATAAATGTAAAATGATAACTTCAAACCATATTTACCAAGCAAAGCCACCTTCATCATCATTAATTGTTTCATCATCATTATTAATTGTTTCATCATGCCATGTCACACTTCCATGTCTTCATTAACAACATAAGCAACTGTGTAATTTCGATTAACAACATAAGCTAATTAAGCAAATATTTAGCTTCTTAACGAAAACCTAAGCAACTATGTAAGTGATATGAGACAACAGTTAGTATACCTTGGTTAAATCTTCAGCCCTCTCTGAACCCTCGATCTTAAGTTGAGCTGATGCTTCACTATAGAAAACCAATCAATTCATGTGTAATTAATAGATATTTTTACAAAAAGTGAGTATGAAAAATAACCTGTGAAGATGTTGAAATACAATATTATCTCAGCAATTTGAGAAGATGAACCGAACACAGATTCATTCTTATTATTATGTTGAGAAAAGCCTTCCCTTCTGATGAGTAGTAAAGCAGCAGATGAGTATTTTTCAGGATTTCTCTGCAAGCATTGATTGAGAAAAGCCTTCCCTTTTGATGATAGTGTTTCGATAAAGCCTACGGATTCAACTGACTGGCGCATGAGTCATACAATCTACTGAAGTGAAGCACAAATCAATTTACATGCATTTGAAGATAATAAGTTATATTCTTTAGCATTTTATTGATGAATAGTCAACATTGTATTCAAATACTAAGATGGGTTATGGTTAACACTATATTCAAATTTGGTTAATATTTGAATATAATTAAGGAAATGTATTTCAGTTTCAAAAAAAATTAATTTAGCTGTAATTACGGTAATCCTACTAAACATAACGAATTTTTTGTTACAGAAATTATGGATAAGAATATCTTTGAACCTTTTTGAAAGTACAAATTAAAAAAAAAATCAAATATGCTTAGTTGATTGTAATTGAAATCCAGGTTTGAAATGATTCATTTTTTTAATTATTCACCGGAAAATAATCATCATCAAACAAATCATGAAGATTTAACATTAATAAGAGATATCATGTTACACTAAACTAATAATAATCAATAAACAGGAGGATGTAAATTAGCATCATACATATTGGCAAAAAACATGATCAAATAACACAAAACATTATCATAAAAAAAAAAAACACAAAACATGAACATTATAATAAACATATTGACATAAAAAAATGTAATTTACATGAAAAAAATATAAAAATAAGATTAATAACCTGTAATTGATAGAAATGTGACATTATCATCACCCGGGTTTCCGGAAAATAGTGGTAGTCAATTAGATCGCCGGATTAATTTGCCGTCAATAATGGATACACCTAATCAACCGGAACATGCATGGTACCAAACCACTTCAACATAACCACTTCCACATACTCCAAACCACTACCATAGTTATAATCTGGTTTAAATTAAAAATGTGTAATTGACAAAATCAATTATCAAAATTAAATTACTAACCTGTAGTTCATACAATTAAAGGTTCTCATGACACGGGTCCGGCCGGACAATATATAGTGTCCGTAATGTCGCCGGGAATATACACAATCAATATTTGATACTCCATGTTAGAAAACTGAAATTACCAGAATCTTGTTCTTTATTTGAATTTGATATAGGGATTAGATGACAGAAACTGGTGGCGGTGTTTTTTTTGGGATGAATTTGAAAGGGATAACAACGGAGGATATTATTAAGGATTCAGTTGATAGGAGCGGAATGATGGAGGTAATTTAGGGGTTTCCAAAATAAATGAGAAACGGATATTGAATGTCTGGCGTATGAATCATACAATATACTGAAGTGAAGCACAAATCAATATACATGCATTTGAAGATAATAAGTTATATTCTTTAGCATTCTACTAATGAAGATAATTAAGGAAATGATATTTCAGTTTCAAATGAATTTTATGTAGCTGTAATTTTGGTAATCCTACTAAACATAACGAATTTTTTGTTACAGAAATTATGGATAAGAATATCTTTGAACTTTTTTGAAAGTACAAATTAAAAAAAAATCAAATATGCTAAGTTGATTGTAATTGAAATCCAGATTTGAAATGATTCATTTTTTTTGTAGCACCCCCAACTCAAAATACGGCAGCTGACATGCTGGGGGCACTACGCTAATCAAAACCAGGCATCTTTATAGCTAACGACCACAACACGGGACGTTTAAAAGTGCCTCAAAACACACCATTCGTTTTACAAACCATTTTAGAGCACATAGGCTCTTTAACAAATAGCAGCGGAATAAAAATAAAAGATTGCAGCGGAAAAGGACAAAGTTTAGCAGCGGAAAAACCGATTATAGTAGTAGAAATACAAGGGTTAGCAGCGGAAAGTAAATAAGTTTAGCAGCGGAAAAATATTAAAGACACACCAAGGTTTTACGAATGACATGAAAAATAAAGATAGTAGAAATGAAATAAGCTGCCATGACAGAAAACTTCCTTCGTCCAGCCACTCCACCATGCCCAAAATCATAAAGCTCCACAAATTAATTTGTAATAGTACCTGAGAAACACATGCTTAAAAGTCAACACAAAGGTTGAGTGTAATCCATAGGTTTAAAATGATAAGGTTGAGCACAAGGGTTTTAATCATATGATATAAGCAACAAATGCAAATACCAGGGTAATCAAAGTAACACCCAATATGTAGAGGCAACACGTCCATACATATGGTTGATGATGCTAAGCTCATGACACGCAAAACGTTAACCATATATAACCATAAGTCGACAAATAACCGTGGAATTTCAATATATAAAGTGCCCCCAAGGCCGGGTACTTGCTATATACCCAGCAAAATCGAATATAGTACACCCAAATTGCCTACCCAGCAAAAGGGATGGGAGGGTCAATTCCTATAGGCCTATAGCCCTATATTCGCGCTCACTCGCAAGTGATTAATGGCTCATGATCAGAGGGTCTTGTCAGGCAAGATAAGCTACTTAGCACATCGTCAGGAAAGTATATCAATCAGGAAAAGCATACCAAAAAATACTTGTGCTCAGAAAACATTTAAAGCATGTGTCTCACCCCATGGGTTTGTAAACATTTAAAGATATAAAAAGTGGGGCTATGAATCACACCTTAACAATAGCAGTAGCAGGAAACGAGATATAGCAACCAATCAATAATGCGTCCCAGCAAAATGGACCTCAGCACAACCTAATCAATATAAATGGCATAACTCAGAACTATACTCGAATATCTCAATAAACAATGCTTGAATAAAAGATTTTGTAAACACAATGTCATTTGAAAGAAAATAGGTTTTAAAAATCTCGTGTGGGTGACGAGAAAGATAGAGAGAATATGTCGTCGAGAGCGTACGTTAATTCGAGAAAGTCAAGAGTAGACAAAAAAATAGCTCGAAGAAAAGGAATCGAAATGAAAATAAATACTTATACATATAAACAATTAATACGCTAAAATAACTAGTTTCGGCTATTTTACCCATTTTCCCAAAACGAAACGTTGAAAACAATACGGTTTGAAAGGTTTTCAAAATATAATAAAATTCTTAAGTATTAAAAGTTTATAAAAGATTTTTACAAAATTTTGGCATGACCTGCCGTTTATACAACATTTTCCCGAGTCAACGACTCTTTTATTTATACAACGTTAATACTTTATTAATATGATTGGATATATCATTCGCGTAGTCCATTAGTTGTTTAGGTTTATCGACCATTTTGGTATTGTTCGGGTTCCAGGTACGTTAAGATCTTTACGGGCCTAACGTACCCTACCGTCTGGTGTACCAAAGAGTCCATAACATCTAAATAACCAAAGCCGTAAATCAAATACGTCTAATTCAAGCTCACAATACAACAATACGGAAACATGTCCGATATCCAAATCCTCTTAACTATATCCAACTTGTTTTATAGTTTCATATTTATTAATCCGTTTTATTTAAACTTAGCCGAAACAAGTTCCAAAATATATAACAATGACAAATAACCACGAGAATCAACAAATAATACAATAGTTAACCGAGTCACACTGGGTCGACCCGGCGTTGACCAGTCAACTGTCGGTTAAAGGGGGCCCACACGAGTCAACAAAAATGTATTTTACACTTTATATTCAATAAATAAATAAATAAAACAAAAATAAATATATATACTAATATATATATGCATCGATATATATATATATATATATATATATATATATATATATATATATATATATATATATATATATATATATATATATATATATATATATATATATAAAATAAAATATGAAATTTTTATAAAAATGTTTTAGGATGAAAACTAAGAATATATTTTATTTTTAAATAATTTACTGAATAAATAATAAATAAATAAAATTTATAAAATAAATTTTATAAAAATTATTTTCGGTAAATAAATAAAATATATAAAAATTTATAAAATTTTCAGATTTAATAAAATATTTTCAGAAAATATTATTTTTAATATTTTTAATTCGAAAATAATATTTTTAGTATTTATAGGGTTTTTAAAATAAATAAAAACGAAAATAAATAAATAAAATTAACAAAAGGGTGCATTTGGGGGTTTACCGATCTAAAAGAAAGAAATAAAATTATGGAGAAAGTAGTGGTGGTTCGTGGTGGTGTTGATGGTGGCGAGGGGTGCGGCGGTGGTGATGGTTTAGGGGTGTTCTGGGCGGTTTTGATTGAAACGGCTTGTACAATTGAAAAGAGCACGCCCCGATCTATAAAATATAAAAAGTTTGTTTTTACGGTTGGCTGGAAAAAGGTGGCCGGCGGCGGTGGGTTGCCGGCGAACGAGAGGGAGAGAGAGGAGAGAAGTGGGAGTGAGGTGGGTGTTTTTATTTGTGATAAAATGAGAAAATGGGGTGGTTGGGAGTATTTATATGGCGAATGTGGAGTTTGTTAGACACCTTGGATCGTTTTGAGCATCTAGGGTTAACAATAACAATGATAATAACATGTACACGCAGCGGAATTAAGAGTAAATCAAAGTTATTGCAACAAGGTTTTTCCTAATCACCTCCAATTATTATTTGATCAGAATAATAACGTGTTACCTAAATGTAACAAGGATCTAAGACACCTCAGACCTTAGGGGATTCGAACAAACACTAACTAGTTCTAGGCGTTTATAGTTTACACGCCCTAGAACATACACACACACTTTTTGTAAATTACATTGTGGAAGACATATGAAAACCTGTACCCTATGTCTCTTTATATAGAGAGATATTAGGGTTTACAAAAGACTACGAAGGACTAAATATAAAATCTTCTTTATCAAGCAAATCCTTCTGGTTTCAATCTTCGTCTTTTGTAGAATTCCAGCTTTGCATTATAGTCCCTTTGTTTCATTCTTTTATCTATTTTGTCACATCAAATCAAGAATCCCAACAGCAAATAAAGTGTAGGGTGGGTTTTGTATTAAATGAAAGTGTAGGGGATGGTGTAAGGAGATAGTTTAGGGGCCAAAGTTGTCAACGTATTGAACTTCTAGCAATAAACGCTCCGAGGCTTGAACGACATAGCAAACGGACTCAAAATTTTACGAAACTTGCGTCATTGTTCACGAAATAATTTTTCCAATAAAATCAAGCATAAACTTCAGAGTTTTTCCAAAACTCAAAAATAATTTGCCAAATGCAATACAATTCGAGTGTTCTAGGTTGTGTTGAGTCAATCAAGGAATAAAGTTCTCGTTTCCAATATATCTCACGTTTCTCAAGCCCAAATAATCACAAATAAAAGTTTTAATGTGTCTCAGGTACGAAAATAAATATTTTGGCTAGTAATAACTTTAGAAAATGTACCGGGGGTCACATCACATACATCTTATTTAGAAATCCGTCCCGGATTTAGTTTGAGTTGCCAGTCCTGGTTTTGAAAAGGTTTGGGTATTTGCGTTTAAACTCGTCCTCGCGTTCCCAAGTATACTCCGGTCCTCTCTTGGAATTCCAACGAACCTTCACAAGAGGAATACGACTCTTCTTCAATCGCTTAACCTCACGATCCATGATTTCAACGGGCTCCTCAACAAAATGCAACTGCTCATCAATCTCAACATCCTCAAGCGGAATTACAGCGGTCTCATCAGTCAAGCACTTCTTCAAATTCGACACGTGGAAAGTAGGGTGAACTCTAATGAGCTCCGGTGGCAATTCTAGCTTATATGCCACAGGACTAATCCTCTTCACAATCTTAAATGGTCCTATATAACGGGGATTCAACTTTCCTTTCTTACCAAACCTGATCACACCTTTCCAAGGCGATACCTTCAACATAACCCTATCACCTACCTGAAATTCCAGGTGTTTATGTCTCACATCTGCGTAACTCTTCTGTCGGTCACGAGCAACTTTCAATCGGTCTTTAATTTGAGCAATCTTTTCGGTCGTCTCACGAACTAGATCTGGTCCAATAAGCTGTGCTTCTCCCACTTCATCCCTAACTCCAAATCATGAGTGGTATACTTCTCCTCATGAGTCTTAAGCTGTCGGGAAGCATATGCCATAACCTTCCCTTGTTGCATCAAAACTGCTCCTAACCCTTGATACGAGGCATCACAATAAACCACAAAATCTTCTACTCCATTGGCAAAGCCAATATTGGTGCACTACAAAGCTTCTGCTTCAAAGTCTGAAATGCCTTCTCTTCTTCCTCTCTCCTTTTATACTTTTTATCCTTGTGAGTCAATGCGGTTAACGGTTTAGATCTTTTGGAGAATCCCTCGATGAATCTCCTATAATACTCAGCCAATCCTAGAAATTGACGAATTTTTGTGGCGTTAACCGGCGTTGCCCATTTCTCAATCGCCTTAATCTTAGCGGGATCCACATGTAATCCTTCACTATCAATCACATGACCCAAAAATTGAACTTTCTGAATCCAAAACTCACACTTAGAGAACTTTGCGTACAACTGCTAGTCCTTGAGCAACTTAGGAATCGTAGCCAAATGCTGTTTGTGCTCTTCCTCGCTCTTTGAGTAGATCAAAATATCATCGATAAAGACTATCACGAACTTATCTAGATAAGGCTTGCATACTCGGTTCATGAGGTCCATGAACACTGCAGGCGCATTGGTCAAACCAAAAGGCATAACTTGAAACTCATAATGACCATAATGAGTTCTAAATGCCGTCTTGGGAATATCCTCTTCCCGAACCCTAAGTTGGTGATAACCAGACCTCAAGTCAATCTTAGAATAGTAACTCGATCCTTGCAACTAATCAAACAAATCATCAATCCTCGGTCACGGGTAGCGGTTCTTCATGGTTAACTTATTCAATTCTCGGTAGTCGATGCACATCCTAAACGATCCATCCTTCTTCTTCACATACAACACTGGAGCTCCCCAGGGCGAAGAACTTGGTCGAATAAATCCTTTATCCAACAACTCTTGCAATTGCTTAGATAACTCCTCCATTTCCGATGGCGCTAAACGATATGGTGCACACGCAACAGGTGTAGCTCCTGGAACTAAGTCGATGCGAAACTCCACTTGTCGGGATGGCGGAAGTCCCGACAAATCTTCAGGAAATACTTCAGGAAACTCACGCACTACAGGAACATCCTCGAGTCGCTTCTCTCCCGACTCCTTCTTAGCCACGTGTGCTAGGAATGCGTGACATCCTTTCTCAAGATATTTCATGGTCTTGATACATGATATGATATTCAGGTGAGTTCCACTCCTATCACCTCAAACATTCAAAATCTCATCATTGAGAGGGATATGAACAACTCGTTCTCCACAAATAATGCTCGCTCGGTTCTTGGATAACCAATCCATTCCAACTATCACATCGAAGCTTCCGAGCTCGATTGGCATCAAATCAATACTAAACGGGTGATCTAAAAGATTAAGGGTACAACCACATATCACGGTGCGGTATCTACTAGGTTACCATCAGCTAACTCAATGCTATAGCTAACGTCTAATAAGGTAGGGGTAAGTCGAAGTAACGGCGCAATCTTAGAAGACACAAAACTCATATCGGCACCCGAATCAAACAAAACTTTAAAACGAAGGTTGTTGAGAAGAAACGTACCAGTGACAACATTCGGATCTTGATGCGGCTCTCCATTTCCCATCACGTACACTCTACCTCGAGCACCTACATTTCCTTGTCCAACATTCTTCGGGCAATGATTCCTATAGTGTCCACGCTCTCCACATCCAAAACATGTAACCACAGGTTGAGCACTTGCTCCTGTCGCCACAACCCTACTCTTACTAAACCTCGCAGTATGACCAACCTTCTGACACTTCGAACATTTCACAGTACACGGTCCAGTATGATGCTGGTGGCACTTCCCACAAAGAGTTTGCTGTCCAGCATTGACTCCTTGTGCTGGTGCGGCAACAAATGCCTTAACAGTCTCCTGTCTCCTATTTTGCTGGTGATGGTGATTGCTGTTACAATACTGATTGTTGTTGTAGCGGTTTTTGGGGTTGTTATAGTTGTTGTTCCGTCGGTTATCCTCCCATTTTCTCTTGTTGTCAAAGTGATTACTTTTCTGAACAGCACCATGCTTAGTCACCTGATCCATAAGACGTTCAGCCATGCTAATAGTATCATCTAAAGTCTCAGCATTGTACGACGTCACATTCCCTTGAATATTCCCAGGCAATCCACCAATAAACTTCTCTAGCAACTTCTCATTATCGGGCACCATGTGAGCACAAAACACCTTCAACTCTTGGAAACGTCGCACATAAGTAGCAAGATCAGAACCCTTCACAGCCAAATAATAGAACTCAGTATCCAACTTCCTCAAATCACTACGAGAACAGTACTTCTTAACCATAGCTTTCTTGAAATCTTCCCATGAAGTACTATAAGCTTCCTCCATTCCCTTTTCCTGAACGTAAGCATTCCACCAAGACAAGGCATGCTCCAACAATGTACCTGTCACATACTTCACCCTATTGTTCTCAGTACAATTACTCCTATGAAATACCGATTTCACTTTCTCAAACCATTGAGTCAATCCAACAGCTCCTTCAGTTCCCTTGAAGGTAATGGGCTTACAATCCATGAATTCCTTAAAAGTGCAGAAATGGTTGTTGGGAACCGCTTGAGTTCTAGCCGGTCCAACATTCTGAGGAACACCTGCTTTCCTGGCAAGCGCTGCTGCAACACCCTCATCAATCATCAGATGTATAGCAGCAGGGGTCATCTTCCTAGGAGGCATAATTCTATCAATCAATACAATGCACAACACTTGTAAGTATTTGATTAACGTGTCAGAATCATAGCACAAGATAAAGCATCGTCACATGGATAAAATCATAATATAGCATAAGTCAACATCAATAATAGTACATCACCATAATACATCATAGATTTCATACTTGACATTGGTCTTACAAGATATGCAAAACAAGTACAAGTTTCGAATAAAATCTACCAACTGAAGAATACAGTTTAGCATATACTAGGTAAAATACCATTAAGATACCAACTACTATAAATGATCCAATCACTGATCTCCTGAACAATCTCCATACATAGCCATCACATCAGTGTTGTCATAAGACCTAAGGCGGGTCATCTGATGAGGCGAAAAATGATCCGTTTTTAGGGGGTCATTTAAGCCGGAATTGGAATTTATTTGATCAAATATTGCCCTAAATCGTTCCTTTTGTGATTTTAGGTACTTTGGGAGTGAATTCTGGAAAAGGAAGCATTTTGGATGTTTTTGGAGCATAAAAGTGAAGAAAACGGCAAAGTCTTAATTTTCCTTGCTGAGAACAGTACCTGACGGCGTCAAGAGCAATTTTATGACGGCGTCAAGAGCAATTTTGGTGACGGCCCAGAGAAAACGTGACGGTGTCGGATCAAGGCCGTCAGGAGTAAATGTGGTGATGGCCCAGAGTAGAAATACACATGACGGCGTCAGATCTGGATCTAGGCAGTCCGAGAATTTTATTGGCGGCGAGATGACGGCGTTAGAACTTTCCTCTTGACGCCGTCACCTCATGAAATCTATATATACTTTTCTAATTTTCATTCATTAAGTGTGTAACTTGAGAGGAGAATTTTAGGGCCGAACTTAATAAACCCTAACACGACTTTTATAGTATTTTCAAGGGTTTTCACCCCTTGAAACCCTTCATGTTCAATTGAGATAAGTATCTTTTCAATTCATTCAATATGTCTATGTGTTGTTTGAATATATCTTATGCTTGTCTTAATTTTAACATGCTAGGCTAGATCTCTTGTGTGTTTGCTTAGATGTAATGAAACCTAGATGTTGATTATAGGTTGATTGCTTGATTATAGTTGTAGTGGATGAATGATTTCAATGTTAGGCTTAAGAAAACTGGCAGATCTCCATTGTGTAACTTGCTTGAACGTCTTAAGAAACATGAACCGATGTGTACTAGGTTTTTATGGTTGTATTTAATGCATAAGCGAATTCTAGTGATCCCATGTTAGGAGCTTCTTGCAGGCTCGACATAGGAGTGAAGTAGGAGCATATAGAATTGGGGAAGTAAGTACGCCACCCCATGATTGGTATTAAGGAATATAACCCGTCATCCACGCAACTGTAACAAGTAATTAACCTGTAAAAGATATCTAGGGAGTAGTGAAATCTAAGTAAACATAATTCCCCCATTTATTGTTCACCATACTAGTTTAACTAGTTTTATTTACATTTCAGTTATTTTATTTTGATTGCATCTGTAGTTATTGGGTTAGTTGACTAGCAACTAATTCCGCCTATCCTTCCAAAAACCGAGATTTTAACTTGCTTTCATAAAAATATAAAAATACAAAAAGAATCATCCCTCACCTCTAGACCTAGTTCTTAGGCTTTCTAATCCTAGCGACACTATTCCTGAGTTGAACGATCAATCCCCCGGTACTTGTCACTATACTATACTACGACGATCAGGTACACTGCCTGGTGGGGGTTGTAAGCTTCTCGAGATTCCTCGAGAGGTAAAGCCTGGTGCAATTCCCATGCATCATCATCCTCTCTGCATAGGCCTGTCTCTGCATCTCATGCAACTCACTCCATAACTTGCAGATACTAGTACGATAGTGTCGACTATCATCTCCTGCATACAACTCTGTCTGAGACAACTGCCTCGCCATTCTCCCAACCTCTATCATCCTCCTATCCAAAGAATCCAAGCGTCCCTGAAACTCAGCATACGTCTCCTCCACAGGGCTTATCCTAGCACTCTGCCTATATAAACCAACCTGCAACTTATCTGCTACCTTCTTCCCTTCCTTCTTCTCCTTCATCAATTCCACGACAGTAGATGGCCGAAAACACGTACTCCTGGCCCTCGACGTGTAATGACCCTGACACCAGGTCATCTCCTCCCTCAATCTGCTCAACTCATCCCCAATCACTGAAGACGTACTGCGCGGGTCTACTGACGGCTCTCCAACCTCACAAGTGAACGCTAACTCTGTAGGCACGGTCTCTATCGATGTCACCTCAGAAATCTTAGCATGCTCCAAACTCTCAGGAGTATCCAACTCATAAGTCACATCTGACACAACAGACGAAGGCGGCGGGCGAACATCCTGATCCTCCTCCATAAACTCCTCATCATCATCCTCCTCGTCATCATCATCGTCATCCATCTCCTTATCTCAATCACTCTTAATATCAACATTATCCTCTAAACCTACCTCATCATCTAAACCAACATCAACATCCAACTCAACATCATCACCTAAAGGCAATGGGTCAACAACGGGTGGGACTGGAACCTGATCACGGGGAACTGGGACAGACATGATACTCTACAAGAGTACAAGGAAACATAAAAATACTAGCCAAATTTTCGAGGAAAACCATTTTATAAGCCAAAGCATGATAGTGGAAAAAGTCCAAACCAATCTCAATATCAAACATATATATATATATGTAAAGTTTATAGTCGACTGCGAGCTTGTTCTCTATAAACGATGTCTCTGATACCATTCTGTAGCACCCCCAACTCAAAATACGGCAGCTGACATGCTGGGGGCACTACGCGAATCGAAACTAGGCATCTTTATAGCTAACGACCGCAACATGGGATGTTTAAAAGTGCCTCAAAACACATCATTCGTTTTACAAACCATTTTAGAGCACATAGGTTCTTTAACAAATAGCAGCGGAATAAAAATAAAAGATTGAAGCGGAAAATGACAAAGTTTAGCAGCGGAAAAACCAAATGTAGTAGTAGAAATACGAAGTTTAGCAGCGGAAAGTAAATAAGTTTAGCAGCGGAAAAATATTAAATACACACCAAGGTTTTACGAATGACATGAAAAATAAAGATAGTAGAATTGAAATAAGCTGCCTTGACATAAAACTTCCTTCGTCCAGCCACTCCACCACACCCAAAATCATAAAGCTCCACAAATTAATTTGTAATAGTACCTGAGAAACACATGCTTAAAAGTCAACACAAAGGTTGAGTGTAATCCATAGGTTTAAAATGATAAGGTTGAGCACAAGGGTTTTAATCATATTATATAAGCAACAAATGCAAATACCAGGGTAATCAAAGTAACACCCAATATGTAGAGGCAACACGTGCATACATATGGTTGATGATGCTAAGTTCATGACACGCAAAACTTTAACCATATATAAACATAAGTCGACAAATAACCGCGGAATTTCAATATTTAAAGTGCCCCCAAGGCCGGGTACTTGACATATACCCAGCAAAATTGAATATAGTACACCCAAATTTCCTATCCAGCAAAAGGGATGGGAGGGTCAATTCCTATAGTCCTATATCCCTATATTCGCGCTCACTCGCAAGTGATTAATGGCTCATGATCAGAGGGTCTTGTCAGGCAAGATAAGCTACTTAGCACATCGTCAGGAAAGTATATCAATCAGGAAAAGCATACCAAAAAATACTTGTGTACTGAAAACATTTAAAGCATGTGTCTCACCCCATGGGTTTGTAAACATTTAAAGATATAAAAAGTGGGGCTATGAATCACACCTTAACAATAGTAGTAGCAGAAAATGAGATATAGCAACCAATCAATAATGCGTCACAGCAAAATGGACCTCATCACAACCTAATCAATATAAATGGCATAACTTAGAACTATACTCGAATATCTCAATAAACAATGCTTGAATAAAAGATTTTGTAAACACAATGGCATTTGAAAGAAAATAGGTTTTAAAAGTCTCGTGTGGGTAACGAGAAAGATAGAGAGAATATGTCGTCGAGAGCGTACGTTAATTCGAGAAAATCTAGAGTAGACAAAAGAATAGCTCGAAGAAAAGAAATCGAAATGAAAATAAATACTTATACATTTAAACAATTAATACGCTAAAAGAAACTAGTTTCGGCTATTTTACCCACTTTCCCAAAACGAAACGTTGAAAACAATATGGTTTGAAAGGTTTTCAAAATAAAATACAATTCTTAAGTATTAAAAGTTTATAAAAGATTTTTACAAAATTTCGGCATGACCTGCCCGTTTATACAACATTTTCCCGAGTCAACGACTCTTTTATTTATTCAACGTTAATACTTTATTAATATGATTGGATATATCATTCGCGTAGTCCATTAGTTGTTTAGGTTTATCGACCATTTTTGTATTGTTCGGGTTCCAGGTACGTTAAGATCTTTACGGGCCTAAGGTACCCTACCGTCTCGTGTACCAAAGGGTCCATAACATCTAAATAACCAAAGCCATAAATCCAATACGTCCAATTCAAGCTCACAATACAACAATACAGAAACATGTCCGATATCCAAATCCTCTTAACTATATCCAACTTGTTTTATAGTTTCATATTTATTAATCCATTTTATTTAAACTTAGCCGAAACAAGTTCCAAAATATATAACAATGACAAATAACCACGAGAATCAACAAATAATACAAAAGTTAACCGAGTCACACCGGGTCGACCCGGCGTTGACCAGTCAACTGTCGGTCAAAGGGGGCCCACACGAGTCAACAAAAATGTCTTTTACACTTTATATTCAATAAATAAATAAATAAAACAAAAATAAATATATATATGCATCGATATATATATATATATATATATATATATATATATATATATATATATATATATATATATATATATATATATATATAATAATAAAAATATGAAATTTTTATATAAATGTTTTAGGATGAAAACTAAAAATATATTTTATTTTTAAATAATTTTCAGAATAAATAATAAATAAATAAAATTTATAAAATAAATTTTATAAAAATTATTTTCGGTAAATAAGTAAAATATATAAAAATTTATAAAATTTTCGGATTTAATAAAATATTTTCGGAAAATATTATTTTTAATATTTTTAATTCGAAAATAATATTTTTAGTATTTATAGGGTTTTTAAAATAAATAAAAACGAAAATAAATAAATAAAATTAACAAAACGGTGCGTTTGGGGGTTTACCGATCCAAAAGAAAGAAAGAAAATTATGGAGAAAAGTAGTGGTGGTTCGTGGTGGTGTTGATGGTGGCGAGGGGTGCGGCGGTGGTGATTGTTTAGGGGTGTTCGGGGCGGTTTTGATTGAAACGGCTTGTACAACCGAAAAGAGCACGTCCCGATCTATAAAATATAAAAAGTTTGTTTTTAGGGTTGGCCGGAAAATTTTCCAGTGGCCGGAAAAAGGTGGCCGGCGGCGGTGGGTTGCTGGCGAACGAGAGGGAGAGAGAGGAGAGAAGTTGGAGTGAGGTGTGTGTTTTTATTTGTGATAAAATGAGAAAATGAGGTTGTTGGGAGTATTTATATGGCAAATAAAGTGTAGCGTGGGTTTTGTATTAAATGAAAGTGTAGGGGATGGTGTAAGGAGATAGTTTAGGGGCCAAAGTTGTCAACGTATTGAACTTCTAACAATAAACGCGACGGGGCTCGAACGACATAGCAAACGGACTCAAAATTTTACGAAACTTGCGCCATTGTTCACGAAATAATTTTTCCAATAAAATCAAGCATAAACTTCAGAGTTTTTCCAAAACTCAAAATAATTCAAATAATTTCGCAAATGCAATACAATTCGAGTGTTCTAGGTTGTGCTGAGTCAATCAAGGAATAAAGTTCTCATTTCCAATATATCTCACGTTTCTCAAGCCCAAATAATCAGAAATAAAAGTTTTAATGTGTCTCAGGTATGAAAATAAATATTTTGGCTAGTAATAAGTTTAGAAAAAGTACCGGGGATTACATTTTTAATTATTCACCGGAAAATTATCATCATCAAACAAATCATGAAGATTTAACATTAATAAGAGGTATCATGTTACACTAAACTAATAATAATCAATAAACAGGAGGATGTATATTAGCATCATACATATTGGCAAAAAACATGATCAAATAACACAAAACATTATCATAAAAAAACATAAAACATGAACATTATAATAAACAGATTGACATAAAAAAATGTAATTTACATGAAAAAATATAAAAATAAGATTAATAATCTGTAATTGATAGAAATGTAACATTACAATCACCCAGGTTGCCGAAAGATAGTTGTAGTCAATAGATCGCCGGATTAATTTGCCGTCAATAATGGATACACCTAATCAACCGGAACATGCATGGTACCAAACCACTTCAACAGAACCACTTCCACATACTCCAAACCACTACCATAGTTATAATCTGGTTTAAATTAAAAATGTGTAATTGATAAAATCAATTATCAAAATCAAATTACTAACCTGTAGTTCATACAATTAAAGGTTATCATGACACGGGTCCGGCCGGACAATATATAGAGTCCGTAATGTCGCCGGGAATATACACAATCAATATTTGATACTCCATGTTAGAAAACTGAAATTACCAGAATCTTGTTCTTTATTTGAATTTGATATAGGGATTAGATGAAAGAAACTGGTGGCGGTGTTTTTTTTTTTGGATGAATTTGAAAGGGATAACAACGGAGGATACTATTTAGGATTCAGTTGATAGGAGCGGAATGATGGAGGTAATTTAGGGGTTTCCAAAATAAATGAGAAACGATATTGAATGCACAAATAATCCACCAATAGTTTTTTACTTTTCTGCCAGCGTGATGCCACATGGTTTTCTCTCTCCGCCGCCTAATTTCTTCTTGACATGTCATCAATCCAAAACACTCTATTATATAGGTTTGGATTACATGTAAATTTACCCAGTTTCAAATACTAGATTGGTAATAAAATAAAGGGTAAATGACTTGAAAATTCATCCAAGTTGACACTTTTCTTGTTCTGCGTAGGCAACTATTTTTTTTCTTATTATATCACAAACCTTTTCAAATATGTCTATTGTGTGTACCCGTTTACCTAGTAACCTGCTTGGTCCGACGTGGAGCCCGTTTTTTCCATGTCATCACATATATTCTAATTTCTTTCACCCTTTCTTTTATTTTTATTGTTTTTTCTTTATCCCATTAAAAACCTAACATACTCCAACCATCCATTTCACCCCTAATTTTAACTACACCATCAAACCCTAGAAAAATTTCTTCATCATCTTCTTACACTTCCAAATACAAAGAAAGGTCCATTGAAGAAATTGTTGCTGCTACCCATTGTGAATGTCGAATACCAAGTCCAGTTAAAGAGCAAGTGGCTTGGACCCCTACGAATCCTGGTAGGAGATTCAAGTCGTATCCTAAAAGGGTAAAGCATAAAAAATGTGGATTTTATGGGTTTCTAGACCCGGAGCTACCAAGTGAGTATTACAAAGCAAAGGTTTTCAGTTTGTATTTGGAGAAAGAGAGATACCTCGCCATGTTAAATGCGAATGGATCTAAAGAAGTGAATGAAGTTTGTAATACTCAGATGCAACAAGTGAATGTTGATGCTAGTTTCGGAGTTTTAAAAGAACAGATGCAAGAAATTAAGGAGGAGTTGACTTTTATCAAGTCAAAAGTGAATGGTAATGAAAAATTTCGAATGTTCCTGAGTTTTGTTGTTGTGGTGATTGGTATTGTGATTGCAATCTCTGTAATGAACTAAGTAACTCTTCAAATGTGTTATGTTTACTAATTGCTAGTTTATGGTATGGTTTAGTATGTTGTAATGTAATTTGACTTTATAAAGTCAATCTCTTGAATGTCAATGAAAGAATTTGCAATTTTCACTAGCATATCAATGTTCATAATACATGGTAGCATAACATGTAACTGCATTACTAGGTTATAATTGACTTTTGAATAGTCAAATAACCCATACTTACAACAGTATTATTGAATGGCATGAAATGCCTTACAGAAACCAAGATCATACATTGCACATAAAACTAATTCATAGTTTTCTTACCTTTCCCTTTTGAAACATCTTTTGGAATTTTTGGAACAAATGCTTTCATACGAATCTCCTTACATTTATGAGTATTGGGAAGCCCTAGAACTTGATCCCTCTTATCAAAAGCCTCTTTGGCAGTTTCTTTTGCAGTTTGAATCTTCATTCCAACATTTTTGTTTGTCATTGAATTAGAACAATCCTTTGGAAAGTAGTCTTTCCAAGACATTGAATTCTTATCACTTTCAGAGCTGCTGTCATCCCATGGAAGTTTGTCACTTTCAGTACTGCTGGAATTGTAAATGATCTCTGCAATATGACAGAAAAAGCATACTTAATAAGTGTAACTGGTTTGCAGTATATGCAGTCTTACTTACATGAAGATTACAAACCCTTTTTCTTGTTAGAACTCATGGTGTGTGTTGTTATTGCAAAATGTTTTTGGTCTTTGGTTGTTTGGTTTAGAAGGTATTTATACAGAAATTATGTGGTCTATGGAAAAGCAGTCAAAGAGCAGTGCAACAAAGATTCTTGATTGTTCATAAAGTGGATAATGCGCATGTTTGATTCTTCAAAAAGCATTCAATTTGTTATGACATATTCCCAATTACACAGTATACTTAGAGATTCTCCATGACTAAGTTACAACATGTGAATGAAAGGGTCAATGTTTGAAGATAAAGCATACCAGTCTTAGCTGGTAATAATGCATTAAATTCATAAAAATTAACATAACATCCCACAACATAATGTTTGCACAACACTTACATACAAAAGAAGTGCATATATGTTGTTTACTTGCATACCACAACCATACTAGGTTCATCTACACTAACATTAGATACAAAAGAAGTGCAGGAAATTGTTTTTAGAAATTACATAAATAATAAGTTCTTAATGTGTTTGGTAACACACTTAATCCAAATCTTGGACATTGGAACTGGATGCACCAATTCCTGGATGTTTCTTGGCCAACATCTTTTGGAGAATTCTTTTGGTTCTTCCTCTTTGTATTACAAAGTTCCTTGGCATTGGTTGTGCAACATTGTTTTGATCCAAAGGCTGTTGTTCTTTAACAATGGGCTCTTTTCTTGGTGCTTGACTACTTTGAGTGGCTGCAAATGGTCTAGAGGCTCCAAAGGCTTTTGTGCTTGCAGTATGACTGGTTTGTGTTGCTTCAATTAGATCAGTCTCCATTTCACTTTCCCCTATACCAAAACATCTACCCAATCTTGAAAACCTAGCAGGATCTTTTTTGGTATTTCCCACTTTCCTAGCCTTCCTTTTGTTCACTTTACCACTACTAGATCCACCTACTTCAAACTGACTAGATTCCATCGCAGGTTCTTGTACAGATGTCTGTTCCTGAGCACTAGGTTCTTCCACTGGTTGTTCTTGTTCACTATGTTGTTCTATTTGTGGGTTTTTAGCAAATACCTCATCTATTATGGAAGTAGCACCTGTTTGTGTTTTTTTGGGTCTACCTCTCTTACTTGGTGGTCTAGGAGGTTTCACAACTGTTTCATTCTTACAACCTTTCTTATTGTGTCCTTTTTTACCACAATTTGAGCATGTCATTGTAATGCCAGACCTACAAACTCTGGTTGAGTTTTGGTATTCATTGGGAGCCCTAATTCTTTTCTTTATAGGTCTTCCAAGCATTTTTTGGGCTTTTGGCGGCAAAACATTTGACATGTCGCTACAATCTGGCCAAAATGACATTCCACCAACAGGACTCAAGTATTGGTTATAAGCATCATAAAAAGTTTGTTTCCTAAAACATGCCGGTACATATTCCTCTACATTCCTATGCAATTTGAATATTACTGCTATAGCATGTTGACAAAGCAAACCAGATAACTGCCATAACCTACAAGAACAAGTCCTATGAACCTCATTGATACGTGGGAATTGCGCCCTCGCAACAGGTTTTACCTCTCAAGGGATCTCGAGAAGCTTACAACCCCCACCAAGTAGTGTACCTGATCGTTGTAGTATAGTATAGTGACAAGTACCGGGGGATTGATCGTTCAACTCAGGAATAGTGTCGCTAGGATTAGAAAGCCTACTAAACTAGGTCTAGAGGTGAGTGATGATTCTTTTTGTATTTTTATATTTTATAGAAAGCAAGTAAAATCTCGGATTTTGAAGGAGTGGGCGGAATTAGTTGCTAGCCAACTAACCCAATTAATCTAAAGATGCAATCAAAATAAAATAACAGAAATGAAAATAAAACTATTATACTAATATGGTGGAAACAATAATGAGGAAAGTTGTGTTTACTTAGATATCATTACTCCGTAGATATCTTATACAGGTTGATTAGCTTGTTACAATTGCATGGATGATGGGTTATATTCCATAATACTAGTCGTAGGGTCGTGTACAATATTCCCTAACTCTATAAGATCCTACTTAACTCCTATGTCGAGCCGTTAGAAGCTCCTAACATGGGATCATTAGAATTCTCTTACGCATTAAATACAAACAAAAATCATATTATACCTCCGATCATGTTTCTTAAGACGTTCAAGCAAGTTACCAATGGAAGTCTGCCAGTTTTCTTAAGCCTAACATCGAATACAATCATCCGTAACAATTATAAACAAACAATCAACCCATAATCAACATCTAGGTTTCACTACATCTAAGAAAACACAATAAAAATCTAGCCTAGCATGTTAAAGAGAAGACAAGCGTAAGATATAATCACACAACACACAGACATATTGAATGATTTGAATAAGTACTTATCTTCAATTGAACATGGAAAAATCAAGGGGTTGAAACCCTTGAAAAAGCTGTAAATTTGTCTTAGGGTTTATTGATGCGTAGGAATTGCACCAGACTTGACCTCTCGAGGGATCTCGAGAAGCTTACAACCCCCACCAGGCAGTGTACTTGATCGTTGCAGTATAGTATAGTGACAAGTACCTGGGGATTGATCGTTCAACTTAGGAATAGTGTCGCTAGGATTAGAAAACCTAAGAGCTAGGTCTAGAGATGAGGGATGATTCTTTTTGTATTTTTATATTTTATGAAAAGCAAGTAAAAATCTCGGGTATTTGGAAGGAGGGGCGGAATTAGTTGCTAGTCAACTAACCCAATAACTAAAGATCCAATCAAAATAAAATAACGAAAAATGAAAATGAACTAATTTAACTAGTGGTGTGAGCAATATATGGGAGAATTGTGTTTACTTAGATTTCACTACTCCCTAGATATCTTTTACAGGTTAATTACTTGTTATAGTTGCGTGGATGACGGATTGTATTCCTTAATACCATTCATGGGGTGGTGTACTTACTTCCCCAATCCTATAAGCTCCTACTTCACTCCTATGTCAAGCCGGCTAAGAAGCTCCTAACATGGGATCACTAGAATTCACTGATGCATTAAATACAATCATAAAAACCAAGTACACATCGGTTCATGTTTCTTAAGACGTTCAAGCAAGTTACACAATGGAGATCTGCCAGTTTTCTTAAGCCTAACACTGAAATCATTCATCCATTACAACTATAAACAAGCAATCAACCAATAATTAACATCTAGGTTTCATTACATCTAAGCAAACACATGAAAGATATAGCCTAGCATGTTATAATCAAGACAAGCATAAGATATATTCAAACAACACATAGACATATTGAATGAATTGAAAGAAGACTTATCTTAATTGAACATGAAAGGTTTCAAGGGGTGAAAACCCTTGAAAATACTGTTACAAACGACCTAGGGTTTATTAGGTTCGACCCTAGTATTCTCCACACAAGTTCCTCCCTTATGAATGAAAAATAGAAAAGTATATATAGATTTTGTGAGGTGACGGCGTCAAGAGTAAATGTCTGACGCCGTCATCTCGCCGCCAATAAAGTTCTCGGACTGCCTAGATCTGGGTTTGACGCCGTCACGTGTAATCCATCTTTAGGCCGTCACTAAAATAACTCTTGACGCCCTTCTTCTGACTCCTTCAGGTTTTCTCTGGGTCGTCATGGATTTTGCTCTTGACGCCGTCATCATTTCCTTCTTGACGCCGTCAGGTACTGTTTCCAGCATGGAAAATTAAGTCTTTGCCATTTTCTTCACTTTTATGCTCCAAAAACGTCCAAAATGCTTCCTTTTCCAGAATTCACTCCCAAAGTACCTAAAATCACAAAATGGAACGATTTAGGGCAGTATTTGATCAAATAAATTCAATTCCGGGCTTAAATGACCCCCTAAAAACTGTTCATTTTTCGCCTCATCATATACCCTTACACTTGAGATTTGCTTGTCCTCAAGCAAATGCGCTTTTATTCTAATCAAAATACAAGTTAGGGGTCATTTAACACTAATATAAAAGTAATTACAACAAATAATCGTCCCACTAAAGACCAAAGACAAGCACGGAGGTCATACACTAGCCCCTCACAAATAGTGTTTAGATACTCACATCTCTCGGGTGTAATAAAGTAATATCACAATATGGAAATGGAAAACATCTCTCACTACCTGTCATAGCAAAATAGATTACTATAGGCTTGGGAAAGGATCAAACCTCCACCACATGGCGTAAGCACCTAGGATAAACTATCAAAGAGGTCTTTTAAAGGGTTGTAACGTTAGGTGTAGGGATATGGAATACACGGTTTTGTTGGATATAGGCAGTCTTTACTGGTGGCGAGTTAATCATCTTGGTTTATTACATGTACAATATGGCGTTGCTAAGCCAAGACTAGACTCGACTTAAGCTAACAAATGAAAAATAACAAAAACATAAAATGAACATAGAATGAAACGGGATGGTAGTCCGTATGTTTTTTCTTTCCTTTTTCTATATATATATATATATATATATATATATATATATATATATTTTTTTTTTTTTTGTTTTTCTTATTTTTTTCGATTTATTTATTTATTTATTTTTTTGCATACACTCTTACCCTACCATCCAAAATAATACATCATAGGGAATGAACATTCCCCTTACACTTGAATTTTTACATACTTTACAATAAACTAATCTAATGACTCGAATCAAGATAATCAAAACACTTTGAGTACTTTTAAGATTAACGTACATATGGGGGTAATAATATGATGTTCTTCCCCATTACTCCATAATATAAGTACTTTACCCATGAGTCCCAACCATCCCAAAACAATATGTACAAGGATATGACTCGACTTAGCAACCATGTAATCAATTAGATAATTAACTAAGGGTCTAACAAATAACAATAATGCACTAAAGATGAGTGCATACACGGAAGGCTACGGCGATTTGGGTGTACATTTAAGTGGGGTGTAACAAATTCTTCCTTTAAGTAAGATGCTTAAAGTTAGAAATGAAAAGATAGGCTCGGAGGGGTGTACTAGGGGTTTCGTGTACTAAAAATGAGTACAACGCTAAGGTGTGGGAAAAATTAGTTGACTTAACTAGCCAAGTAATATGACTTAAATGGTCAAGTAATAATGATACGGGTTTAACACAAGGCTGATCCTAATGCCTCTTATCATGTAGTAAATCCTACTACACGAATGTAGTCTCACTAGCGGTCTCGGAATGCATCACTAACGCAAGTTCTAGAATCTAAATGCTACCGGTACACTCATAAGCACTAATAGTAAATGCTTTTCCAATCAAATCTAAAGGCGAACCTAACATATTTGGGTGGAAAATTTTTCTGAATGGTACGGTTTTGTGCTAGTCATACAATCTCCTATCCATGAGACGCTTGCTATGGCTAAAGTTTCACTCCTAAATGTTGTAAAAAAATTTAAATTTGGTGCTCAAATTGCGCTAACAAGTATTTCTCATAGTTTTATTACACATCTACTATTAAACAAACAAACTCAAGCAAAAGTGTATCTGTAAGGTATCATCATTTAACCCTCTGCTTACACTTAGGATGAACATTGTCCCCAATGTTCAAGTAAAGAATGTAAAAGTGAAATAAGTAAAAAGAATGAAATCAAATACTCCCCTGATTCGCTCGGTATGGATAATATGGTAACCAGGTTAGATCTTCATCCAAGAAAATGAACAATCAAAGCTTTCCTTCCAGAATATAAATCATCTTCTTGTCATATATAACCTGTTAAACCTGAGAAAACAGACAAGGCAAACTCGCGTAAAATCGGCGGCAATCTATATATGCTAACAAATCCTAGAAAACAAAATAAGATATAATGCTTGTGGAATGATGTTTGCAGATTTCCTGGAGATTATAAAACTAAAGATTCAATAAAAACTTTAAGACTCCATTAGAAAAACAAAACTGGTAAAATTTCCAGAATTTTACACGTGACGCCATCAGGAATTTCTTCCTGATGCCGTCAGAAGTGTCCTGCAGAAATTCTTATGTTAAGTTTCCGGAAAATTTCTGGAAAAACTTCGTCCTACTTCCTGGGAAATCTTGCAAAACATCATTATGACTCGATACAAGCATTTGACTCTAACAAATATGAATATACATGTTCATTTAATATTGTGGAGAATCATGATCGAGTTTGTTTCTTAAAAACATATTTGGGGTTTCCCCTTACACTTATCTTTTGCGAAATGCCTTTGGATGAAGTTAAGACTAAGCCAAACAACAAAGTAAAGTATTTTCACCATTTTAGTTTTGAAACATGATCTACCAACAATAAAAATAAAGCATGCATACGGAAGCAAATAACAATCTAACAAAATAAAAATCACACAAATAGAAGAATGAAACCATAAGCAAACCATAACATTGCTATTCAACGTGAACATATAAATAAAAATAAAAATAAAAATTATCCATGGCCAACAGAGGCCAAAACCTAAACTATTACAATCCAAATTGTTTTAAATTATGTTAGGTCACCATTTTGTAAACACACAAGTATGATATAGATAGAAATGAGATGAGAAAGAGAGATGGTTGATTATGAGACAATATGAAAAGTGAAAGAGCAAGAGTTTCCTTAAGATAATCAAATAACCAACAAATGAAAAGGTTACATAAGTCTAGTATTTATAGGAGGAGGAGTAGGGCAACACTCCCTTCCTCCCTCCTTTCATTTAGACGTGGGCTTTAAGGCCCATAGGGCTTTAACACTTAAGCCTTGTAACATAAAACTTAATGAAATAAATACCAAAGCAACCTATTACAAAATGTAATGACCGAGACTTGACTAAATACAAAAGTATGATCCCAACAATCTCCCCCTAAGGGTCGGTCATCACGGTTGCTTGACGTCTTCATCTTTGTCGTTGACTTGTGACATGTAAAACTCTAGACGTCTTCAAAATTGTTGAATGATAATGAATATACTTTGCTCTGTGTCTTTGTTCTTTGGTGATGATGTAGTGATTGTGTTATGAAGTAATCTGCCTTTCGTCACTTCTGCGTCTGTGGTGGTTGTCCGCCATTCCAACATACTCATACATCTTAGGACTTAGACTTTCACGTACAAGAAGTTCCTTTGCATACACTAAGATCTTTTAGTCTTTATACTTTGTAGATTCTTCTTATTGATGTAGAATCTTTCTTTGAACTTTGTGTTGTTAAGATCTTTGGGGGAGCTATCAGTTGCTTCAAGATGTATGTATGAGCATGTTGGAATCTACCATCATGGAAGTGAGGTACCTGCGAGTAAACAGTTAGCAATAAAACATCCGGTACTTACAGATAAGGAATTAGAGCTCACCAACAGCATATTGTGAAGACTCCTTCTAATCCTTATCCAGGCCGTTCCCATATCAGATACTCCCGAAGGAGCTTACGAGACCTACTAAGTAGCTCAATGACTGGGTGAGTCGCTGGGGATCACTCCACGACTGTAGACCGCTATGGAACCACCGCAAACACTAAGCGTAACCCTTGTGGGGCTACCGAAGTGACCTGCTGTCAGGGCTGTTAGATGTTGACCCTGGCAGGAGTTTCCATTCAATCATTGAGAAAGACATATGTAATCCTCTCATAAACATTCTCGGCAGATTGCTAAGATCTGCGAAGGACTCGATAATTTACAGCTGGTGTCCATTGATGTAGAACACCAGTTGTAGAAATACTACGTGTTCCTAAGAGATCTTTGATGTATCTCAAGGCTCTAGACTCTATAAGTGCACACTTAGGTTTCCTATGCGGAGACTAGGGAGGGGTCTCCTTCTTCAATATCAACCATCTCTAAGAGATAAGTCGATAGATTACATTGGTTCCCCGTGAGAATGAAACAAGCTCTTTTAAGAGAACTTGAGTGGTTAAGAAGGTTTAGTGCATTGCGTCACTGGGTCCATGACAACATAATCTTCAATACCGGTGTTGTCTTTTGCAACAACTAGTAGCATACGTATTGAACCCGGTGTCTGCCCTAAGGTTGAATCATATGGAGGGCTATTTCTTTTCACCCTTTTCTTTACATTTCTTTTTAATTCTTCAACTCCTTCTTTCCCTTTCATTCTTTTCTCCTTTTTTTTTCGTATCATACCTAAGGACTTCTAATTCTAACTATGGGAGATGTCCTTGGGTAGATCCCTCCGGCTCTGGCGGATCATAGGATGGATATTCCTATCTTAAACACCTTATAACTCCGACAGTAGCCAAGAAACCTTTGATTGAAAATCTCTCTAAGTGTTTGTGTTAATCAAATATTTTGTTTAACACTTTGAGAGTTTTGTGTACACTTTTGAAGGGCTCCCCCTGCACATGTACTCATAAGTATTTAATAAATTTGCACATGCGGGAGGAGCAAGCATTTTGAATTGATCCACTTTTCGTGAACAAGACCGATTCGAGACACGATTACATCACTAGTTAAACTATCTTAAAGTTATTACCCGGCCTGGTCAAGTCCACAGAAAGTTTCTCGAGACGGTACATTTCTACTAAGACATATCCTTTTCGAGACACGCTTACGTGGCTAGTTAAAGAGATACATTGTCAGCTTTTAGGTGACAACTAGCTCTAGTAACTAACTTGATGTTATTACCCGTCGAGGATAAGCCTTTTCGATATTACTAACATTTATTGTCTTGTCAATTCCTGGGTCAATACTGAGTCTAGCTCGCACATGATACAACTTTTAAGCTTTGACTTCGTATATTTTAATCACTTTTTCATTTTCTCCCCCTCAAAAATAGCATATAAAATGATGTTTTTGACAATCTTTTAGATTAAAATATGCCTTTTGAGTCTTACGGGGAGTTTCACCAAGAACTTTTGATTTAGAGCAAAGTATTTTGTTTTGACAAGTGCTCCCCCTCAACAAGTGATTAGGTCTTATTGAGGTGAAATACTTGTCCTTTTGAGCAGAATTATGAAAATTATAAACATTTGATTAATTCTACTCAAAAGTAAGAAGCCTTCGCTCCTTATATTAGGATTGAGGCACTGATGCGTACCTCAGGGTCCTTTCTTTACAAATTCGGGTTGTGCACTGTAATGCGTACACAAACCATTATGAAGTATAATATTGACAAATCAAATCAAACTCATACAATTTTCTACCATTCAGGTCTCTGAAATGTCAACACCGGGAACTTTTGTCTGCCTCCAACATAGCTTTTCAATCGGTTCTCAATCCTTGTAATGAATCTGCGTGCATCCCTGGTTTCATCGGTGTTCCATCTTTTGGATTTCCCCAGTGCTATGTCATTGATTCTGCTTTTGATTCCATCTCTGACTAACTTCAAGGTTTCATCACAGAACTTATGTAATTCTTTGTAGCCCATGAAGCAGTTTCGACCATTGACACTGCGGTAAGTGAACCCAAATGCCGGATGCTTGATCAAGGTGTATTGAGGTAGATGTTGAAGGTCGGGGATGTCAAACATGTTGGGTTTGGTGAGATTGAGCTTCTTCTGATAACTTTCCACTCCTAATTGAAGATCTTCAACTCTTTCTCTAATGACAATCTGCCTGATGAAGATTAGAAGAGCTTGGATAAAGGCAAGTTGCATCTCTTTAGGCAAGCCACAGAGTTTTCCTTGAACTTTGAGCAGGTACATGTCTTCGATGTCATTGAGAAGTAGTCGTGGAAAGTCTGACTCGGAAATATCGTACTCCTTTTCATCAAGTCTTTTCAGTGTGATTTTGCTGAGGAAGGGGTACCCATAGTGAGTGACAGTCGAGATGAATTGAATGGAGACTATCTTCAGATCACTTGCTACATCGCCCATCGTCTGATTAAGTCTGCTGCTTCGATAGTACTGTGCCCGGTTGTCTGGCCAATGATGTATGCCGTAGAGTGCGTTCTGGTCATATTCAACAACTTTGTCAACGAATAATGCAGAAGCTTCTTCTTCGATTGCATTGTTGAGATATCGAGCTGCAGGGAGAAAGGCGAGTGATGTAACATACTTCTTCTCAATCTTGCTGCCAAGTTTCAGATATTCCAAGTCTGTGTTGAAGAAGAACTTGTACGGGATCTTCGGTTCCTTAGGCTTCCCAATCATCGGTAGTGGTTTAGACCAGTCAGTAATGTAAGGTGCGGTTTTCTTTGTGACCGGATCGACATAAGATTCAGGATTGATCCAGTCAATATTGCTTGACATAGCTCGAGCAATATTTTCCAGATGGTACTCAAGTTCGATTGAGTTAGCAGACCGGTCTTTCAGAAGATTGAAAGCATCATTCTTGATTCTTCGCAGCTCTTTCTTATTCATCTTTTTCATCTTAAACTTTTCCTGAATCAATTGAGCATATTCCACCGTTCGACCATCTTGAGGTTCATGATTGTCTTCAAGAGGTGGTTGTGAATTGATCATCTTCTCAAACCAGGAGTATTCGGCACTATCGTCTTGGTCTAGCCATTTGAGGACGGTTTTCGGTTTCTTTGGTTCAGTGCTTTTAGATGAGGTGTCCGGTTTGGGTTGATGATGCTTTCCTTTCCTTTCTTTCTTCTTCTTCTTAGAGGACGGTTCTGGAACTTCATCGGGTTGAGGAATCTCGTCATCACCGGTGTATTCAAAGTGGTCGTGTGCCTTGGGAGCAGAACCTGATGCCTTCGGTTGTTGTGAGGAAGTTGTTGTTGTTGGAGGGATAACCGGTGTTTTAGATTGAGATGAGGGTCCTTCGGCTTGTTTCTGTTTCTTTGCCTGAGAATTAGGATCCCTGTCTTCATCATCTCTTTGACGCTTCAGTTTATTGGCCTCTGTGCTGCAAGTTTCTTTGTTCATCTTGTCTTTCAACGCTTCCAGGATTTTGGCTTCTTCAGGAGACAATGTGAACTTGCTTGCCAGCTTGTCCCAGAGTTGAGCTTCCAATTCGTCCATAGATAGTCCTGGTAGTGGAACAGTAGACTTGTCAGCTCGAAGAGTAAATGTGGTTGATCGGATTACTTTCTAGACGGCTTGCTCTGCGAACTTGGTGAGTTCGTCTCTCATGGGTGCCAGCAGATCTTTCAACTCAACAACTAAGTGTTGTGCCATGTACTCTTGTGCTTGAGCTGCTAATGTGGCTTCCAAGTTCTCCTATACGTCTTTAGCTAAGAAAGTATCAACTTTGTCTTGCAGGTCTTGGACGTTCGAATTTAGCTTCGTCAATTCAGCAACTTGGGTTGCTAGTGTTGCAACCTGTTCTTCCAGTCTGCTTCTCTTCTTTTCATGTACTCTTCTGAATGCTGACTTAAGTAACTTTGATGCAGCAGAGGCTTTGGTGCTTGGTTTCTTGATTGATTTGTCGTGAGTTGATTCAGATGCAGGAGGTGATGACTGTGAGGATTCAATGTTGGTGGTAAGGTCTTTGTCATCTCCTTTCTGTGGTTCGGGTTGATCAACTTTCTTTGCTTTGGCTGCTTCCTCTTCCAACTTTTGTTCTTCAACCAGTCTTTCAGCTTCGGCTTTAAGTCTTAGTTCTTCAGCAAGCTTGGCTTCTTCTTCCCTTTTCAACTTTTCTTCAGCCAGCTTGGCTGCCTCTTCAGCCTTCCTACTTTCTTCCATTCGGATAGTTTCCTCCAGTTTGGCTTGGGCAAGCTACTCAAGCCTAGCTTCTTCAGCTTCCTGTTTTCTCTTTAATTCCTCTTCCTGAGCCCTTTCTCTAAGCTCCATTTCTTCTACAGTCATCAACCTTGGAGCATCAGTATCAATGGGATCGTCCTCTTCTTCTTCTCCCATTGCTGTAGCATTAGTCATTTCAATGTCTGTGGGAGATACTGAGGGGTTGTCGTAAAAGACTAAGTCTGTGTTGATCCCTGTGGTAGGCTCAGGAATGCTGCTTGATCCGTCAGCTTCGGTAGTTTGAGAGAATACTGGAGGTGGAGGAGGTAGATCAGCATTGAATGTATCAATTCGGCTGTGGAGGAGACCCAGGTTGAGAGCCCTTTCATTTTCTTCTTCAACTGAAAGGCCTACAGACTCTTGTTCAGCCGTTACTGGTTCCTTCATCTTCTCTCTCCTAATCCTTTCTTCTTCCAAAATTGTTTGAGCTTCAGTGAATGGTCTTTGATTGAGATATGCTGGGTATTTGGCATTGTCAGCAAACTCATCTATGTTTTTCTCCCAATCTTCGAACGTCAAATCCTTATCGTCAATTTCATCAAGATTCACATCCTTATTAATGTTAGGATAAGCTTGTCTATACACTGGACCTTCATCGGATTCGGTTTGTTCAGAGTCAGCCGGTTTTGGAGAAGATTGTGGTGAGGGAAACCACCCAGGTTCAGGAATGGATGCGGGCTGCTTGGCAGGAGTCCTTCTCTTGAGAGTACCCTTCTTCTTCTTAGACTGAGTGGAACTGCTGGAGCTCCCAGTCTTACTACCTTTCTTTCTCTTCTTTTGCATGCAGGAGGGTAGAACAACTTCGTCAAGGAAACCAACTTTGTCATCCTTAAGAGCTTGTTCGTAATACTTGTAATTCGAGCAAGCCTTCACTTTGGCATTCAAGAGACAATCGGGAAGTTTCTTTCCTTGCTTGCGTGTGCTGGTGTCAAGTCTCTTGATGACTCTGAGAGTATCTTCATTTCTGAAAGTATTCTTATCTTTGTCATCAAGTCTCTGTGGGATATCATCATATTCACGAAGGAAGCTCTCGATGAGTAGTTTCGTGAAACGAACGAATGGAATGTTGGTTGTCTTGTGTTGAATGTGCCACACAAGGTCTTCCCAGATAATGCTGGCATAATCAACTTTCTTCACATTAGCCACTGCCCAGAAAAGTTTGATGTGTTGGAGCTTTGGGTGTTCGTGGCCAGTATCTCTGCCAGACAAGGACTTGGCAATCAGAATGTATAGGGTTCTCCATGGTTGTGGAAGATACCTAATGTTGACCCTAGAATGTCTTGTAATAACTTCTTCTGATTCGTCATAGCCAATATCCCATAACCACTTTATCAGCTCTTCTTCGGTGGGTACTTGAACATATTCTTCATCAGGGCCGAGTTCTGGTAACCCAAGAACATTCCTAAGTAAATCAATGTCCACAGTGACCTGACGGTTATGAAGCATACAGGTGAAAGAAGCCTCCCCAAGATCTAGCTGGAGTGTATACCAAAACTGGTGGGTGTAGAAGTAGGATACTGAGGCAGACTTGGTGAACAACAGCTTGTTGGGGTGATATAGAAGAGCATCTACTGCAACAATACATGAGGACTCGTTGCAAGTGATTTTGTTGAAGTTGATTCGGAGGTTGTTCTTTCCAATCTTCCTGGTGTAATCATCTGGGAATGTCCCTTCCCATGAAAGCTTAGGTTCGGGTTCTGGTCCGTATGGAACGTCATTGTGTTTTGCCATCTGAATTAATCATAAACAAACACAAACATGACAATGGTTTACGGCGTTAGCTCAGACATAAGATTACATCATTTGCACATTATACATTGATCAGTGGGTGTTTGTGTGTGTGAAAACTTTTAATATATGACAAACTTATGTTTTATCACATGATAGAAACGTATGACAATTAAGTTACAACATGAGTTAATCATTACAAGAAGTTACACTTTGGAAATTTTCCAACACTTAGAAAAAATTTCATGAATTTGACAAGTTTACGCGTAAGTGAATAAGACTACGCATAACTTGACTTAAGCGTAGGAAGTGAAATTAGGCGTAAGAGCAAAAGTTACGTGTAAGTATATATGTTACGCGTAAGGTAAATCTTATGCGTAGGCTCAATCTTACGCGTAGGATAAAATCTTATGCATAGGATATGAGATTTTAGACATAAGATATAACTTACGCGTAGATTTTGACTTATGCATAAGTTCAAGACTTAAGCTTAAGAACAAAACTTATGCGTAAGAATTATCATTAAGCGTAAACTTTGTCTTATCCAAGACAAAGTTTGTCCACGTGTCGAATCTTACGCGTAAGATTCAATCTTACGTGTAGGATGAACAATTTGCGCGTAAACATGCTTTTTCCAGAAAATCACCTTGCGTAATTAAATTTGTTTGATTCCTGAAAGTGTAAAACACACAACCACTGATCAATAAACATTCCCACACACTTAATATGCACATTATATGCGTAGACATGCCTATAAACTGAGTTACGCGTAGAAACGCATGAACACATAATCACAAACACAATCAAACATGAATCTGGGTAAGAATAGGCATAGGGCAAGTGTATCTAACAACTTAAGGATCATATGGTCCAAGTTATAACAAGAATTGACCACAAAATCATTAGATCATAACTGCTCATGCATATGAACCCTAAATCATTAATACATGATCAAGAGATGTTACTGAAGCAATTAAACCATAACAACATGATCCTAGGCCTACAAGAACATTATCCCCATTACCAATTTCAATCCTAACACATAAAATCAAGAACCCCCAAATCCATCGTATGAACACTAATCCACAAATCGATTAATTGATGTTTCTGGGAACAATTAGAGTATGAGAACATGTTTATAATCACCCTTAGACCATTTCCCAACAACAATTTTAACCATAACATAAACAATTTCTGGGTTCTAAATTTACGCATAACCCTAAGATGATTTTCAAAGATTATGACAAAACTAGCCGTTGGATTGTAATGAAATTTAAAACCATTGTTTGAAATCATGATCAAAACATGTTTACACTTACAGATTCGAAGATTGATGCACGAATTTGACGAATGATTATGAGTCGTTAGATTAAGTAGGTGAAATAGTTATTACTTTTTGCAGGTAAAGAAAATGCGAGGTCAAGGTCGGTATTGACCAATGGTAAAACAAGTTTATGTAATGACACAATTGGTCCCTTAACCTTATCTTACATTTATTCTTAATGCCTAAACTCACTAACTCATTTAACTTTCGTTAATTACACCAAGACATGTTAAGAACAACTTGTGGTACTCCCCCTCGACCTTAGACCGTAGTCAAACAATACTGAAAAATTTATTATATTGGTCAAGGAGAGTAACCCGAAACACTTTTTTGAATCAACACTTTTGATAAACCGTATTTATTTTTTGGTAAAATGCAAGTATAAAAGTTAATATATTTTTGAGAAATTTGAAAAATTACTTTTCCTCCCCCTCAACACTTGTTTTAAATAATTGAAGACATTTTATAAAATAGTGTTGAAAGAGGTGGTTTATACTTGCATTTTTTTTTTTTTTTTTTTTTTTTTTTTAAGATAAGACCAAAAATCTTTTTGAGTTTTTGATTGGTTTTTTATTTTTGTATTTTGTTTTTGAAAAAATATTTACAAAGATAGTTTTGATGTTTGACGATCAATTGTGTTTTAAAAACTTTTCCAGATCATCTGGAGTCAAACATCGCATACCAATTTGGTGAACTAGACTAGCAAATCTTGATGATGCCAAGGATTTGGTAAGTAAGTCCGCCAATTGGTACTCAGTCCCAACAAAATAAAGTTCAACGGTACCCTTTTCCACATGCTCTTTGATGAAGTGATATCGGAGATTGATGTGTTTGGATTTGCAATGATGTACTGTGTTGCAGGAGATAGCAATTGCACTCTTTGAATCACAGTAGATAGGAATCTTATTGAATAGGTAGCCATAATCCTTAAGTTGTGATCTCATCCAAATGACTTGAGCACAACAAGCAGACATGGCTACATATTCAGATTCTGTTGACGACAGTGATGTGCAGTCCTCCTTCTTTGATTGCCATGACACAAGTTTGTCTCCGAGAAATTGTAATCCACCAGATGTACTTTTGCGTGTGTCTAAACATCCTGCATGGTCAGCATCTGAAAAAGCAATTAGTTCAAAACCAGAATCCTTCGGATACCAGATTCCCAAGTTAATGGTTCCCTTTATGTATCGAAGGATTCTTTTGACCTCACTGAGGTGTTTTTCAGTTGGTTTGGACTGATAGCGAGAACACATGTAGACAGCAAATACTATATCAGGTCTACTAGCTGTGAGATACATGAGTGACCCAATCATACTTCGGTATTTGGTAGGGTCAACAGGAGTCCCATGTAAATCAGCATCTAGTTTTGTGGTATAGCCCATTGGTGTATTATAAATATCACTAGTCATCATTCCATGTTTCTTTAAAATTTCAAGAGCATATTTGGACTGATTTATAAAAATTCCACGGGGTGATTGATGAACTTGTAGTCCTAGAAAGAACGAAAGTTCACCCATCATGGACATTTCAAAATTATCTTTCATTAATTTTGCAAAATCATTAGAGTAACTTCTTTTTGTTGAGGCAAAAATGATGTCACCAACATATATTTGAACAACAAGTAAGTCCTCCCCGTAGGTTTTTGTAAATAGTGTTGGGTCCACTGATCCTTTTGAAAATTTATTGGCTAGCAAGAAAGTGGACAGTTTGTCATACCACGCCCGTGGGGCTTGCTTGAGTCCGTAGAGTGCCTTTTTGAGTCGGTAAACGTGGTTAGGATGCTCAGGATCAACGAAGCCGTCTGGTTGGCTCACATATACTTCTTCACGGAGTTCTCCATTAAGAAATGCGGTTTTCACATCCATTTGGTAAACAACCATGTTCCTGTGTGCAGCATAGGCCAAAAAGATCCGAACAGCTTCATGTCTAGCCACTGGAGCAAAGGATTCAGCAAAATCAAGTCCTTCTAGTTGAGAGTATCCTTTCGCTACCAGGCGTGATTTGTTACGTATGACAGTTCCTTCAGCATCAAGCTTATTCTTCCAAATCCATTTTAACCCGATGACAAAGACTCCGTCAGGTCTTTCAACTAATTCCCAGACTTCTAATCTTATGAATTGCTGAAATTCCTCTTGCATAGATTCAATCCAGTTATCATAAGTCATTGCTTCTTTAATGTTCTTAGGTTCTTCGTGAGAAACTGTGAGTGCATAGATACAAGTTTCTCCATCCGTATGAAGTCGTTGTCTTGTCATAACAGGTGCATCTGGATGGCCAATAATATGAACTAGTGGATGGTCTCGAGTCCATTTGTGTGTTGAAGGGTGTAGTTGATAAGTATCTCGCATGTTAGCAGGATCCAAATTGCGTGTAGATGACTCAGCTATATCAAGAAAGGTAGGAGCCGGTGCAAACGGGTTAAAGAACGCATCAGGATCATGCTCTGCGGGTTGTGGAACTGATTGAGGTGTGGGATCTTCAGCTGAATGGTGGGAGTTAGAAACAGTTTGTTCTGCTGTAGATGGTGATGCAATTGGAGGACCGTTTCTCTCAACACTTGTAGTAGTTTGTTGAGGTGAGTCAGGTACTGGAATGTTTTCAGGTTGAGCAGCGGAATTAGGTGAGACCTCAGTAGAACGGTATTCAATTGTATCATCAAATAGTGGAGCAAACAAGGTTTCCAATTCTTTGCGGTTGAGTGGCAAAGGTTCAGCCGAAGATTCCGGAGAGTTAAGACGGTTGAATTCGGGTCCTAAGCTGTGTTGCTCAGAAGCCATTTGTGTGAGTTCATCAAAATTAGCGTGAATGGTTTCTTGAATTTCCCTTGTTCGACGATTCCATATCCGAAAACCTTTAGAATTTTCACAGTATCCAACGAACACTCCTATGTCAGCCTTTACTTTAAGTTTACCTAAATCATCACGATCATTTTTCGGATAACAAAGTGCTCCAAATACATGAAAGTAGTCGATGTTCGGTTTCCTTTTGTGAACAATTTGATAAGGTGTTTTGCGATGGCGTTTAGTGATCATGCAACGGTTTTGGGTATAACATGCAGTTGAAACAGCTTCCGCCCACAAGTAATCTGGTAATTGAGCATTAATCAACATAGTTCTAGCAGCTTCCACTAACGTCCTTGTCACAACTCACCATTTCAAGTCATTTCAGGTCATTTCCCGAACTTTGGAAAAACACTATTCATCAAACACTATTCATCAAAACACTATTCATCATTTTACTATTCATCGTTTTCGAGGTCAGTTTGATATTCTGAGAAACTTTTGGGAAATTTACTATTCACCGAACACTATTCATTTCCGGAAAAGTTTTCACTATTCACTTGCATTACTCATTTCATCGTAAATTTAGTTTACGGGTATTCAAATTCGCGTAACCGGATTGGTTTAGGTGCGAATTCATTTCATTAGTGTTAAGAACACTGCATACGGACTGGAGATAGTCTGCATATCATCATAACAGCATTTACATGTTATACCACTCTCAGGATTTTCAAATTATTATATTTGATACATTTAACGTTTTTACGTATACGTAATTATAGTAAACGTTAACACCCGGTTTATACACGACGAATATATCTAAATATTCCCACGATGGTCCCGACATATTTTTATATCCATTTTAACATCATAAAAGTTATAACATTCAGTTACCCAGTATTTTGGAAATTTATTTTAATTATAACGTACGCGTATGAATATAACGACGGTTTTCGTGAAAACTAAATAATAATCACCCGATCACTCAATATTTGTACCCAACATAATTTTAATATTTTTATAACTTTATTTTGATAAGTTTAGTCATTATTTCATATTTCATATTTTTACGATACCCGGAATTACGTTTCGCGAATTAACTATTTACGGTTTGCGATTAACGGAACCAAAACCGACTCCGTGAACTAGATAATACTCAAATTTTCCACATTCTCATCCAAATCTAACCAAGTGCCGCCCCCCCCTCATCCCATGTTACTTCTAATTGTTCAAATATTTACAAGTATGCCATCCTTTGAAAATATCTAACCTTAAACACCTTAACACATTTACTTATTAAAATTTTGGATCAAAAACTCATTCTCTTCATCTCTTTCACACTATGCACGACCCAAATTGATCTCCATGATCAAGTGATCATTTTCCATAAATTAAAACACAAAACTTGTTCATTTTACATGCCTAATCAAGAATCAAGCAACAAAAACACAAGAACATCAAGCATAATCATCCTATAATCATCTCATTTTATCAAGTAAGTTTTCATCTTTATTTTTTCATGGATCATCCTATTTTTACATGTATTACATAAGTATCATGCTAAAAACCATGTACAAGTAACTATACCACACTTTATTTTGGCTAAAAAGAAACATACAAACCCTAACTTTTTAGTTATGAATCCCCTTGTTCTAATAACTTGGTTAGGAGTCCATGGCACCCTAAGAAGGTGTATGGTAAGATTAGATTAGCCATGTGGTGATTACAAGAGGTTTGGTGATGGTAGAAATTAGTTTTTAACCTTGGAAACTTGATTTGGAACCTATTTTAGACATGCTGTCCCGTTTTGTAAAAATCTGGAAAATCAGTAAACACCGACGGAACTTTGGCAAAATTTTTAGAAAATACTTTCAAAAACGAATCCGTAGGCGAAAGAACGGATTAAAAAGAGTTTATAACGAAGGAGTTATGATTTTTGCAAGATTGTAGACGAAAAGTATTTTTTTTCTGAAAATGGTTGCTGTTTGACGTTTTTCATTGGACAAAAAGAGACTTTAGACGTAACCCGGAGGAGCCGAGCTTTCCAAAATATATTACTATATACTAAGACGTAACCGTGGACATAAAGAACAAGTAAAACGGACAAGTAACGACAAAGATATTCACGTTTGAATATCGGCTAAAACCATTTTTATTTGACAGCTTTTAATAAAAATGGACACTAAAACTACGAAGTACTTTTATAAGCTAGAAATAATATTAAGTACCAAGCTTTATAACTAATGAAGTATTAGTTATTACAAGTATATTTTCATCATTTCAAGGCGATATTTCAAGGATTACAACCCGAGTATTTCAACACTAACATGGAAGCATACGATATATATAAGTATATATATTGCAACCAGCTTATTTTATTTTCTAATAGCAATATTTTTCCAGATACTTGGATTATATATTTTTGATAACACAAATGTTTTTCCAAAGAGTAGAGTGGTATAGAAACATGTGCATGGACATTCATAACATCATTTCATGATCTAAAGTAGATCGTTCATCATTCATATTAGGTTGCGGCTAGTGTGCGCGCCTTGTTTTTCAGCTCATTACATGTTCATGGTACCATCATATTGGGTTGCGGCAGCTAATTGTTCATTGGTGTTCATTTCATTTCATCACAGTTTCATCAGTTAAGGTGAGTCATAGCCCCACTTTTACTGGTTTAATTACTTTACAAACTCTTTGGGGGAGATACATGCTTAAATACTCGTGTTATACTTTTATACGATTTCAAATCCCATGGGGGAGAATACATTGCAGCAACTATTTTTGTACATGCCCAAGTATTACAAATTCCATACATTGCTTAAGTTGCCTTACTACCACTTCATAACAAGTCCCCTTTTCAATATCATGGACCGTTAATTTCAAGTACTAAGCGAGAGTGAGTGAATAGATCTATTGAGGGTGACGCCTCCATTCGTGTTTGGGTTGCTCCAACGGGACGAATGCATTTCATGTCTTATCAAGTGAGTGTCTGGTAAACACTCTGTTGGGGCATTACAAAGTCTAGCTTCGGGGTCATGAGCTTAAGGGACAATGTAGCATTTTTGACATTTATGTCGGTTCACTTTATACTTGTGGCTATTGTGCATACAAAAATTACTTATGGAATTACGATACTTTTCCACCACTATTACTACAGAATTACTATGTCTTTGCAACAATCTTATGACTAATTTATTACAAACATATTACATTTGGCAGTGGGTTGTAAACACACAGGTTACAAGTCTCTTATGGCGGGACTTGGAACTGAGTGGATTTACGATGCCTTTGCTGGAAAATCTTCATTTCAATGCATTACATTCTTTTTCACAAGACTCTATGAACTCACCAACCATTGTGTTGACACTTTAGCATGTATTTTCAGGTTTTAAGCTATGGCACACTACTGGAGGTTTTGGCAGGGCATGGCATGGTCATAGAAGACTCTGATTTAATCATTTGGGGACCGTTTTAAACTACTTTAAGGGCCTACTTCCGCATTACTTTTAACGATGTAAATTCATACTTTTGGTTAAACAATTTTATTTTAAATGATTCAAGTGCAAACCATTTTTGAACTAGTGTTGTGATACCAATTGAGTTACACCCCAGCTACATGTATGCTTCCGCTGGATCCGATTTTGGGGGTGTGACAGATTGGCATCAGAGCTTTGGCTATAGCGAACTAAGTGTTTTTAAAACCTAGACTATAGCTACTTTTACGAAAACTTAACCCTATGACCGTCACATGCCTGCCTGCCAAGCTGAAGCCTCATTTGTGGTTAGTTGCTGACATAGGTGATGAGATTTATGTCTCATTATCTGATATATATTATATTCATTTATTATAGTTGATTACTATAATTGTCTTTCATATAAGCATGCTCATGTATCATATATGTCACCGCATTATGTTTTTCCTTGCATAGTTTCATCATTTGACCTCGAGTTTGGTCATTTGCTTTTGTCTTTCGGAACGTCTTGGTATTTGTGAAGGACATAGTCTTAGTATGACTGAGCTGAGTATTTCAAAATTCATGGAACCTCGGTGGAATATAGACTGGTCATCTATATTCAACCCGGGATAGTGAGATATAGGCTGACCACCTATGTCTGACTCAGAAATGAATTTTGCAACACTGAGAATGGTTATAATAAAATTCTGTCTGGATTGAATCCTTTACTCATTTTCCAAATGTTTCATGCATGTGTGAGTATACCCTCGTTGTCAGAACATTCATACTTTTCATCACCTCGTGAACCGCCGCTTGGAAGCATGTCAATTGATCATTTCATTTCATGAACATTCACGTCTATGCATGATACACTTACATCACGGTATTTTCTTTTATTACAATATCATTTTGTCGCAGTTGTCACAGTCTCTTCCCTTCTCACCATCACTATCATTACCTTTCCCCATCCCTATATATATATAGAATTAGCTGACACTTTATGGATTCCTATGCCACTCATCGCACACTACTCCCTATATTGATAAGTGGATATTATCAATGACCTCCCTAGGAAAGACTTTCCATACCATCTATAAGGAGAATCTCTCGGTACATTAAGACCGTTCAAAACTCAACATAAATCTCAGGATATCACAAAACAATTCGAACCCCTATCATTGGCCTGGTCACCAAAATTCCACCATCTAGAAAGTATTGGCTTGACTGAATTACAGGATTATTTTCAATAACGAGTGCTCACTAAGCAACACCATAGAGATAAATCCAACCTCTTAACAGAGACTATAGATTGAACATGTCCTCACCAATAGACTTTATCCAAACATGTTAGACACCTATGCCTTTGTGCAGACATACATACTTGACTATTTTATCCTCTTAATACTTTCACTTTCAAATGTATTTTTCTCCAAACTACAGTTATACAAGACATATATGTTGTAAGAAATACTTTTATGAGGCACTCTATGGTCGAAGTGCCAACCTCCAATGACGGCTTGAAATTTAGAAAAGCCCAGCTCATTAGTCCAGTAAGTATTCATGAAATAACCAGGAACTTCCTACAAAATCAAGAATCAGTTACAAGTTCGATAAGGTGTAAACCCTTAGGATTTCAAGTTTGTGGTAGAGTTATGTTGAAAGTTCTGCCTAGGAAAGGCATGATACTATTCAGAAAACTTGGAAAGTTAAACTCGAGATATACACTGGACCATGTAATATTTCAAACAGAGTAGGCCTAGTGGCTGTCAGACTTGAGCCTTGTTAGAGAACAACAGGATTACACAACCATGTACTATCATCTTTTCAGATTAGTCACTCATAATCCCATTTGGAAAGGAATCCAACCCAAAGTCAAATATAAACCTTGCAGGAGAACAAGTAGAAATCATGGACCGTGTGGTCAAACAGTAGAAGCAGAGTCGAATTCCTATCGTTAGAGTTCGCTGGAATTCTAGAATATCATCACCTTTTCACCAATATGTTTTCAAAGACCAACATAAACTGAACTTCGGGACGAAGTTCCTTTTAGAGGGGAAGACTGTCACAACTCACCATTTCAAGTCATTTCAGGTCATTTCCCGAACTTTGGAAAAACACTATTCATCAAACACTATTCATCAAAACACTATTCATCATTTTACTATTCATCGTTTTCGAGGTCAGTTTGATATTCTGAGAAACTTTTGGGAAATTTACTATTCACCGAACACTATTCATTTCCGGAAAAGTTTTCACTATTCACTTGCATTACTCATTTCATCGTAAATTTAGTTTACGGGTATTCAAATTCGCGTAACCGGATTGGTTTAGGTGCGAATTCATTTCATTAGTGTTAAGAACACTGCATACGGACTGGAGATAGTCTGCATATCATCATAACAGCATTTACATGTTATACCACTCTCAGGATTTTCAAATTATTATATTTGATACATTTAACGTTTTTACGTATACGTAATTATAGTAAACGTTAACACCCGGTTTATACACGACGAATATATCTAAATATTCCCACGATGGTCCCGACATATTTTTATATCCATTTTAACATCATAAAAGTTATAACATTCAGTTACCCAGTATTTTGGAAATTTATTTTAATTATAACGTACGCGTATGAATATAACGACGGTTTTCGTGAAAACTAAATAATAATCACCCGATCACTCAATATTTGTACCCAACATAATTTTAATATTTTTATAACTTTATTTTGATAAGTTTAGTCATTATTTCATATTTCATATTTTTACGATACCCGGAATTACGTTTCGCGAATTAACTATTTACGGTTTGCGATTAACGGAACCAAAACCGACTCCGTGAACTAGATAATACTCAAATTTTCCACATTCTCATCCAAATCTAACCAAGTGCCGCCCCCCCCTCATCCCATGTTACTTCTAATTGTTCAAATATTTACAAGTATGCCATCCTTTGAAAATATCTAACCTTAAACACCTTAACACATTTACTTATTAAAATTTTGGATCAAAAACTCATTCTCTTCATCTCTTTCACACTATGCACGACCCAAATTGATCTCCATGATCAAGTGATCATTTTCCATAAATTAAAACACAAAACTTGTTCATTTTACATGCCTAATCAAGAATCAAGCAACAAAAACACAAGAACATCAAGCATAATCATCCTATAATCATCTCATTTTATCAAGTAAGTTTTCATCTTTATTTTTTCATGGATCATCCTATTTTTACATGTATTACATAAGTATCATGCTAAAAACCATGTACAAGTAACTATACCACACTTTATTTTGGCTAAAAAGAAACATACAAACCCTAACTTTTTAGTTATGAATCCCCTTGTTCTAATAACTTGGTTAGGAGTCCATGGCACCCTAAGAAGGTGTATGGTAAGATTAGATTAGCCATGTGGTGATTACAAGAGGTTTGGTGATGGTAGAAATTAGTTTTTAACCTTGGAAACTTGATTTGGAACCTATTTTAGACATGCTGTCCCGTTTTGTAAAAATCTGGAAAATCAGTAAACACCGACGGAACTTTGGCAAAATTTTTAGAAAATACTTTCAAAAACGAATCCGTAGGCGAAAGAACGGATTAAAAAGAGTTTATAACGAAGGAGTTATGATTTTTGCAAGATTGTAGACGAAAAGTATTTTTTTTCTGAAAATGGTTGCTGTTTGACGTTTTTCATTGGACAAAAAGAGACTTTAGACGTAACCCGGAGGAGCCGAGCTTTCCAAAATATATTACTATATACTAAGACGTAACCGTGGACATAAAGAACAAGTAAAACGGACAAGTAACGACAAAGATATTCACGTTTGAATATCGGCTAAAACCATTTTTATTTGACAGCTTTTAATAAAAATGGACACTAAAACTACGAAGTACTTTTATAAGCTAGAAATAATATTAAGTACCAAGCTTTATAACTAATGAAGTATTAGTTATTACAAGTATATTTTCATCATTTCAAGGCGATATTTCAAGGATTACAACCCGAGTATTTCAACACTAACATGGAAGCATACGATATATATAAGTATATATATTGCAACCAGCTTATTTTATTTTCTAATAGCAATATTTTTCCAGATACTTGGATTATATATTTTTGATAACACAAATGTTTTTCCAAAGAGTAGAGTGGTATAGAAACATGTGCATGGACATTCATAACATCATTTCATGATCTAAAGTAGATCGTTCATCATTCATATTAGGTTGCGGCTAGTGTGCGCGCCTTGTTTTTCAGCTCATTACATGTTCATGGTACCATCATATTGGGTTGCGGCAGCTAATTGTTCATTGGTGTTCATTTCATTTCATCACAGTTTCATCAGTTAAGGTGAGTCATAGCCCCACTTTTACTGGTTTAATTACTTTACAAACTCTTTGGGGGAGATACATGCTTAAATACTCGTGTTATACTTTTATACGATTTCAAATCCCATGGGGGAGAATACATTGCAGCAACTATTTTTGTACATGCCCAAGTATTACAAATTCCATACATTGCTTAAGTTGCCTTACTACCACTTCATAACAAGTCCCCTTTTCAATATCATGGACCGTTAATTTCAAGTACTAAGCGAGAGTGAGTGAATAGATCTATTGAGGGTGACGCCTCCATTCGTGTTTGGGTTGCTCCAACGGGACGAATGCATTTCATGTCTTATCAAGTGAGTGTCTGGTAAACACTCTGTTGGGGCATTACAAAGTCTAGCTTCGGGGTCATGAGCTTAAGGGACAATGTAGCATTTTTGACATTTATGTCGGTTCACTTTATACTTGTGGCTATTGTGCATACAAAAATTACTTATGGAATTACGATACTTTTCCACCACTATTACTACAGAATTACTATGTCTTTGCAACAATCTTATGACTAATTTATTACAAACATATTACATTTGGCAGTGGGTTGTAAACACACAGGTTACAAGTCTCTTATGGCGGGACTTGGAACTGAGTGGATTTACGATGCCTTTGCTGGAAAATCTTCATTTCAATGCATTACATTCTTTTTCACAAGACTCTATGAACTCACCAACCATTGTGTTGACACTTTAGCATGTATTTTCAGGTTTTAAGCTATGGCACACTACTGGAGGTTTTGGCAGGGCATGGCATGGTCATAGAAGACTCTGATTTAATCATTTGGGGACCGTTTTAAACTACTTTAAGGGCCTACTTCCGCATTACTTTTAACGATGTAAATTCATACTTTTGGTTAAACAATTTTATTTTAAATGATTCAAGTGCAAACCATTTTTGAACTAGTGTTGTGATACCAATTGAGTTACACCCCAGCTACATGTATGCTTCCGCTGGATCCGATTTTGGGGGTGTGACAGTCCTGTTGCGTCTTTCAACAACTCCATTCTGTTATGGGCTTCTAGGAATAGATGTTTGATGTTCAATTCCCACTTTCTCAAAGTATGACCTAAGTGTCTGATTCTTAAATTCAGTTCCGTTGTCAGTTCTGACTATCCGTACCGTGTTACGTAACTGAACTTGAATTTTAGTGAGAAAGGTGATGATCATTGAAGGAGCCTGATCTTTACTTCGTAGAAAATAAACCCAAGTCCATCTGGAGTAATCATCCACAATTACAAGAATGTAGCGTTTACCGTTGATACTTTGAACACGCATCGGTCCACACAAATCCATATGAAGCAATTGTAAAACATGATTCGTACTTTGCTCAGGTTTTGAAGGAAAATGAGCACGAGTACTTTTTCCTTGTTCACAGGCTGGGCATAAGTGATCTTTGGTAAAGCGGAATCTTGGAAATCCATCAACAAGTTTGTGACGAGCAAGGTCAGTCATTGTTTTGAAATTCAAGTGTGAAAGACATTTATGCCATAACCAAGATTTAGTCGATTCTGCTTTGGAGAGAATACATATCGGAGATGTAGCAATCATATCTGACATTGATATTGTATAAAGATTAGAACCACGTGAGCCAGACATTAGATCGTTTCCTTGTAAGTCACGAACGAAGCAAGTTTTCTCACGAAATGCAACTTCTAGATCCCCATCACAAAATTGACCAACTGAGAAAAGGTTGTGTCCAAGGCCTTCCACATAATAAACACGACTTATTTCAATGTTCCCACTGACATAGTCACCATATCCCATGATTAAAGCGTAATGATCATTCCCGAATCTGACAGTACCAATAAACTTTGAGACAAAGTTGTGTAACAGTTTGAGATTGCCTGTCATATGTCGGGTGCATCCGCTATCAACAATCCAGAGAACAATTTGTACCACCTGCATCGCCAGAAGAAGACACAGATGGAACAGAAGTAAGGGTGGAACCCAAAGAATGTGCGGGTTCCTGTTGGTTAGAAGCACATGTATTCAACAATTTAGGAATCCATTTAAAGTCTGGTTTGTGTTGTAACCAACGTTGCCAATTCCAACTAGTTCTTGCTTTCTTAATGTTAAATGCACTAGTAGTTGGCACATTCCAAGATTTGTTCTCGGCACCTATGGGGGTAACTTCAACATCATTAGAAACCGTAGAAGGCAGCTTTCCTAAGTTAGACTTAGAGGCAGTAGTAGGCCTAGAAGGAATGCGTGTCCTACGTTTCTTATGACGATTAATAAGAGAATTAGCTATACATTTTGTATGATCACCAGATGAAATGCTTTTACGACAAAACACACAAGATGCATTAATATTCAAAACATTCAAAGGTTCATCATTCGTTACATTTAGATTTTGATTACAATTTGCTAGATTAGAATCTAAATCTGATGCAACATGAGTTTTATTCAAATTCCTAAGTTGATCTTCAAGTGATCCTCTTTTACGTTGCCAGAGCCTATTCTTCCTTTTACTTTTACGCTTGGGTCTGCTAACGCTATTAGTGGAGACTAGTCCTGTAGAAGTGGAGTTATCAACATTAGTGTTTTGAACAACATTTCCTTTAGCAGTTTTGTCTAATTGGTACAATCCTGGTGCTATCACCGTGGTGTCAACAATCTTTCCTTTTTGAAGTAGCGTCACTTTCTCTTTTAAATCAATGATGATGTGATTTTTATCCTGAATTTCAGACTCAAGTAAACCATTGCAATATTTGATGTCATCGCGGTTTTGTTGCCATTCAGCATTTTCAATTTTTAAATCCGCAATTTCTTTCTCGTATTTGAGACAAAGACTTTTGAAAGACTCATTGGTTTTGCAAAGCTGACAAGAGTTTGAAATATTTTGACTTTGAAGTTTCAATTCTGTTTTAAGACTCTGAGCTTGACACCATTCAAGCCTTTGTTTGAGTTGACAAATTTCTTTTGAAAACTGTTTTGTCACATCATCATTCTTTTTCCTCAGATTGTCATTCTCATGTTTAAGTGTCTCTAATTCCACGTTTAACAAGTTATTATCAACACAAAGATCATCCACAAGAATAGAAGTACCAGATTTATAGAGATCATTCATGATAATAGACAAAATATCAGCATTGAGAACTTGTTCCAAGAGTCGATCAGCATCATTTTTTAAAACTCTATTTCTTTGCTTTTGAACCAAAATGTCATTTTCAGTTGCGTTGAAAACGTTTATCATATTTTTGACCTCTTTTTGAAGTTCCTGATCCCAACGTGTAGCACAGAGACGGAGGTGTTTGACAATTGGCTTCATTTGTTTTTGAAAAATATCCCTTTTTTCTCGCTCGTAAGCGGATTGAAAAGTTTCAATTTTTATCTCAGAATTACGTTCAATTGTTTCCTCCAAAATTTCAATGTCTTCCATAAAAGTTTTGAAATAATTTAATACACGACAAGTTTTTGGTAATGGTGTAAGTTCACCGGATGATGGTAAAGGACCATTTATTTGTGCTACAGTTTGGACAGGGGCCGCATTAGAGGATGAAACATATGACTCTTCGACAAACCATGATCTCTCAGGTATTTCCTTTTGAGTAACAAAAGATTTAGAAAGAGGTGGAGCTTTTGAATAGTCATATGGTGTCCAATATTGAACATAACTCATTTTTGATCGACTCTCGTCTTCAAGTTCTTCTTCTTCCTCAGTATCAAAAACAACAACACGCACAATCGTATTATCAAGCAAATGGTCCATACTGTAAATTTTAGGAATTTCTTTGAAAGCCGTATGAAGAAACATTGAATTGTAATCGCCAAGAGCAAATCCTTTATCGGGTCTCGGTTTTAAAGTAAATTTCTGAATAGTTGTAACAGAGTTCCCGTGTTTGTAAACAACATTACGAAATTCTTTGAGTTGTTTTTCAAGATCAACAATATCACCGAGTAAATCATTTATGTACTTCCTTTTTCGTATTTTATGTTCACAAAACTCCTTTTTGCAATTGGACAATTCTGTTTTCGTTTTTGAAAGGTCTCTTTGAAGACGTTCAACTTGCATTTTCAGTTCACATTTTTCACTTTCAAGTTTAGAAATCAACTTTCCGTTTGTCTGAATTAGATCTTGCATCTTGTGCTGAAGATCTTGCTCTTTGTTGTAAGATTCTTGAAAAGCTTTTTCAAAACTTTTTGTATGTTTAATCTTTTCTTGCTGACTTGAAAGTTGTATTTTATAACACTCAATATCTCTTGCAAGTGCCGCATTTGTTTCTATTAAAACTTTGTTTTTCTCATTGCATTTTGCGATTAGCACTTGTTGATCATTCAGTTGTTTAGATAACATTATGAGGTCAGGGTCTGGATCAAATGATGGTTCATGTTGTTCGAAATGATCATGTTTATCATTCTCAATAGGATCATCAAATGAAACAACTGTGTCATCATCAAATATGACAACTGTGCTTATTTGTTCATCTGTTTGAGAAGATGAAAATGAGTCAGATGGAACAACTTGCGCCATATCTGATTCAGAAGCAGAAGGTGATGCTATATCATGTATAAAGCATGCATTGAGGTCATGTACCTGAGACAGGCCGTCAGTGTCATACACTGGACCTGAATCATTAAGCTTAAGTTCTTGCATGTTGGCCATAAGCATCACAGCTGCATTGGCTTCTAGATCTTCCATGTCATCATCATTGTTCACATTTGCCATGAAGTTGTTATCTTGTTCAGGGAAATGTCCATCTTTTTCATCTTGAAGAGCCATGAGTAATGCCTGCTTGTGAAACTTACTACCCCGAGTTCTCGATTTGGGACATGCTGTTGCTATATGACCTTGTTCATTACAATTGTAGCACCACACTGCATTCCCTGAGTTGGAGTTCCTTGTTGCAACTAGTTCAGACCTTTGCTGAGAAGACCCTGAGTTGTTCATGAACCCTCCATTGTTGCTAAACCTCTGACCATTCCCAAAATTTCCTGAAGAGCTTCCTGAACCGGATCGACCATAGCTACGATTCTGAATTTCCACTCTTCCATCATTGACAACAGCTTGATTCCGTGTGTTAGAAGATGAACGTTGACGGTTGTTTGTTTTGTTGGAGAATTTGCTGAAAGCACGAGCAATAAGAGCAAGTCCCTAATTCAACGTATTAAAGTCATCATCGTCATCGTCATTGAAATTTGAGTAATACACTGCATCATTGTTGTTTAATGGAACAAGTTGAGTAGAAGCATTCTGTGGAGATGAATCATAAGGGACCATTTGGTTCGAGGTGGAAGATTGTGGATAACTGAAGTAGTTCTGCTCTTGAACATATGCATGATTTGACATTGGTGATGGAGCATAGGGAGATTGAGCTACGACAGCCAAAGAATTTGGTGTTGGTGTTGGTGTGTATCCTCCTCGTAGAGCTCTATCTTTTTCTACTTCAGGTTCATGGTGTTTCAGAAAATCATACCACAAACCATATGGTGCGTCATGTAGATTTTTGGTTTGACGTACAAATGTCACATATTTATGCCAATCTGGACCAAGACTACCGACGAATTTGGAGTTCACTGCTATCCTTGGTACTGTGATTTTGTGACGTTCCAGATCATTGACCACATTTGTGAAACGATGATAGTAGGATTCAAGTGACTCTCCTGGTTCAATTGTGATGTCTGTGTATTCCATGTAGAGTTTGGATTCCATACCATCTTTGTTCAATTGAGTGCCTTCCATAAGGAGATGAACATGTTCCCACATAGCTTTGGCTGTTTTCTGAGCATCGACACTTCGATAAATTGGATTAGGTATTCCTTGAAGTATATAAGCCATTGCATACTCATCAGCTTCATGATGTAATTTCTGTTCTTCAGTGAGTGCAGTTTCTGGAAGAGGTCTATCACCAGGAGGACGTGGAGGATCAGCAGTTGGATCACCAGCTTCAAATCTTGTTGGCCACTCAAATGGTCCTTCAAGTATCACTTGCTTCAAGAATTTCCCATGAGGTTTCTTTAGTTCAAGAAATCGTAAGAATCGACTTGACCATTGAACATAGTTTCCCGGTGTTAGCATTGGAGGTGTTTCAAGTGATCCTGACTCATGTCGGGATTGTTGAGTTGTAATAACTTCACACATTCTATCAAACCAGTGAGGTTGTTTTGAGGAAAACTGAGTGTTCTGTTGTGACATCTGATATGATTGTTGTTGAGGAATGATTTGATGTTGTTGCATCATTAGGTAATGATGTAGTGGATTAAATGGTTGTTGTTGAACGTGTGATTGTGAAGGTTGTTGATACGGTTGTTGCTGATGGTATTGTTGATGAGGGAAGTAGTAATTAGGTGGTTGAGACATCTTAGAACACTTGTGTAGAAATGGATCTTTGTAGAAGATTGAAATGCACGTTCCTTTGATTAAGTCCAAAATCCCTGGGGTAAGTTCAATTCTTACGCGTAACTATAATCTTACTTGTAAACTTTTAGGTTATGCGTGAAGAGTAGTTTTAGGCGTAAACACAGAGTTTAGGCATAAGTTTCCTTTTTACGCGTAAGCTTAGGCTTATGCGTAAGTTTAGACTTATGCGTAAGGTTTAAACAACCAAACAAATCTTCCAAACTTATCCAAGCTTGAAAGATATCCGAAGTCGAAGTATTCCACTAACTTATCCAAGCTAGGGAAGTACTGAGTCACCATAACACAAGGAGAAGACCTTTGATGAAAGTTATGCGTAGATACTGAACCTTACGCGTAAGATTGACTTATGCGTAAAGTTTATGCGTAGAGGCAACTTCTGCGTAGGACTCACAACTTACACGTAGAATCTTGAGCGTAGGAATCACAACTTACGCGTAGAAATGGACTTACTCGTAGGTTTTAGGCATAGAAAACCAAAGTTACACGTAAGAACAGGGTTTTGACCGTAGTTACTCGTAAGAAAAAGGTTTTGACCGTAGTTACGCATAAGAAAAGGGTTTTAGGCCAAGAATTACGCGTAGAAAGGACAAAAGGTACTGTTCACAGCTTTTGAGTCATACTATTCACTTTAGTTACGCGTAAACTGGTCAGAAACTTGAAAAATCTCAAATTTTTGAAGAAAAAATGCTTAGAAATAAGGTACTTTTGATCAAATAACTTCACCAATACTTAGAAAACCCTAACTATTGAAGATTTTGCTACCAAAAACTAGTTTTCCAATATCAAAGAAGCTATAAAACCTTAAAAAACACAACTTTATGCAAAAACTAAGCTTCAAATCACTATATCAACCTTGAAACTTGTCCAAGATTCAAGATTTGAGTGAAAGAAACAAAGAAAAATGCAAAAAGATGAAGAATAAGCACCCAAACCCCACGTTAGAACCAAGAACACCACTTCAATCTCTATTAGGCGAATGATACCACTTGTTAGGTCACCATTTTGTAAACACAAGTATGATATAGATAGAAATGAGATGAGAAAGAGAGATGGTTGATTATGAGACAATATGAAAAGTGAAAGAGCAAGAGTTTCCTTAAGATAATCAAATAACCAACAAATGAAAAGGTTACATAAGTCTAGTATTTATAGGAGGAGGAGTAGGGCAACACTCCCTTCCTCCCTCCTTTCATTTAGACGTGGGCTTTAAGGCCCATAGGGCTTTAACACTTAAGCCTTGTAACATAAAACTTAATGAAATAAATACCAAAGCAACCTATTACAAAATGTAATGACCGAGACTTGACTAAATACAAAAGTATGATCCCAACAAATTACATCACCATGAATAAATTGTTCAAACATCAAGACAAATCATTGGGGAGGGGGACCATAACGGTAGTCATAACCAGGAGGGAGGTGCCAGTGTACCCGTAGGGAGGGTAGTCCATCTCACGACCGGGGAATGGGTCAATCTGTAGCTGGGGCTCGATCTGATCACGGGTGGAGAGGTGCTGCATCTGGCGGATGGTATGATCATACATCCAATCAAAGTGCTGGTCAGTGGTGGTCCGCCATGCATCCACCTGACCCATCCAGGCCCCCTAGTGTGCCTTCCAGTCTCCCCGACTCATGTGTTGGTAGTAATCCGCAGACCCAACCTCATAATCCCTGAACTGATGCTGCTGGGGTGCTCCCTCATCATCATCATCATCCTCAACACCATCAGGTCCTCCCGCCATGTACCAGGTATAGGACCCATCCCCTAGCTGCATAACGATGCTCATCTGCCTGAGGGATTTAGCCCTCACCACCTTACAAGCCCCACAGTCGCTCAGGTACCCCATGATCTTGGGAACAAGTAGCACATAAGATCGAGCCAACCGGGTCATGAACATCCCCCCATACACCTTGTCAATATCCCTCTCCCCCACACTAGTCTTCAAATAGCTCGCTACCCAAAATGTGATGTTACAGTAAACACTTGCTGAAAACATGGTGTACAGGTAGAAAAGATCTGAAGCAGTGACACGGTGAGTGGTGCCATGACACCCCGACAAGCTGTAGGTAATGCACCTATGGGCTAACCTGATCATGGGGTCCTTTATTGAGGCCGCCCCAGTAGTCGAGGTGTACACTCTGTTCCCAATACTCGGCCAAAAAGTGGCATACCTCATCTCGTTCCTCATAGTTTCCCCATGCAATAACCTCTGCATAAACCCTCCCTCAACAGCCTCCTCCCTAGTGTACAAACCTATCCTCCATCCAATCTCAGTAACCGAACATGATCAAATATCCCCCTAGCCTAAAGTAAATAGTGGTGCCCCCATATACGTCTTGGCATCTGCCAAATCAAAGCGAAAAGTCGCAAAGAACTCCCTTACCAACTCACTGTACGCAGTCCCCCCCATCCTGAACAATCTCTCACATTGAGGACCCGTGAATCCATCGGTTTGGATCCTCCCCAAGAACTCACCCTCTAAACCCTGGGATCTCAGAAACTCCCAATCAATCACAGTACCAGCATCAATGTGGTGATAAACAAACTCCGCGTACTTAGTTGTAGTGGCATCATTGTTAAACTCATGCCAACTGTGGACCATTTCCCCATAGTTAACTTGTTGGGACCTAGACGAGCTGCCTCGGTGTTGTCGTGATCGTTTGCTCATTTTCCTGGAAAAAGATAGAGTGGACGAAAATGATTAGAATGAGAATTTTACAAGTTCATGCTGTCAGACACATTTGATGCCGTCAGGAAGGAGAACCTGACGCCGTCAGACCCAGCAGAAATCCATCCATGCAATTACGAGGGAAAAATCAATTTTCAAGCTCTAAATCCATGACCCAAACACTCCTATATGCAGAAAACATGGGTGGGGGAGGGGTCAAAAAAATCCGTGGTGTGAAAGGTTTTTCCTCAATTAACGCATGATTCGAGTAGAACAATATCATCCGATGGTAACCTCATGATTACAAAACATCTAATGAACGGCATTATGATTTATCAAAAATGGGTCAAAGATAGGGTTTCGGATGATGGGGGTTTTCAAAATTGGTAAGCCCTAAGGATAATTGAACGAAAAAGAGTAAAGAAAAACTACTTACCAAGTGGAGATTTGTCATGGAAGATGTCGGATTGGATGATGGAGACTCGGAGGTGGAGCACCAATTTGGGTGTGATTTGTGGGGTATGAGTTGAAAGTGATGGAATTTGGGTAATTATTGCAGAGATAGCGAGGTGACGGCGTCAAGAGTTAAGATCTGTCGCCGTCAGATGCCCGTATCAAGAACAAAAAGTGGTATTTCCAAATTCAGTCCCTGCACTAATGTAAATAGCTAAACATAAGAAAAAACTATGAGTAGCTATCCCGTTAGTAACGTCCACCCTGGTCAAACATTTCATTACTGTCACAGAGAGAGATGTGGTTGTAAAAAGGGGTGGGTGAGGTTTTAGTTAAGTTGTAACCTTTACATTGGTCAACGGTGGGTACAAAGAGGAATTGTTCCATAGAGGGTCTCAAAGCTGTCGTGTTTTTGAGGTGCAACCTCTTCACACCAGGTTTAAAACCAAAGGAACGTCTCTTAAACAAATTGGGGAGCGTGGTTTACAAGCATCCAACGAAGGTGTTATGAAATTGCGAGTTCTTCTCCTCCTGAGGATGCTCACCAAAGTAGGGGGTGATTGACGGCGAAGCACTTGAAAAGGATTTCTCATTATCCTCTTGGTCACACACCAAAGGAGTTGGAACTTCAAAGATTTTTTTGATTTTTCTTGGTGCGGATTTTTCCTTAATCTTCTCCTTAATTCTTGATATGAATTTGTTTGCTAAATCCATAAAAGCATTACGAGTGCTTTCCATGCGTGCTTCTAAGTGCCGAATTTGTTTTTCCTGATTATTCATGAAGGTTACCATTATCCCTTTGAACTCCTCTTGTCGTGAACGTTCAGGAAAACTATGTTTGTTAATCGCACTCACACGTATATTAGGACTCCTTGCGGTTTCAGCAGCAGGCATTTCAGCTCTCATTAATTCTTTTACCTGCTTCTCGATGTTTCCCAATAATTGTTTTTGGGTAGCGTTTATGTCATCAAGTTTCCCCTTACTTGAAAACATCGGGTCCTCCCAATCTTCTTCTTCGTATTGTGCTAACCCCTCAAGAACTTTCCAGCATTCATCAACGCTAAGTCTGTTTAGCCTGCCATTGGCTGCGTAATCTATAGCCCTTCTCGTTTGATAGTTAACTTTATCGTAAAAAGATTTGAATCTGGAACCATGGTTCAATGCCATGATGAGGGACTTTTCGGAGTAGGTCTTTGTATCGAGTCCATGCTTCATAGAAAGTTTCATCCTGATGTTCTTCAAACATCAAAATGTCATTTCTAAGCATCGCAGTCTTCCCCGGTGGGAAGAATTGGGCAAGGAAGCGAGTGGTGAGATCATACCATGAGGTAATGGATCCCGCGGGGAAACGTTCAAGCCATTGACTAGCTTGATCACGTAGAGAGAATTGGAATAGGCGTAATCGGGTTGACTCTCTAGTTGTAGCATCAAGGTCTATAGAATGTACGATTTTAAGGAAGTCCTTGAGATGTTGATTTGGATCTTCGGAATGAAGTCCATGGAATGCACATCCACTTTGCACCAACCGGATGGTGTTGGATCGCAAGGGAGACACATTGGCTCCTTGGGTGAGCTCAATGGTGTTTCGATAGCCTTGGTGGATAGGTCGGGAGTACTCTCCTAAGGTTCGGGGCCTAAGAGGTTGGTTAGCTAATGGTGGGTTTTGTGGGTGGTCTTGTTGTGGCGGGTTGATGGGTTCAAAGATGTTACCACCTTCCATGATGTTGGATGGTAAAGATTACGAACAAAAACACGAAGAAATAAGATAGACTAAAGAAAACCTAAAAATAAAAATAAAATCTTACTAGAAAGGAATCTAGAAAGTAGACCTAATAAAAAGAAATCCTAACCTAGACAATAACTATTCCCCAGGCTGCGGCGCCAAAAACTTGATGCGTGGGAATTGCACCAGGCTTTACCTCTCGAGGGATCTCGAGAAGCTTACAACCCCCAGCAGGCAGTGTACCTGATCGTTGTAGTATAGTATAGTGACAAGTACCTGGGGATTGATCGTTCAACTTAGGAATAGTGTCGCTAGGATTAGAAAACCTAAGAGCTAGGTCTAGAGATGAGGGATGATTCTTTTTGTATTTTTATATTTTATGAAAAGCAAGTAAAAATCTCGAGTATTTGGAAGGAGGGGCAGAATTAGTTGCTAGTCAACTAACCCAATAACTAAAGATCCAATCAAAATAAAATAACAAAAAATGAAAATGAACTAATTTAACTGGTGGTGTGAGCAATATATGGGAGAATTGTGTTTACTTAGATTTCACTACTCCCTAGATATCTTTTACAGGTTAATTACTTGTTACAGTTGCGTGGATGACGGATTGTATTCCTTAATACCATTCATGGGGTGGCGTACTTACTTCCCCAATCCTATAAGCTCCTACTTCACTCCTATGTCGAGCTGGCTAGGAAGCTCCTAACATGGGATCACTAGAATTCGCTCATGCATTAAATACAATCATAAAAACCTAGTACACATCGGTTCATGTTTCTTAAGACGTTCAAGCAAGTTACACAATGGAGATCTGCCAGTTTTCTTAAGCCTAACATTGAAATTATTCATCCATTACAACTATAAACAAGCAATCGACCTATAATTAACATCTAGGTTTCATTACATCTAAGCAAACACATGAAAGATCTAGCCTAGCATGTTATAATCAAGACAAGCATAAGATATATTCAAACAACACATAGACATTTTGAATGAATTGAAAGAAGACTTATCTTAATTGAACATGAAAGGTTTCAAGGGGTGAAAACCCTTGAAAATATTGTTACAAACGACCTAGGATTTATTAGGTTCGACCCTAGTATTCTCCACACAAGTTCCTCCCTTATGAATGAAAAATAGAAAAGTATATATAGATTTTGTGAGGTGACGGCGTCAAGAGTAAATGTCTGACGCCGTCATCTCGCTGCCAATAAAGTTCTCGGACTGCCTAGATCTGGGTTTGACGCCGTCACGTGTAATCCATCTTCAGGCCGTCACCAAAATAACTCTTGACGCCCTTCTTTTGACGCCTTCAGGTTTTCTCTGGGTCGTCATGGATTTTGCTCTTGACCCCGTCATTATTTCCTTCTTGACGCCGTCAGGTACTATTTCCAGCATGGAAAATTAAGTCTTTGCCATTTTCTTCACTTTTATGCTCCAATAACGTCCAAAATGCTTCCTTTTCCAGAATCCACTCCCAAAGTACCTAAAATCACAAAAGGAACGATTTAGGGCAGTATTTGATCAAATAAATTCAATTTCGGGCTTAAATGACCCCGTAAAAATGGTTCATTTTTCGCCTCATCATTTATGCCCTAATATCCCACACAAAGTTCCACACTAATGAATGAAAATTGGAAAACTATATATAGACTTTACACCTTGACGGCGTCACGTTATAGCTTGTGACATCGTCAACTTGCTGCCATGATGAAATTTGTATTTCCTAGATCCACTTCTGACGCTGTCATGTAGAATAATACTCAGGGCCGTCACGTGTGTTTGGACGCTGACGGCCTTGGTGTCGCCGTCAGGCCAATATGCTTGAAAACTTTCTGGGCCGTCACGTTATAATTTCCACATCCACCTCTTTTGCCACTCTTGACGCCATCACTTGTAGAACCTTGAAGCCGTCAGGTACTGTTCCAACAAGGAATTTTGAGACTTAGCCGTTTTCTTCACTTTTATGCTCCAAAAACGTCCAAAATGGTTCCTTTAACAGATTTCTCTCCAAAAGTACCTAAAATGACAAAAGGAACGATTTAGGGAAATATTTGATCAAATAATCTCGAATTCGGGCTTAAATGACCCTTTAAAAGCGGTACACTTTTCGCCTCATCAAATACCCTTACACTTGAAATTTGTTTGTCCTCAAGCAAATGCGCTTTTATTCTAATCAAAATACAAGTTAGGGGTCATTTAACACTAATATAAAAGTAATTACAACAAATAATCATTCCACTAAAAACCAAAAACAAGCACGGAGGTCATACACTAGCACCTCACAAATAGTGTTTAGATACTCACATCTCTCGGGTGTAATAAAGTATATATCAAAATAAGGAAATGGAAAACATCTCTCACTACCTGTCATAGCAAATAGATTACCATAGGCTTGGGAAAGGATCAAACCACCACCACTTGGCGTAAGCACCTAGGATAAACTATCAAAGAGGTCTTTTAAAAGGGTTATAACGTTAGGTGTACGGATATGGAAAACACGGTTTTGTTGGATAAAGGCAATATTTACTGGTGGCGAGTTAATCATCTTGGTTAATTACACGTATAATATGGCGTTGCTAAGCCAAGACTCGACTCAACTTAAGCTAATAAATAAAAAATAACAAAAACATAAAATAAACATAGAATGAAATGGGATGGTAGTCCGTATGTTTTTTCTCTTTTTCTTTTTCTATTTTTTTTTTCTTTTTCTTGATTTTTTCGATATATATATATATATATATATATATATATATATATATATATATATATATATATATATATATATATATATATTTTTTTTTTTTTTTTTTTTTTTTTTTGCATACACTCTTACCCTACCATCCAAAATAATATATCATAGGGAATGTATATTCCCCTTACAATTGAATTTTTACATACTTTACAATAAACTAATCTAATGACTCGAATCAAGATAATCAAAACACTTGAAGTACTTTTAAATATTAACGTACATATGGGGGTAATATATGATGTTCTTCCCAATTACTCCATAACACAAGTACTTTACCCATTAGTCCCAGTCGTCCCAAAACAATATGTATAAGATATGACTCGACTCAGCAACCATGTAATCAATTAGATAATTAACTAAGGGTTTAAACAAATAACAATAATGCACTAAAGATGAGTGCATACACGAAAGGCTAAGACAATTTGGTAGCACATTTGGGGTGGGTTGTAACAAATCCTTTAAGTAAAATGCTTAAAGTTAGAAATGAAAAGATAGGCTCAGAGGGGTGTACTAGGGGTATCATGTACTAAAAATGAGTACAACGCCAAGGTGTCGGAAAAATTAATTGACTTTACTCGTCAAGTAATATGACTTAAATGGTCAAGTAATTATGATACGGGTTTAACACAAGGGTGATCCTAATGCCTCTTATCATGTAGTAAATCCTACTACACGAAGGTAGTCTGGTTAGCGGTCTCGGGATGCATCACTAACGCAAGTTCTAGAATCTAAATGCTACCGGTATACTCATAAGCACTAATAATGAATGTTTTTCCTATCAAATCTAAAGGCGAACCTCACATATTTGGGTGGAAAATTTTTCAGAATGGTGCGGTTTTGTGCTAGTCATACAACTCCTATCCATGAGATGCTTGTTAAGGCTAAAGTTTCTGTTAGGTACTCATATTGATTACACACAAGCAAGAATGAGATAGATATAAGGATTTGGGTGATTATGAGAATGAGAGAATTATGAGAGCAATAGTTTCCTTTAGATTTCAAATAACCAACCAAGTTTACAAAGAGACCTAAGCATGGTATTTATAGGCAAGGAGCTAGGGCAACACTCCTACTCATTCCCTTCTTACAATCGTGTGGGCTTTGAGCCCATGGACCACATAACATAAGCCTAGTAAACTTAATACATAATGTGAATGAAAGTAAATAATAACTAAGCAACCTAGTGTAATTAAAAATGACCGAGACTTGATAAAATAGTAAAACTTCATTCCCAACAATCTCCCCCTAAGGGTCGGTCATCATGGTTGCTTGACGTCTTTGACATTTCTTCATCTTTGACTTTCACAGCTTTAGACGTCTTTCAAAAATCATGAGATAAGAATCATTCATCGTTCTTTGTTCTTTGTTCATTGTTGTTGTGATAGTGATCAAGTTATGAAGTTGTCTGCCTTTCATCACTTCTGCGTCTGTGGTGGTAGTCCGCCATTCCAACATGCTCATACATCTTTGAATTTTGACTTATACATACACATTGATCTTTAGTCTTTATACTGTGTAGATTCTTCTTTCTGGCATAGAATCTTTTTTTGAACTTTGTATTGCATTGATCTTTGAGGGAGCTTTTGATGATTTCAAGATGCATGTATGAGCATGTGGAATCCGTCGCCATGGAGATGAAGTGTCCCTGCAGGTAGACAGTTAGCAATAAAACATCTGGTACTTACAGATAAGGAATTAGAGATCGTCAACAGCATAGTGTGAAGATTCCTTCTAACCCTTATCAAGGCCGTTCTCATGTCAGATACCCCCGAAGGAGCTTACGAGACCTACTAAGTAGCTCAATGACTGGGTGAGTCGCTGGGGATCACTCCACGACTGTAGACCACTAAGAAACCACCGCAAACACTAAGCGTAACCCACAAGGAGTTACCGAAGTGACCTGCTGTCAGGGCTGCTTGATGTTGACCCTGGCAGGATTTCCGTTCAATCATTGAGAATTACATTTGTAAATTCTCTCATAAACGTTCTTGGCAGATTGCAATGATCTGCGAAGGACTCAATAATTTACAGCTGGTGTCCATTGATGTAGAACACCAGTTGTAGAAATACTAAGTGTTCCTAAGAGATCTTTGATGTATCTCATGGCTTTAGACTCGATAAGTGCACACTTAGGTTTCCTATGTGGAGACTAGGGAGGGGTCTCCTGCTTCAATATCAACCATCTCTAAGAGATAAGTCAATAGATTACACCGGTTCCCCATGAGAATGAAACAATCTCTTTTAAGAGAATTTGAGTGGTTAGAAGGTTTAGTGCATTGCGTCACTGGGTCCATGACGACTTTGTCTTCAATACCGGTGTTGCCTTAGCAACAACCAGTAGCATACGAATTGAACCCGGTGTCTGCCCTAAGGTTGAACATGTGGAGGGCTATTTCTTTTCACCCTTTTCTTTACTTTTCTTTTTAATTCTTCAACTCCTTCTTTCTCCTTTCATTCTTTACTCCTTTTTTCATATCATACCTAAGGACTTCTAGTTCTAACTAATGGTGATGTCCTTGGGTAGATCCCTCCGGCTTAGGCGGATCATAGGACGGTTTTTCCTAACCTTGGTCACCTTATAACTCCATGATTATCCTATAATTGCCATTGAAACCTTTTGTGAAAATCTCTCAAAGTGTTTGTGAGTATCAAACATTTTGTTTAACACTTTGAGAGTTTTGTGTTTTCTTATGAAGGACTCCCCCTTCACATGTGCTCATAAGTATTTAATAAATTTACACATGCGGGAGGAGCAAGCACTTTTTGAATTGATCCACTTTCAGTGAACAAGACCGATTCGAGACACGCTTACATCACTAGTTATACTAGCTTGAAGTTATTACCTGGCCTGGTCAAGTCCACAGAAAGTTTCTCGAAACGGTACATTTCTACTAAGACAAATCCTTTTTGAGACACGCTTACGTGGCTAGTTAGAGAATTCCATTGTCAGCTTTTAGGTGACAACTAGCTCTAGTAACTAACTTGATGTTATTACCCGTCGAGGATAAGTTTTTTCGAGATTACTAACTTTTATGTTTCGTCAATTCTTGGGTGAATCTGAGTCTAGCTCGCATGAGATTTGACTTCTAAGCAACTTTGAACTTTCATATTTTAATCACATTCACTTTTTCTCCCCCTCAAATATAGCATATAAGATGATACTTTTGACAATCTTTTGATTAAAATATGCCTTTTGAGTCTTACGGGGAGAATTCAACAAGAACTTTTTGATATAATGTTGGGATCATACTTTAGTATTTAGTCAAGTCTCGGTCATTACATTTTGTAATAGGTTGCTTAAGTATTATTTCTTATTATTGTTTAAGTTAATGGGCAATATGTAAAAGCCCAAGAGGCCTTAAAAGCCCACGTTAAAAGGATAAGGGAGGAAGGGTGTGTTGCCCTAGCTCCTCCCTTATAAATAGTAAGCTCATGTTACATTTTATGTTGTTGGTTATTAGATTACCTTAAGGAAACTCTTGCACTTTTATCTTTCTTATTATCTTATAATCAACCAAGTCTATTTCTCATCTCATTTCTCTTTATATCATACTTGTGTTTACTAAATGGTGACCTAACAAGTGGTATCATTCGCCTACTAGAAGTTTGAAGTGTATTTCTTTTGGTTACGTGGGGATTTGGTACTTATTCTTCATCTTTTTGCATTTTTCTTTGTTTCTTTCACTCAAATCTTGAAGCTTGGACAAGTTTCAAGGTTGATATAGTGATTTGAAGCTTAGTTGTTGCATAAAGTTGTGATTTTTTAAGGTTTTTTTAGGTTTTATAGCTTCTTTGATATTGGAAAACTAGTTTTTTGGTAGTTACATCTCATAAAGTTAAGGTTTTCTAAGTATTGGTGAAGTTATTTGATCAAAAGTACCTTATTTTTCAGCATTTTCTCTTCTAAAAAGTCATTATTTAAGGTGAACAGTACGTTTTACGCGTAAAGTGGTCGGAAAAGTACTATTTCCAGCTGTCTAAAGTGTTTTTTGGTCGGTTTACGCATAAAATAAGCCAAAACCCTTTTCTTACGCGTAAAATAGGCCAAAACCCTTTTCTTACGCGTAATATTTGCCAAAACCCTGATCCTACGCGTAAAGTGCTCCTCTACGCCTTAAATCCTACGCATAAGTTGAATTCTACGCGTAAGTCAGAGTTACGCGTAACTTGCCAGAGTTTACGCGTAAGCTTCATCAACGATCTTCTTCTTGTGCTACGGTGACTCAGTACTTCCGTAGCTTGGATAAGTTAGTGGAATACTTCGACTACGGATATCTTTCAAGCTTGGATAAGTTTGAAAGATTTGTTTGGTTGTTTCAACCTTACGCATAAGTCTAAACTTACGCATAAGCATAAGCTTACGCGTAAAGAGGAAACTTACGCATAAACTAGAAAGTTTACGCATAAACCTACTCTTTACGCATAACTTAAAGTTTACGCGTAAGATTAAGTTACGCGTAAGATTTAAACTTACCCCAAGGATTTTGCTACTTTCAAAAAGGAACGTGCATTTCAATCTTCTACAAAGATCCATTTCTACACAAGTGTTCTAAGATGTCTCAACCACCTAATCACTACTTCCCTCAATCTTATCCTCAGCAACAACAACCTCAGCAGTATCAGCAACAACAACCTTAGCAGTATCAGCAACAACAATACCTTCCGCACATAATGAATCAACAACCTCCTAAATACAATCCACAACAACATTATCTGATGATGCAGCAACAGCTCATTCCTCAACAACAACCATATCAAGTGCCACAACAAAACAATCAGTTTTCCTCCAAACAACCTCACTGGTTTGACAGAATGTGTGAAGTTATTACAACTCAACAATCCCGACATGAGGCAGGATCACTTGAAACACCTCCAATGCTAACACCTGGTAACTATGTGCAATGGTCAAGTCGATTCCTACGCTTTCTTGAACTAAAGAAACCTCATGGGCATTTCTTAAAGCAAGTGATACTTGAAGGACCATTTGAGTGGCCAACAAGATTTGAAGCTGGTGATCCTAATGCTGATCCTCCACGTCCTCCTGGTGATAGACCCCTTCCAGAAACTGCACTCACTGAAGAACAGAAACTACATCGTGAAGCTGATCAGTATGCAATGGCTTATATACTTCAAGGTATACCCAATCCGATCTATCGCAGTGTCGATGCTCAGAAAACAGCCAAAGCTATGTGGGAACACGTTCATCTCCTCATGGAAGGCACTCAATTGAATAAAGATGACATGGAATCCAAGCTTTACATGGAATACACTGACATCACAATTGAACCTGGAGAGTCACTTGAATCCTACTATCATCGTTTTACAAATGTTGTCAATGATCTGGAACATCACAAAATCACTGTACCAAGGATCGCTGTGAACTCCAAATTTGTTGGTAGTCTTGGCCCTGATTGGCATAAATATGTGACATTTGTTCGTCAAACGAAGAATCTTCATGATGCTCCATATGGCTTGTTGTATGACTTTCTGAAACACCATGAGCCTGAAGTGGAAAAAGATCGAGCTCTACGAGGAGGTTACACACCCACAACAACACCAAATTCTTTGGCTCTCGTAGCTCAATCTCCCTATGCTCCACCACCACTGTCAAATCATGCATATGTTCAAGAGCAGAACTACTTCAGTCATCCACAATCTTCCACCTCGAACCAAATGGTCTCTTATGATTCATCTCCACAAGATACTTCTACTCAACTTGTTCCGTCAAACAACAATGATGCTGTGTACTACTCCAACTGCAATGATGATGACGATGATGACTTTAATACGTTGAATCAGGGACTTGCTCTTATTGCTCGTGCTTTCAGCAAATTCTCCAACAAAACGAACAACCATCAACGTTCATCTTCTAATACCAGGAATCAAGCTGTTGTAAATGATGGAAGAGTGGAAATTCAAAATCGTAACTATGGTAGATCTGGTTCAGGAAGTTCTTCAGGAAGTTATGGGAATGGTCAGAGGTTTGGTAACAATGCAGGGTTCAGGAACAACTCAGCATCTTCTCAACAAAGGTCTGACTCAGTTGCTACAAGGAACTCAACCTCAGGGAATGCAGTTTGGTGCTACAATTGTAATGAAGAAGGTCATATTGCTATAGCATGTCCCAAACCGAGAACTCGGGGTAGCAAGTTTCACAAGCAGGCATTACTCATGGCTCTTCAGGATGAAAAAGATGGACATTTCCCTGAACAGGACAACAACTTCATGGCAAATGTGAACAACGATGATGACATGGAAGATCTGGAAGCCAATGCTGCTGTGATGCTTATGGCTAACATGCAGGAACTTAAGCTCAATGATTCAGGTCCAGTGTATGACACTGACGGCTTGTCTCAGGTACATGACCTCAATGAATGCTTTATTAATGAAATAGTCTCACCTTCTGCTTATGAATCAGATATGGCGCAAGTTGTTCCATCTAAATCATCTTCATCATCTCATACAGATGAACAAATAAACACAGTTGTCATATTCGATGATGACACAGTTGTTTCATTTGATGATCCTATTGAGTATGATAAACATGATCATTTCGAACAACATGAACCATCATTTGATCCAGACCCTGATCTCATATTGTTATCAAAACAACTGGATGCTCAACAATTGCAAATAATAAAATGCAACGAGAAAAACAAAGTTTTGAAAGAACAAAATGCGTCACTTGCAAGAGATATTGAATGTTATAAAATTCAGCTTTCTAATCAGGAAGACAAGATTAAAAATGCAATAAGTTTTGAAAAAGCTTTTCACGATTCATACAACAAAGAACAAGATCTTCAACGCAAAATGCAAGATTTAATCGAGTCAAACGGAAAGTTGATTTCAAAACTCGAAAGTGAAAAGAATGAATTGAAAATGCAAGTCGAACGTCTTCAAACTGAACTTTCAAAAACAGAAACAGAATTGTCAAGTTGTCAAAAAGATTTTTGTGAACATAAAATACGAAAAAGGAAGTATATAGATGACTTACTCGGTGATATTGTTGATCTTGAAAAACAATTGAAAGAATTTCGTAACATTGTTTACAAACACGGGAACTCTATCACAACAATTCAGAAATTTACTTTAAAACCGAGACCCGGTACTGGATTTGCACTTGGCGATTACAATTCAATGTTTCTTCACAATGCATTCAAAGATGTTCCAAAAATTTACAGTATGGACTATTTGCTTGATAATACGATTGTGCGTGCTGTTGTTTTTGATACTGAGGAAGAAGAAGAACTTGAAGACGAGAGTCGGTCAAAAATGAGTAATGTTGAATATTGCACACCATATGACTATTCAAAAAATCCAGTCAAGTTCGTTACTCAAAAGGATTTACCTGAGAAATCATGGTTTATCGAAGAGTCGTATGTTTCATCTCACAATGAGGCCCCTGTCCAAACTGTAGCACAAGTAAATGGTCCTTTACCATCATCCGGTGAACTTACACGTTTACCAAAATGTCGTGTCTTAAATTATTTCAAAACTTTTATGGAAGACATTGATATTTTGGAGGAAACAATTGAACGCAATTCTGAAATAAAAATTGAAACTTTTCAATCCGCTTACGAGCGAGAAAAGAGAGATATTTTTCAAAAACAAATGAAACCAATTGTTCAACACCTCCGTCTCTGTGCTACACGTTGGGATCAGGAACTTCAAAAGGAGGTCAAAAATATGATAAACGTTTTTGATACTGCTGAAAATGAGATTTTGGTTCAAAAGTTACAAACTAAAGTTTTCAAAAATGATGCTGATCGACTCTTGGAACAAGTTCTCTGTGCTGATATTTTGTCTGTTATCATGAATGATCTCTATAATTCTGGTACTTCTATGCTTAAGCATGATCATTGTGTTGATAATAACTTGTTGAATGTGGAAATTGAGACACTGAAACATGAGAATGATAATCTGAGGAAAAAGAATGATGATGTGACAAAACAATTTTCAAAACAAATCAGTCTACTCAATCAAAGGCTTGAATGGTGTCAAGCTAAAAGTCTTGAAAGGGAATTGAAGTTTCAAAGTCACAATGTTTCAAACTCTTGTCAACTTTGCAAAAACAATGAGTCTTTAAAAGGTTTGTGTCTCAAATACGAGAAAGAAATTGCGAAGTTAAAAATTGAAAATGACGAATTTCTACAAAACCACATAGACATCAAATATTGCAATGGTATACTTGAGTCAAACATTCACATCATCATTGAGTTAAAAGAGAAAATAAAGATACTTGAAAAAGGAAAGATGGTTGACACCACGGTGATAGCACCAGGAATGTATAAATTAGACAAAACTGATAATGGAAAGGTTGTACAAAATACTAATGTTGCAAACTCCACTTCTACAGGACTAGTCTCCCCTACTAGCGTTAGCAGACCCAAGCGATACAGTAAAAAGAAGAATAGGCTCTGGCAACGTAAGCGAGGACAACTAGAAGCTCAAGAAGTAGAAGACCAACTTAGGAATTTGAATAAAACTCATGTTGCATCAGATTTAGATTCTAATCTGGCAAATTGTAATCAAAATCTAAATGTAACGAATGATGAACCTTTGAATGTTTTGAATATTAATGCATCTTGTGTGTTTTGTCGTAAAAGCGTTTCATCTGGTGATCATACTAAATGTATAGCTAATTCTCTACTTCATCGTCATAAGAAACGTAGGACATGCATTCCTTCTAGGCCCACTACTGCCTCTAAGTCTATCTTAGGAAAGCCGCCTTCTACGGTTTCTAGTGAAGTTGATGTTACCCCCATAGGTGCAGAGAACAAGTCTAGGAATCAGCCAAACACTAGTGAATACACCATTAAGAAAGCTCGAACTAGTTGGAATTGGCAACGTTGGTTACAACACAAACCTGATTTTAAATGGATTCCTAAATTATTGAATACTTGTGCTTCTAACCAACAGGAACCCGCAGTTTCTTTGGGTTCCACCCTTACTTCTGTTCCATCCGTGTCCTCTTCTTGTGTTGCAGGTGGTGCAGATTGTTCTCTGGATTGTTGATAGCGGATGCACCCGACATATGACAGGCAATCTCAAACTGTTACACAACTTTGTCTCAAAGTTCATTGGTACTGTCAGATTCGGGAATGATCATTACGCTTTAATCATGGGGTATGGTGACTTTATCAGTGGAAACATCGAAATAAGCCGTGTTTATTATGTGGAAGGCCTTGGACACAACCTTTTCTCTGTTGGTCAATTCTGTGATGGGGATCTAGAAGTTGCATTTCGTGAGAAAACTTGCTTTGTTCGTGATTACAAGGAAACGATCTTATGTCTGGCTCCCGTGGCTCCAATCTTTATACAATTTCAATGTCAGATATGATTGCAACATCTCTGATATGTCTTCTCTCCAAAGCAGAATCAACTAAATCTTGGTTATGGCACAAACGTCTTTCACACTTGAATTTCAAAACTATGACTGACCTTGCTCGTTATAAACTTGTTGAGGGATTTCCAAGATTCCGTTTCACCAAAGATCACTTATGTCCAGCCTGTGAACAAGGTAAAAGTACTCGTGCTCATTTCCCTTCTAAACCTGAGCACAGTACGAATCATGTTCTACAACTGCTTCATATGGATTTGTGTGGACCAATGCGTGTTCAAAGTATCAACGGTAAACGCTACATTCTTGTAATCGTGGATGATTTTTCCAGATGGACTTGGGTTTATTTTCTACGAAGTAAAGATCAGGCTCCTTCAATGATCATCACCTTTCTCACTAAAATTCAAGTTCAGTTACGCAATACGGTCCGAATAGTCAGAACTGACAATGGAACTGAATTCAAGAATCAGACACTTAGGTCTTATTATGAGAAAGTGGGAATTGAACATCAAACATCTATTCCTAGAAGCCCAGAACAGAATGGAGTTGTTGAAAGATGCAACAGGACGTTAGTGGAAGCTGCTAGAACTATGTTGATTAATGCTCAATTACCTGATTACTTGTGGGCAGAAGCTGTTTCAACCGCATGCTATACTCAAAACCGTTGTATGATCACAAAACGTCATCGCAAAACACCATATCAAATTGTTCACAAAAGGAAACCGAACATCGATTACTTTCATGTTTTTGGAGCACTCTGCTATCCGAAAAATGATCGTGATGATTTAGGTAAACTTAAAGCAAAGGCTGACATCGGAGTGTTCATTGGATATTGTGAGAATTCTAAAGGTTTTCGGATTTGGAATCGTCGTACTCGTGAAATTCAAGAAACCATTCATGCTAATTTTGATGAGCTCACACAGATGGCTTCTGAGCAACACAGCTTAGGACCCGAATTTAACCGTCTTAACTCTCCGGCATCTTCGGCTGAACCATTGCCACTCAACCGCAAAGAATTGGAAACCTTGTTTGCTCCACTGTTTGATGACACAATTGAATACCGTCCTACTGAGGTCCCACCAAATTCCGCTGCTCAACCTGACAATATTCATGTACCAGACTTACCTCAACAAACTTCAACAACTGTTGAGAGAGACGATTCTCCAATTGCTTCACCATCTACAGTAGAACAAACTGTTTCTAACTCCCGCCACTCAGCTGAAGATCCAACACCACTATCAGTTCCACAATCCGCAGAGCATGATCCTGATGCGTTCTTCAATCCGTTTGCACCAGCTACTACAGTTCCTGATATAGCTGAGTCGTCAACACGCAACTTGGATCCTGCCAACATGCGAGATACATATCAACTACACCCTTCAACACACAAATGGACCCGAGACCATCCTCTAGTTCATATTATTGGCCATCCAGATGCACCAGTTATGACAAGACAACGACTTCACACAGATGGAGAAACTTGCATCTACGCACTCACAGTTTGTCATGAAGAACCCAAGAACATTAAAGATGCAATGACTTATGACAACTGGATTGAATCTATGCAAGAGGAATTTCAGCAATTCATACGATTAGAAGTCTGGGAATTAGTTGAAAGACCTGACGGAGTCTTTGTCATTGGGTTAAAATGGATATGGAAGAATAAGCTTGATGCTGAAGGAACTGTCATCCGGAACAAATCACGTCTGGTAGCAAAAGGATACTCTCAACTGGAAGGTCTAGATTTTGCTGAATCCTTTGCTCCAGTGGCTCGACATGAAGCTGTTCGGATCTTTTTGGCCTATGCTGCACACCGGAACATGGTAGTCTTCCAAATGGATGTCAAAACAGCATTTCTTAATGGAGATCTCCGTGAAGAAGTTTATGTCAGCCAACCTGAAGGCTTCGTTGATCCTGAGCGTCCTAATCACGTCTACCGACTCAAAAAGGCTCTCTACGGACTCAAGCAGGCCCCACGGGCGTGGTATGACAAACTGTCCACTTTCTTACTGGCCAATAAGTTTTCTAAAGGATCGGTGGATCCCACACTGTTTACTAAAACCTACGGGGAGGACTTACTTGTTGTTCAAATATATGTCGATGACATCATTTTTGCCTCAACAAAAAGAAGTTTCTCTAATGATTTTGCAAAATTAATGAAAGATAATTTTGAAATGTCCATGATGGGTGAACTTTCGTTCTTTTAAGGACTACAAGTTCATCAATCATCCCCGTGGAATTTTTGTAAATCAATCAAAATATGCTCTTGAAATTTTAAAGAAATATGGAATGATGTCTTGTGATACCTATAATACACCAATGGGCTATACCACAAAACTAGATGCTGATTTACATGGGACTCCAGTTGACCCTACCAAATACCGAAGTATGATTGGGTCCCTCATGTATCTCACAGCTAGTAGACCTGATATAGTATTTGCTGTCTACATGTGCTCCCGCTATCAGTCCAGACCAACTGAAAAACACCTCAGTGAGGTCAAGAGAATCCTTCGATACATAAAGGGAACCATTAACTTGGGGATCTGGTATCCGAAGGATTCTGGCTTTGAACTAATTGCTTTTTCAGATGCTGACCATGCAGGATGTTTAGACACACGCAAAAGTACATCTGGTGGATTACAATTTCTCGGAGACAAACTTGTGTCATGGCAATCTAAGAAGCAGGACTGCACTTCACTGTCGTCTACAGAATCTGAATACGTAGCCATGTCTGCTTGTTGTGCTCAAGTCATTTGGATGAGATCACAACTTAAGGATTATGGCTACCTATTCAACAGGATTCCTATCTACTGTGATTCAAAGAGTGCTATTGCTATCTCCTGCAACACTGTGGATCATTGCAAATCCAAACACATCGATCTCCGATATCATTTCATCAAAGTGCATGTGGAAAGGGGTACAGTTGAGCTTTATTTTGTTGGAACTGAGTACCAATTGGCGGACTTACTTACCAAATCCTTGGCACCATCCAGGTTTGCTAGTTTAGTTCACCAAATTGGTATGCGATGTTTGACTCCAGAGGATCTGGAAAAGTTTTTAAAACACAAGTGATTGTCAAACATCAAAACTATCTTTGTAAATATTTTTCTCAAAAACATAATACAAAAATATAAAACCAATGAAAAACTTAAAAAAAAAAAAAAAAAAAAAAAATGCAAGTATAAAACTCTTTCAACACTATTTTTTCTAAAAAGTCTTCAATCATTTAAAATTAGTGTTGAGGGGGAGGAAGAGTAACATTTTTTTTAATTTCTAAAAATTATTTTACCTTTTATACTTGCATTTTACCAAAAACATTTACATTTTAACAAAAATAAATAAAATTTTTTTTCTTAGTGTTGATTCAAAAGGATTTCGGGTTACTCTCCTTGACCAAAACCTGTTAATTTTACCATGATTCCAAGGTCGAGGGGGAGTATGACAAGTTGTTCTTTTCATATCGTGGTGATGTCTAACGAAAGTTACATGAGATTAAGTATGTTAGCATCTTAAATAAATGTTAGTTAAGGTTAAGGGGCTAAATGTGTCAACACATGAAACTTGTATTAACCACAGTCAAAACTACCATTGACTCTTCACATTAACTTTTTCTGCCTACACATTTAATTTTCACCAACCATATCCTACGACTTACAATCATTCTATTGATCTAATCCACCATTCTTGAATCTGTAAGTGTTAACTTGTTTTGATTATGATTGCTAACAAGGGTTTTTAATTTTATTCCAATCCAACGGCTTAATTTTTCACAATCGATTAAATTGTTTTTTGGAGTTATGCGTAAAATCAAACCCAGAATTATGTGTTATTTTGATTAAATTGGTACATGGGAAATGGTCATATGATGATAATATGCATGTTTCTTAACTCCAATCACTCCCAGAAACACTAATCGATCATATTTGAGATTAGGGTTCATGCGTATGAATTAGGGATTATTGAGTTTGAGCAATAGGATTGCAACTAATGGTGGGGTTAGTGTTTGTATATGTCTAGGATCATTCGAATGTGGTTTAATTTGATCTCAAACATGTTTAAAGCATTAATCTAAGGTTTAGGGTTCGAAGGTCACTAGCAGGTTCAATCCTAAGTTTTTGTGGATAATTTGTGTTGTCATTTGAAACTTATGATCATTATGATGTTTGTGTCAATTGCCCCATGCTTAATCGCACCCAGAAACACTTTTGATTTATGATGTAATTAAGTGTTCATGCGTGTTTACGCGTTAAGTGTTATTAGGCATGTTTACGGGTTAAAATGTATGAAATAAGTGTATTGGATTGATGTTTGATCAGTGGTAATGTTTGTGCACTTTCAGGAAACTCATAACTCAAATTTCAAAAGGTGAATTTCTGGAAATGACGATTTTACGCGTTAAATGTTCATCCTACGTGTAAGATTGAATCTTACGCGTAAGATTCGACACGTGGACAAATTGTGTCTTGGATAAGACACAGTTTACGCATAAAATTGTTCTTACGCATAAGTTCTGATCTTACGCATAAGTCTAGAACTTACGCGTAAGTCATTACCTACGCATAAGTTACAATTTACGCCTAAGGGAATTCCTACGCGTAACTTCAATTTTTACGCATAAGACCTATCTTACGCAGAAAATTGATCTTACGCGTAAGTTTCATTTTACGCGTAAAGTTCTAACTTATGCGTAGATTTTGCACTTACGCCTTATTTCTTAACTTACGCTTAAGTCAGGTTACGCGTAAAACAACTACTTACGCGTAAACTTGTCAAAATTCCAAATTTTTTCTAAGTGTTGGAAATTTCCAATGTGTAACTTGTTGTATATGATAAACTTTGGTTGGAATTGAATTGTTTTATGTTTCTAACAAGTAAAATAACTCAAGTTTGTCACATAACATAAGTTTTAACACACACAAACCCCCACTGATCATCATCAAAACATAATAATCCATGTGAACACATGCTTAATGAATACTAATACTAACATCATCAACAATTGCCATGTTTGTGTGTTTATGATCAATTCAGATGGCAGAACACAATGACATCCCATACGGACCAGAACCTGAACCCATTCGTGCATGGGAAGACACATTTCCTGAAAACTACTCCAGGAAGATTGGAAAGAACAACCTAAGAGTCAACTTCAACAAACTGACATGCAATGAGTCTTCTTGCCTTGTTGCTGTTGATGCTCTCATCTATCACCCTTGCAAAGTTCTTCTCATCAAATCTGCTGCAGTGGCATGCTTCTACATACATCAGTTTTGGCACACAATCCACCTGGACCTCCTGGAAGAGTCCTTTACTTGTATGCTTCACATGAGACAAGTCACGGTCGACAAGGATCTTCTCCGTAGTGCTCTTGGACTTCCCGAACTTGAACCGAATGAAGAGTATGACCAAGTTCCCACTGAAGAAGAATTGATAGAATGGCTGAGAGATATTGGGTATGATGAGTCTGAAGGGGTCATTACTAGTCACTCTAGGGTCAATATCAGATTTCTTCCACAGCCTTGGAGAACTCTCTACATCATAATTGCCAAGTCACTATCTGGCAGAGACACAGGCCATGAACACCCTAAGCTCCAACATCTCAGGCTGTTCTGGGCTATTGCTAATGTCAAGAAGGTTGATTATGCCAGCATTATCTGGGAAGATATTGTGTGGCACATACACCGCAAGACAACCAATATTCCTTTTGTCCGTTTCACCAAACTTCTTATTGCAAGCTTCCTCCATGAATATGATGACATTCCTCAAAGATTGAATGATGAGTTTCAGCACACATACAAGAATGAGGACACACTGAAGGTCATCAAGAGAATGGATACAAGTACAAGGAAACAGGGAAAGAAACTTCCAGATAGCCTCTTAACTGACAAAGTCAAGGCTGGCAATAACTACAAGTACTACCAACAAGCCATTGAAGCAGAGAAAGTTGGGTTCTTGGACGAAGCTGCTCTACCTTCATACATGCAGAAGAAAGGTAAGAAAGTTAGCAAATCGGGCAGCTCAGAAAGTTCTACTAAGTCCAAACCTAAGAAAAAGCCATCATCTAAGGTCAGAATTCCTGCAAAGAAACCTACTGCTGAACCTGGCTGGTTTCCCTCACCTCCACCTTCTCCAAAACCTGCTGACTCTGAACAAACCGAATCCGACGAAGGTCCTATTTACAGTGAAGCCTATGCCAATATCACCAAGAAAGTCAATCTTGATGAAATTGACGATAAGGATTTGACGTTCGAAGATTGGGATAATATTATTGACGAATCTGCTGATTATGCTGAATCCCCCGCACACCTCTATCAACGTCCATTCACCAAAGCTCAAACAATTTTGGAAGAAGAAAGGATTAGAAGAAAAAAGATGAAGGAACCAGTTACAGCTGTACAAGAGCCTGAAGGCCTTTCAGTCGAAGAAGAAAATGAACGGGCTCTCAACCTCGGTCTCCTTCACAGCCGAATTGACACATTCAATGCTGATCAACCTCCACCTCCAGTGTTCTCCCAGACCACCGAAGCTGGCGGGTCTAGCAGCATTCCTGAGCCTACCACAGGAATCTCCTCAGACTTAGTTGTTTATGATAATCCCTCAGTGTCTCCCACCGACATTGAAATGACTATGGAAGAGGAAGAAGAGGAAGATCCTATGGATACCGATGCTCCAAGACTTATGTCTATGGAAGAAATGGAGCGTCGAGAAAGAGCTCAGGAAGAGGAACTGAAAAGAAAACAAGAAGCTGAAGAGGCCAGACTTGAAGAGATTGCTCAAGCTAAACTGGAAGAATCAATCAGAATGGAAGAGAGTAGGAGAGCAGAAGAGGCAGCCAAACTGGCCGAAGAAAAGTCTAAGAAGGAAGAAGAAGCCAGGCTGGCTGAAGAACTAAGGCTTAAAGCCGAAGCTAATAAGCTGGCTGAAGAAAAACTTAAGAAAGACGAAGAAGCCAGGGTTGCTGAAGAACTAAGACAGAAAGCTGAAGCTGAAAAACTGGCAGAAGAACTTAGGGTGAAAGAAGCAACAGCCAAAGATAAGAAAGTTGTACAACCCGAACTACAGAAAGGAGATGTCAAAGACACAACCACCATTATTGAATCATCACAGTCATCACCTCCTGCATCTGAATCAACACATGGCAAATCAATCAAGAAACCGAGCTCCAAAGCCTCTGCTGCATCCAAACTACTCAAGTCTGCTTTCAAAAGAGTGCATGATAAGAAGAGAAGCAAACTAGAAGATCAGGTTGCTAAACTTGCAACCCAGGTTGCTGAACTATCTAAGCTGAACACAAACGTCAAAGAGCTACAAGATAAGGTTGACATTTTCCTAGCTAAAGACGTAACAGAGAACTTGGAAGCCGCACTAGCAGCTCAAGCACAGGAATACATGGCACAACACTTAGTGGCTGAGCTGAAAGATCTACTGGCACCAATGAGAGACGAACTCACCAAGTTCGCTGAGCAAGCAGTAAAGAAAGTTATCCGATCAACAACCTTCACTCTTCGTGCCGACAAGTCTACTGCTCCTCTACCAGGACTTTCTCTGAATGACTTGGAAGCTCAACTCCTAGAAAAGCTTGCAAACAAGTTCACCTTGACTCCTGAAGAAGCAAAAGTCCTGGAAGCACTGAAAGACAAAATGAACAAAGAGTCTTGTAGCACAGAGGCCGATAAGCTGAAACGTCAAAGTGATGATGAAGACAGGGATCCTAATTCTCAGGCAAAGAAACAGAAACAAGCCGAAGGACCCTCATCTCAGTACAAATCACCGGTAATCCCTCCTACCACAACAACTTCCTCACAACAACCGAAAGCATCAAGTTCTGCTCCCAAGGCACACGACCATTTCGTATACACCGGTGGTGACGACATACCTCAACCCGATGAAGTTCCAGAACCGTCTCCTAAGAAGAAGAAGAAAGATAAGAAAGGAAAGCATCATCAACCCACACCAGACACCTCATCAAAAGGCACCGAACCAAAGAAACCCAAAACCGTCCTTAACTGGCTAGACCAAGACAATAGTGCCGAATACTCCTGGTTTGAGAAGATGATCAGTTCGCAACCACCACTGGAAGACAATCATGAACCTCAAGATGGTCGAACAGTGGAATATGCTCAAATGATTCAGCAAAAGTTTAAAATGAAAAAGATGAATAAGAAAGAGCTGCGAAGAATCAAAAATGATGCTTTCAATCTTCTGAAAGATCGGTCTGCTAACTCAATCGAGCTCGAATACCATCTGGAAAATATTGCTCGAGCTATGTCAAGCAATATTGACTGGATCAATCCTGAATCATATGTCGATCCGGTCACAAAGAAAACCGCACCCTACATTACTGACTGGTCCAAACCACTACCGATGATTGGGAAGCCTAAGGAACCAAAGATCCCGTACAAGTTCTTCTACAACACAGATTTGGAATTTCTGAGACTTGGCAGCAAGATCGAAAAGAAATACGTTACCTCACTCGCCTTTCTCCCTGCAGCTCGATATCTCAACAATGCCATCGAAGAAGAAGCTTCAGCACTTTTCGTCGACAAAATTGTTGAATATGACCGGAATGCACTTTATGGTATTCATCATTGGCCAGACAACCGGGCACAATATTATCGAAGCAGCAGACTTAACCAAACGATGGGTGAAGTAGAAAGTGATTTGAAGATCGTCTCGATTCAATTTATTTCTACTGTCACTCACTTTGGGTACCCCTTCCTCAGCAAAATCACACTTAAAAGATTTGATGAAAAGGAGTACGATATTTCCGAGTCTGACTTTCCACGACTACGTCTCAACGACATTGAAGACATGTACTTGCTCAAAGTTCAAGGAAAACTCTGTGGCTTGCCCAAAAAGATGCAACTTGCCTTCATCCAAGCTCTACTCATCTTCATCAGGCAGATAGTCGTTAGAGAAAGAGTCGAAGATCTTCAGTTAGGAGTGGAAAGTTACCAGAAGAAGCTCAATCTCACCAAACCAAACCTGTTTGACATCCCCGACCTTCAACATCTACCTCAATACTCCTTGATCAGACGACCATTTGGGTTCACCTACCGAAGTGTTAACGGTCGCAACTGCTTTATGGGTTATGAAGAAATTCATAAGTTCTGTGATGAAACTCTTAAGTTCGTCAGAGATGGGATCAAAGGCAGAGTCAATGACATTGAACTAGGAAAATCCAAAAGGTGGAACACCAATGAAGCCCGGGATGCTCGCAGATTCATCTTAAGGATTGAGAACAGATTGAAGCGCAGGGATCAGTTCCGAAGGTTGGAGAGTTATGTGGGAGGCAGATCCAAATTTCCGGTGCTGACATTTCAGAGGCCTGATTGGTAAATCATTGTAAGAATTTGATTTGATTTGTCAATAATTTACTTCATGATGGTTTGTGCACGCATATCAGTGTACAACCCGTACTTGTAAAGAAAGGACCCTGAGGTACGCATCAGTGCCTCAATCCTGATATAAGGAGCGAAGGCTTCTTACTTTTGAGTAGAATTAATCAAACATTTATGATTTTTCATAATTCTGCTCAAAAGGACAAGTATTTCACCTCAATAAGACCTAATCACTTGTTGAGGGGGAGCACTTGTCAAAACAAAATACTTTGCTTAAAAATCAAATGTTCTTGGTAAATCTCCCCGTAAGACTCAAAAGGCATATTTTAATCTAAAAGATTATCAAAAACATCATTTTATATGCTATTTTTGAGGGGGAGAAAATGAAAAAGTGATTAAAATATACGAAGTCAATGCTTAAAAGTTGTATCATGTGCGAGCTAGACTCAGTTTTAACCCAGGAATTGACGAGGCAATAAATGTTAGTAATATCGAAAAGACTTATCCTCGACGGGTAATAACATCAAGTTAGATACTAGAGCTAGTTGTCACCTAAAAGCTGACAATGTATCTCTTTATCTAACCACGTAAGCGTGTCTCGAAAAGGATTAGTCTTAGTAGAAATGTACCGTCTCGAGAAACTTTCTGTGGACTTGACCAGGCCGGGTAATAATTTCAAGCTAGTCTAACTAGTGATGTAAGCGTGTCTCGAATCGGTCTTGTTCACGGAAAGTGGATCAATTCAAAAGTGCTTGCTCCTCCCGCATGTGCAAATTTATTAAACACTTATGAGCACATGTGCAGGGGGAGCCCTTCAAAAGTGTACGCAAAACTCTCAAAGTGTTAACCAAAATATTTGATTATCACAAACACTTTGAGAGATTTTCAATCAAAGGTTTCTTGGCTACTGTCGGAGTTATAAGGTGATTAAGATAGGAATATCCGTCCTATGATCCGCCAGAGCCGGAGGGATCTACCCAAGGACATCACCATTAGTTAGAAGTAGAAGTCCTTAGGTATGATACGAAAAAAAAAGGAGAAATGAATGAAAGGGAAAGAAGGAGTTGAAGAATTAAAAAGAAAAGTAAAGAAAAGGGTGAAAAGAAATAGCCCTCCAGATGATTCAACCTTAGGGCAGACACCGGGTTCAATACGTATGCTACTGGTTGTTGCTAAGGCGACGCCGGTATTGAAGATTAAGTCGTCATGGACCCAGTGATGCAATGCACTAAACCTTCTTAACCACTCAAGTTCTCTTAAAAGAGCTTGTTTCATTCTCACGGGGAACCTACGTAACCTATCGACCTATCTCTTAGAGACGGTTGATATTGAAGCAGGAGACTCATCCCCAGTCTCCGCATAAGAAACCTAGGTGTGCACTTATAGAGTCTAGAGCCTTGAGATACATCAAAGATCTCTTAGGAACACTTAGTATTTCTGCAACTGGTGTTCTACATCAATGGGCATCAGTTGTAAACTATCAAGTCCTTCGCAGATCTTAGCAATCTGCCAAGAACGTTTATGAGAGGATTACTTATGTATTCCTCAATGATTGAACGGAAATCCTGCCAGGGTCAACATCAAACAGCCCTGACAGCAGGTAACTTCGGTAACCCCACAAGGGTTACGCTTAGTGTTTGCGGTGGTTCCATTACGGTCTACAGTCGTGGAGTGATCCCCAGCGACTCACCCAGTCATTGAGCTACTTAGTAGGTCTCGTAAGCTCCTTCGGGAGTATCTGATATGGGAACGGCCTGGATAAGGATTAGAAGGAATCTTCACAATATGCTGTTGATGAGCTCTAACTCCTTATCCGTAAGTACCGGTTGTTTTATTGCTAACTGTTTACTCGCAGGTACCTCACTTCCATGATGATAGATTCCAACATGCTCATACATACATCTTGAAGTCAAAGAAAGCTCCCCCAAAGATCTTAGCAACACAAAGTTCAAAGAAAGATTCTACGGCAATTAGAAGAATCTACAAAGTATAAAGACAAAGATCTCAATGCATGAAAAAGGAACTTCTTGTAAGTGAAAGTCTAAAGATGTATGAGTATGTTGGAATGGCGTACAACCACCACAGACGCAGGAGTGACGAACGGCAGACAACTTCATAATCCAATCATTACATCATTACCAAAGAACAAAGACAAAGAGCAAAGTACATTCACTATCATTCATTCATTTTGAAGACGTCTAGAGTTTTACATGTCACAAGTCAACGACAAAGATGAAGACGTCAAGCAACCGTGATGACCGACCCTTAGGGGGAGATTGTTGGGATCATACTTTAGTATTTAGTCAAGTCTCGGTCATTACATTTTGTAATAGGTTGCTTAAGTATTATTTCTTATTATTGTTTAAGTTAATGGGCAATATGTAAAAGCCCAAGAGGCCTTAAAAGCCCACGTTAAAAGGATAAGGGAGGAAGGGTGTGTTGCCCTAGCTCCTCCCTTATAAATAGTAAGCTCATGTTACATTTTATGTTGTTGGTTATTAGATTACCTTAAGGAAACTCTTGCACTTTTATCTTTCTTATTATCTTATAATCAACCAAGTCTATTTCTCATCTCATTTCTCTTTATATCATACTTGTGTTTACTAAATGGTGACCTAACATATAATAACGGTGATTTTTGTTTCATGTACTCCCCCTCAACAAGTGAATTCTTATTGAGGTGAAATACTTGTCTTTTGAGCAGAGTTATGAAAATCAGAAAATGTTTGATTAACTCTACTTAAAGTAAGAAGCCTTCACTCGGATCATCATTCAACCTTTTGACTAACCCATCACGAACAGTTTTGAGTGTAACATCACAGAACTTGTGTATCTCATCGAGCCTCATGAAACTTAGTTGTTTTTTGCTGTTGAGGTAGGTGAAACCAAATGAAGGTTTTTGGATGAGTGTATACTGTGACATTTGATTGATTCCATCAAATGAGAGTTATGGCTTAGTCAAATTGATCTTCTGTTGGTAACTTTCCACTCCAAGCTGAAGATCTTCCACTCTTTCTTGAACTATCAATCGTCAGATGAAGAGAAGTAGAGATGAAATGAAGTTGTATTGTGTTTCAGTTTCGAATCCACACATTCTTCCTTGAACTTTTTCTAGATACATGTCTTCAATGTCATTTAGATAAAGGTCAGGAAAGTCTGCTTCAGAGAAGAGAAGTAGAGATGAAATGAAGTTGTATTGTGTTTCAGTTTCGAATCCACACATTCTTCCTTGAACTTTTTCTAGATACATGTCTTCAATGTCATTTAGATAAAGGTCATGAAAGTCTGCTTCAGAGAATTTGTACTTCTTTTCATCTTGCCTTTTAACCACAATCTCATTCATGAACATGTAGTTAAACCTTTTCGACTCTTGAATCTCCAAGATAGCAATAATCCTTGATTTATGCTTCATATTCTCTAATGACTTGATTTCTAACCTGAGAGTGTAACCGAGTCGACGATGTTCAGGCCAATGCTGAATCCCATGTAAAGCATCTCTGTCGTATGCCACAATGGAGTTGCTAAATACTGGAGTTGATTCTTCAATTGCAGGAACATCATATCTTGCGGCTGGCACTGAGATAGTTAATGATGAAGCATATTTTTGTTTGGAGTTCACTTGAGTGAGTTGGAGGTTACGAAGATCTTTGTTGAAGAAGAAGCGGTAAGGTATCTTCGGTTTTTCTGGAAATCCTTGCAGAGGTAGTGGTTTGGTCCAAATGGTGAAGTATGGCTTGTCGGGTTTTCCTGAATGGATGTCGAAATTTGCTTCAGGATTTAGCCAGTCAAACTTTCCAGACATTGCACTAGCTATATTCTGCATGCGAAATTCAAATTCCATCTTGTTTCCAGATCTAGACTTTAGGAATTCCTGTGCATCCTGATTGATTCTTCTTAACTCAGCCTTTGTAAGTTTCTCAATTTGAAGATCCGCCATTATACTTTGAGTGTACTGAAGTGTATTGCCCGGAAGTGGTTCTTCATTTTTGAGAGGAGGTTGAGCCTTGACCAAATCAGTCAATCAATCATCTTGAGGTGTGTCGTCATTGTCTATCCATGAGTGACGTCTCCTTTTCTTTGACCTTTTAGACTTGGATGTAGTATCCTTGTCTTGAGCTTTGAAGGTTGATGATGGTCCAGGTTTAGAATCGGGAATTGGAGAGGCACGGTAGTTGGTATCAGGTTGTCCTTTATAATCATCAATAGGTTGCATGAATGTTCCTTCCTGGTCTGTAGGACCTTGACCAGAAGCTGAAGGATGTTGTTGATTTCCAGGAGGAGTGGAATCCTTTTGTGGTTGGTGAGAAGATGATGGACCGGTTCCGGCTGTGTTTCTTTCCTTTTGAGTTTGGGTCCGGGTCGTCATCTTTCCTTGACCTCTTCAGGGATCCAGCAGCTTCTTTGCACGACTCTTTTGACAAGTTAGCTGCAATGGCGTCGATAAGTGCAATTTCTTCAGTTGTTAAATTGGTTTTGTATGCAACTTTGTCGTAGAGCTGAGCAAGTAGGTCTTTGACCGATGGTTCAGAAATGGTTGGAGTTGATGTTGAAGCTTTTGCAGGGTGAAGAGTGAATGGTGTTGTTGACAGCATTTTCTTTGCAACACTTCTGATCCTGTGCTCCAAGTTATCCTTAATTTGTTCAATAAGACTTGTCACTTCAGGAGTGATGATATCAACAAGATTATCTGTGGGGTAATCGAGTGTGAAAGTTTTGATGAGTCCTTCCAAGTCTGCTTTCATGAACTTATCGATTTGCTGCTTTGCCTCCTGAACGTCTTCAACTTGTTTAGCAAGATTATTAACCAAAGTTGTAAGACTGTTGACTTGCTCCTGAAGATCAACTGGTTTTGTGGGTAGATTGATTGATTGTTGCTTAGATGCGGTTTCAGAAGGTGAAGGAGATGAATGTTCCGGTGATGATTCTGAAGACGACTCATTGTGGGAGCTTGAAGAAGAAGCTCGAGGAGTCGGATCCTTTGGTGGAGAGTCTTTAGGAGGTGGAGGTTGTTCTGAAGATGTCATCTTAGAGTGTGAAGATGATTGAAGGAATATGTTGGTGTCGAATGCTTCTTTTTCTTCACTTTCCTTTCTTCTACATTCCTCTTCTTCCTGTGCAAGAAACTCTGGTGTGGTGAAATGGTCAAATCCCTGATCCGTGGCAATGTGCTCCTGTTCATCAACATTCTCCTCAATATTTGTAGTTTCTATCATAGTGATGTCACCTGTTGCATCTGTGTCTTTTACTTTGTCACCGGGTTGTAAAGCTGGTTCTAAAGTAGTAGACACAACGGGAGGAACTATGCTGCTGGTAGTGCCTTCATGCTCTGGTTGATCGACAGGTGGTGATGAAGGTTGAGGATGAAGTCGGATGAGGAGTGATGCTTCCCTCTGATCTTTGAGAAATTTCTTCTCTTCGGCCCGTATGTCAACAACTATACTTTTCAATTTTCTTTTTTCGACCAATTGTTCAACTATTGGTTCGTCTTCTTCATCATCATTGGGTTCATTGATCGTGATCCCTTGCCTTTTTCTTTTATCTGCTTCAAAGGTTTCTAAACTTTGTTCTATAGCAATTTCCATTTCTGGAAATGCTTCTTCAGGTACTCTTACTCTTCGTTTAAAGTCTTCCTCTTCTTCTTCAGATTCTATGTCAAACTCAAAGTCGCTTTCAGAGGGTGGCGGTATAGGTTCATCTCGAAGAGCGCGCTTTGGTGTTACCTTCTTTCTTGGCTTAGTTGCAGGCTTAGGTTTGGGTGTAGGTTTCAGTTTGGTGGAAGGTTTAGTTTTGGGAGTAGCCTTTGATTTTGATTGTAGTAAACCAGTAGTGCTACTAGTACTCCCAGATTTCACACCTCCTTTACTTCGAGTCTGTATGGTAGTCTCTTCCTGAATCCCTTTATAAGCATTATCATAGAATTCATAGCTTGAACTTTTCCTGATGTTTTCATCAAGAAGGTACTCGGGAAGCCTCTTTCCTTTTTGCTTTGTAGAAGACGTGGTCATTTTGACAAAAGAAATGGTGAAGTCGTCCTCTTAGAGGTTCTTTGGCTCATTTGGATCTCCCATTCTTTTGATGAATTCCGGTGTATCTTTGCAAAAATACTCAATGATTAGCTTTGTGAATCTTATGAACGGGATCATAGTCTTTTCACGTTCGGTTTGAATGTTGTAGACTAGATCATTCATTATGGGAATTGCAAAATCAATCGGTAACATACTGACCATTCCCCAGAACACTTGTAAATGCTCAAGTCTGGGATGTTCGTGACCACTTTTTCTTCCTGATATTAAACGTACGACCAACATATAGAAAGTTCTCCATGGCTGAGGCATGTTCTTTTCATTGAATATGGAATGCTTGATTAGAGGTAAGTCGTCTTGAACATCGTATCCTAGGTCAATGAAGAAGTCCAAGAGATCCAGTTCAGGCACCATTGGAACAATTTCATTCTCAGGCTGAGGTAGAAGGAAGATTGTACGAAGGACTTCGTGATCTACAGTGTACACTTATCGATCCAGCGTAACAGTGAAAGACTCATCATCTAAGTTAACCTTTGCCGTAAGCCAGAACTGATGAAGATAGAACACAGGAACTGATGTAGATTTGTTGAGCAGATGCTTGCATGGATGTGCAAGGAGAATATCTTTGACAATTTTGCACGAGTTCTCAGGAATTCTCAATTTGTCGAAGTCAACTCGACGATTCTTTCTACCAATGGTGACGCTGTAGTCAGCAGGGATGATGTCATTCAGTGTGAGCAACGGAAGAGTTTGTTCGGGGACATTCTCGTTGTGTTCAGCCATAACAATCTGAAAAGACATTATCATAAACCAAATATCCAGACTTGTTACTCGTTAGCACGATCACAAGTTTAATTACAGGTAAACATTTAGAATCATTTAAGCACGGATGGTGTAATAATAATATGTGAAGTGACGAGTGAAGTATACTTAGATAATTTAGAATCACGAAATAAAGCATAGAGTACTCATACATTCACATAAGCACAAACATTATCCAAGATACATGATTACATCACATGTTACATCAAATAATAATCACAACATAATTACATGTTTTCGAAATAACAACATTCAATGATCTCGAAATATAACATTTAATACAATTTATCGCAAACATGTATAAATCCTTGATTTCGAAAAATATGTCAAGTGTGTTCTCGAAAAGCAACCCAGGTAAAAGTTTCACAAATCCCCAATGTAAGTGTTTTCGAAATAGTCCGCAAATAGAGTCTTCGATAAATAATTTATCGAAAAATTACATAATTTGCGAAAGTTTCGCAAACAATCAAATTGAATATTTTCGAAAGTTTTGTCTGTTTGCGTCCTCGAAAAAAAATGAGCAATGATGAGATTCTTTCGCAAACACACTAAACATGTCTTCTCGGAAGAATTTCAAAGCGTTTTCGCGAAAACTAATGAGGTTTTCGAAAATACAAGACTTTGAGAGATTTTTCGCAAACACTTGTCAAATGTGTTCTCGAAAGAATTCCACCATTTCGAAAACTGTGATTTCGAAAGAATTCTTATACAAGAATCTCGAAAATGTGGCAACGTACATTTCTTTTGAAATTTTGAGTTTCCAAAGGTAGTAACCTGAAGCATAGAACGAAACACAATCAATTATGGTACAGGAATACCACATAAATAGGAATTTCGAAACATGTGCATAATTGCATATCGAAAAACACTAAGACATTTAGTCTTACATCATATCTAAGTATAATGTAACCCTTATCAAGCATAGGAACATGTTGAGCACGAATAATAGACCATATGAACACAATACGAGAAACACCTTATATGAACATAAACCCTAGCTATCGAATTTTATGCATTCATGGATTAAGTCACAATTAAAGTGATTTAGAACGTTATATACACTGAAGACATCATATCCCACCAATAATAACAAACAAACAAACATATAATCAAAAGTACCCAAATCGGGTTAAAACCCTAGTTATCGAGAATCAACCAAACATGTTTTTGATTGTGATTAATTGTTATGGGCGAGTTAAGAACATGTTTTAAGACAAAACCCCTATGAAACATTGCACCCCCAACCATGTTTAAATCGATTCCGAAATTAGTGAAACCCTAGAACTACAAATCGCAATTTCTTGAAATCAAACCATTAAAATTGTGATTAAACGAAAACCACTACTAGAGATTGTCTTAAGATCATGTAGAAACTTACAAATTGAAGATTTGAAGCACGGATTTTCCGTTTGATTTTGAGTCGTAGGTTTCAAATGGGTGTAAGTTTGATTGATTTTTTTTTTTTATATTATTTGTAAAAAACGGGGTGTTTGTTTATGTTTATGTTTTGCACCTTGAGATTTTGACACTTTTGGTCCCCTAACTACTTATTTTGCATCATGAGTCCTAAAGTTTGATACAAGTTGATAACCAAAGGCAATAATCTAAGATATACTCCTTATGACACCGTTTATGAAAATAAAAAGACATGAGATATCCATTAATTCTGAAACAACGCATCTTATGGAAATATGCAAGTATACCGATTTGAAAAAATTGAGAAGGATTTTAAGCGTGACTCCCCCTCAACACTTTGTAAAAGATAAAGAAATAACAAGGTGTTGAAAGGAAGCGATATACTTGCTTTTTTTTTTTTTTTTTTTTTTTTTAATATAAGAAATAGAAAAATCTTTTTGTGTTTTTGATGTTTTTATAATTTTGTGTTTTGTTTTTGAAAAATTATATACAAAGATAGTTTTGATGTTTGACATTTAGTTGTATTTTAAAAACTTTTCCAGATCCTCTGGAGTCAAACATCGCATACCAATTTGGTGAACTAAACTAGCAAACCTTGATGGAGCTAAGGCTTTTGTAAGTAAGTCCGCCAATTGGTACTCAGTTCCCACAAAATATAATTCAACGGTACCCTTTTCGACATGCTCCTTGATGAAATGATATCGGAGATCAATGTGTTTGGATTTGCAGTGATGGACTGTGTTGCAGGAGATCACAATTGCACTTTTGGAATCACAGTAGATCGGAATCTTATTGAATAGGTAGCTATAGTCTTTAAGTTGTGATCTCATCCAAATGACTTGAGCACAACAAGCAGACATAGCTACGTATTCAGATTCTATTGAAGACAGTGAAGTGCAGTCCTGCTTCTTTGATTGCCAAGACACAAGCTTATCTCCAAGAAACTGTAATCCGCCTGATGTACTTTTTCGCGTGTCTAAGCATCCTGCATGGTCAGCGTCTGAAAAAGCTATTAGTTCAAAACCAGAATCCTTCGGATACCAGATTCCTAAATGGATGGTTCCCTTTATGTATCGAAGGATTCTTTTTGCCTCATTGAGGTGTTTCTCAGTTGGTTTAGACTGATAACGCGAACACATATAGACAGCAAATACAATATCTGGTCTACTAGATGTGAGATACATGAGGGACCCAATAATACTTCGGTATTTGGTAGGGTCAACAGGAGTCCCATGTATATCAGCATCTAGTTTTGTGGAATTGGCCATAGGTGTATTCATTGTATCACAACTTTGCATTCCATGTTTCTTTAAAATCTCAAGAGCATATTTTGACTGATTTAGAAAAATTCCATGGTGTGATTGATGAACTTGTAGTCCTAGAAAGAACGTAAGTTCACCCATCATGGACATATCAAAATTATCTGTCATTAATTTTGCAAAATCCATTGAGTAACATTTGTTGGTTGAAGCAAAAATAATGCCATCGACATAAATTTGAACAATTAATAAGTCCGCCCCGTATGTTTTTGTAAACAGTTTTGGGTCCACCGAGCCTCGAGTAAAGTTATTAGCCAACAGGAATGTAGATAACTTGTCATACCACGCCCTTGGGGCTTGCTTGAGACCGTAGAGAGACTTCTTTAGCTTGTAGACATGATTAGGACGTTCTGGATCAACAAATCCTTCAGGTTGACTGACATAAACCACTTCACGGAGTTGACCATTTAGAAAAGCCGTTTTCACGTCCATTTGATGAACAATCATATTCCAATGAGCAGCATATGCTAAGAAGATCCGTACAGCTTCAAGTCTAGCTAATGGAGCAAATGATTCTTCAAAATCGATTCCTTCTTCTTGAGAGTATCATTTTGCTACCAAGCGTGATTTGTTGCGTATGACAGTTCCTTCTGCATCCAGTTTATTTTCCAGATCCATTTTAATCCAATGACAATGATTACTTCAGGTTTTTCAACCATTTCCCAGACTTCCAATCTTTGAAAGGATTCGAATTCTTCTTGCATAGACTCAATCCAGTTTTCATAAGTCATAGCTTCTTTGACGTTCTTTGGCATGGTTTCACATACTGTGAGTGCGTATATGCAAGTTTCACCGTCTGTGTGAAGTCGTTGTCTTGTCATAATAGGTGCATCTGGATGGCCAATAATTTGAACTAATGGGTGATCTCTAGTCCATTTGTGTGTCGAAGGGTGAAGTTGATAAGTATCTTGTAAGTGAGCAGGATCCAAATTGTGTGTAGATGACTCAGCAATGTCGGGGACAAGTGGAGCCGGTGCAAATGGGTTAATGAACGGTTCTGGGTCATGCTCTGCGGTTTGTGGAACTGATAAAGGTATGGAGTCTCCAGCTGATAGTCGTGAGTTGGACCCGGTTTGTTCTGTTGTTGTTGGGGATACAATCGGAAGACCGTCTCTTCCAACAGTTGTTGTTTTTTGTTGAGGTGTATCAGGTACTTGATGTTGATCAAGATGTGCAGCGAAATTTGGTGAGGCCTCAGATGGACGGTTAACAATCGTATCATCAAACAATGGAGCAAACAAGGTTTCCACTTCTTTACGGGAGAGTGACAATGGTTCAGCCGAAGATTCCGGAAAGTTAAGACGGTTGGATGCGGGTCCTAAGCTGTTTTGCTTAGAGGCCATTTGAGAGAGTTCATCGAAATTAGCATGAATAGTCTCTTGAATTTCTCTTGTACGACGATTCCATATCCGAAAGCCTTTTGAATTTTTACACTATCCAACAAATATTCCAATGTCAGCCTTTGCTTTAAGTTTACCTAGATCATCACGATCATTAACTGGATAACATAGAGTTCCAAATACATGAAAGTAATTGATGTTCGGTTTCCTTTTGTGAACAATCTGATAAGGGTTTTTGTGATGGCGTTTTGTGATCATACAACGGTTTTGAGTGTAACATGCGGTTGAAATAGCTTTCGCCCATAAGTAAAATGGTAATTGAGCATTGATTAACATCATTCGTGCAGCTTCCACTAATGTTCTGTTGCATCTTTCGACTACTCCATTCTGTTCGGGTGTTCGTGGAATGGATGTTTGATGTTCAATTCCCACTTTCTCAAAATACGACCCTAGAGTCTGATTCTTAAATTATGTGCCATTGTCAGTTCTAACAATTCTGACTGTGTTGCATAGCTGATACGTGGGAATCGCACCTTGCTTTACCTCTCGAGGGATCTCGAGAAGCTTACAACCCCCACCAGGCAGTGTACCTGATCGTTGTAGTATAGTATAGTGACAAGTACCGGGGGATTGATCGTTCAGCTTAGGAATAGTGTCGCTAGGATTAGAAAACCTAATTTACTAGTTCTAGAGGTGAGGGATGATTATTTTTGTGTTTTTATATTTTTTTAGAAAGCAAGTAAAATCTCGGTTTTTGAAGGAGTGGGCGGAATTGGTTGCTAGTCAACTAACCCAAAGCTAATATATATTCAAAATAAAATACTGAAAATGAAATTAAACTAAATTATACTAATGTTGTGAGCAGTAATTGGAGAAATTGTGTTTACTTAGACTTCACTACTCCCTAGATATCTTTTACATGTTAATTACTTGTTATACTTGTATGGATGACGGATTGTATTCCTTAATACCATTCGTGGGGTGGCATACATAACTCCCCAACTCTATGAGCTCTTATCTCCTCCTACACCATGACCCAGCACAACTATAGGGATTGTAAACAGTGGCTCATGCATTAAATACAACCAATAAAGACCTAGTACGCCTCGGTTCATGTTTCTTAAGACGTTCAAGCATGTTACCATTTGGAGATCTGCCAGTTTTCTTAAGCCTAACATATAAATCATTCATCCAAGAACAAGAATAAACAAGTAATCAACACATAATCAACATCTAGGTTTCATTAGATCTAAGCAAACACAAGAGAGATCTAGCCTAGCATAATTGAATTGAGACAAGAACAAGAGATAAACAACCAACACATAGACATATTGATTGAATTAGAAGAACACTTATCTCAATTACAATGCAAGGTATCAAGGGTTTGGAACCCTTGAAAAACCTGTAAAAGAGGCACCAAATTCGTCTTTAGGGTTTCACCAAAACTTCTCTTTTCTTTAATGAAAAAACTAGAAAACTATATATAGGAAAAGTAGGCTGACGGCGTCAAGAGTTACATGTGACGCCGTCACCTCGCCGCCATATACTTCCTCGGACGGCCTTGATCTACTTATGACGGCCTATGTGACGCCGTCACCGACCACGGTATTTTATTCTTGCCACTTTGACGCCGTCATGAAGGCGTTTGACGCCGTCACCACCTTCAGTATTTTAATCTTCATGTCTGACGCTGTCAAGATATTACCCTTGACGCCGTCACCTTGTATCTTCAGCATGGAAATTTGGTACTTTGCCGTTTTCTTCACTTTTATGCTCCAAAAACGTCCAAAATGGCTTCTTTTCCAGAATTCACTCTCCAAACACCTAAAATCACAAAAGGAACGATTTAGGGCAATATTTGATCAAATAAATTCGGATTCGGGCTTAAATGACCCCCTAAAAACGGATCATTTTTCGCCTCATCATATACCCTTACACTTGAGATTGGCTTGTCCTCAAGCAAATGCACTTTTATTCTACTCGAAAGACAAGTTAGGGGTCATTTAACACTGATATAAAAGTAATTACAACAAATAATCGTTCCACTAAAGACCAATAGACAAGCACGGAGGTCATACACAAGCACCTCACAAATAGTGTTTAGATACTCACATCTCTCGGGTGTAATAAAGTAATATAACATTATGGAAATGGAAGATATCTCTCACTACCTGTCATAACAAAATAGATTACCATAGGCTTGGGAAAGGATCAAACCTCCACCACATGGCATAAGCACCTAGGATAAACTATCAAAGAGGTCTTTTTAAAGGGTTGTAACGTTAGGTATAGGGATATGAATTACACGGTTTTGTTGGATAAAGGAAATTTTACTGGTGGCGAGTTAACAATCTTGGTTAATTACATGTACAAAATGGCGTTGCTAAGCCAAGACTAGACTCGACTTAAGCTAATAAATGAAAAATAACAAAAACATAAAATAAACATAGAATGAAACGGGATGGTAGTCCGTATGTTTTTTCTCTTTTTCTTTTTCTATTTTTTTTCTTTTTCTTTTTTCTTTTTCTTAATTTTTTTATTTTTATTTTTTATTTTTTATTTTTTATTTTTTATTTTTTTTTGCATACACTCTTACCCTACCATCCAAAATAATACATCATAGGGGTTTGAGCATTCCCCTTACACTTGAATTTTTACATACTTTACAATTAACTAATCTAATGACTCGAATTAAGAAAATCAAAACACTTGGAGCACTTTTAAGATTAACGTACATATGGGGGTAATAAATGATGTTCTTCCCCATTACTCCATAAAATAAGTACTTACCCATGAGTCCCAATCGTCCCAAAACAATATGTACAAGGATATGACTCGACTTAGCAACCATGTAATCAATTAGAAAGTTAACTTAGGGTTTAACAAATAACAATAATGCACAAAAGATGAGCGCATACACGGAAGGCTAAGGCGATTTGGTTGTACATTTAAGTGGGGTGTAACAAATTCTTCCTTTAAGTAGGATGCTTAAAGTTAGAAATGAAAAGATAGGCTCGGAGGGGTGTACTAGGGGTATCGTGTACTAAAAATGAGTACAACGCTAAGGGTGTGGGAAAAATTAGTTGACTTAACTAGCCAAGTAATATGACTTAAATGGTCAAGTAATTATAATACGGGTTTAACACAAGGGTGATCCTAATGTCTCTTATCATGTAGTAAATCCTACCACACGAATGTAGTCTCACTAGCGGTCTCGGGATGCATCACTAACGCAAGTTCTAGAATCTAAATGCTACCAGTACACTCATAAGCACTAATAGTAAATGCTTTTCCTATCAAATCTAAAGGCGAACCTCACATTTTTGGGTGGAAAATTTTTCTGAATATACGGTTATGTGCTAGTCATACAACCTCCTATCCATGAGACGCTTGCTATGGCTAAAGTTTCACTCCTAAATGTTGTAAAAAATTTTAAATTTGGCGCTAAAATTGCACTAACAAGTATTTCTCGTAGTTTTATTACACATCTACTATTAGACAAAACAAACTCAAGCGAAAGTGCATATGTAAGGTATCATCTTTTTACCCTCCCCTTACACTTAAGATGAACATTGTCCCCAATGTTCAAGTAAAGAATGTAAAAGTTAAGAAGTAAAGAGAAAGAAATCAAATACTCCCCTGATTCGCTCGGTATTGATTTTAGGTTGGCCAGGTTAAATCTTCCTCCAAGAAAACGAACAATCAAAGCTTCCCTTCCAGAATATAAATCATCTTCTTGTCATAAATAACCTGTAAATCCTGACAACAATAGACAAGGCAACCTCGCGTAAAATCGGCGGCATCCTATATAAGTTACTAAGTCCTAGAAAACAAGATAAGATATAATGCTTGTGGAATGAAGTTTGCAGATTTCCTAGAGATTATAAAACTTAATAATTCACAAAAACCATAAGACTCCGTTAGAAAAACAAAACCGGTAAAATTTCCAGATTTTTAACTCCTGACGCCGTCAAGAGCAATACTCTGACGCCGTCAGAATGGACCTGCAAAAATTCTTATGTTAAGTTTCCGGAAAATTTCTGGAAAAACTTTGTCCTACTTCCTGGAAAATCCTGCAAAACTTCATTATGACTCAATACAAGCATTTGACTCTAACAAATACGAATATACATGTTCATTTAAAATTGTGGAGAATCATGATCGGTTTGTTTCTTGAAAACATATTTGGGGTTTCCCCTTACACTTATCTTTTGCAAAAATACCTTTAGGTTGGAGTTAAGACTAGGCCAAACAACATAATAAAGTATTTCCACATATTAATTGAGAAACATGATCAACCAACAATAAAAATAAAACATGCATACGGAAGCAAATAACAATCAAACAAATAAAATCACACAAAACATGGGTTGCCTCCCAAGAAGCGCTTGTTTTTGTTCGAGTCACGAGCTTGACTCTACCCTTATTTCACGGATAAAGGCGAGGTTGTCCCTACACTTAGGATTAAGTGCGGGTGAAAGTAGCGATACACAACCTTAGGGTGTAAATATGCCTCGTGAGGAAAGAGTGGTGGATGAATTGTATGCTCAAAGGTGCGGGATCCTATCATCATAGCCTTACCTAATTCAATTGGGTTAGTGGGTGAATTAAGATTTTCTCTTAGAAAGGGATCATCTTCTATCAATTTCGAGAGACTCCTAGTTGGGAATCCATCTTGGCCTAATAAACCCGGTTTAAACCCATAATGTTTCTTGTGATCAATCATAAATGGGTGATGTAAGCATGTAAGGCCATTTTCCACTCCTATATTGGCTTCCTCTCTACAAGGCTTAGAGTCCATTACCTTTATCCTAAGACTACCCGGACTACATGGGTTGATGGGTGGGTCGGCTCCTCTTTTGTTTCCTAGATGCATATCTAAAGATGGAGAGTTGTGTGAAGATTGAGGTTCCGGTTCATCAACACTAGGTAATTCCCTAGAACTAAGAGTAAGGTTATCACTACAAGTATTCAAACCTATATCCTCTAGTGGTGTTTGGTACAAGGGTTCTACCTCTATTGGGGCTCCTATAGTCTCTTCTACTTCTTCCGGGTAAGTCACGGGTGGTGTGTATTCCTCAAGTGATGGTAGGACTTGTGTGGTACTTATTGGGCTTGGGTTTTCTACTATCTTTTCCATTTGTATTGTGGTGAAATCATACCACCCCGTATGCCCAGTTATCTCATCTATAGTTTTATCCCCAAACAGTCTTCTTGCTTGTTCCCTTAAACTTGCTATCAATTGATCCGTAACAACGTTTGTTGGGTTGTCCATTTTTTTGGCAAGTATGGCACAATTCTCTATGGTTTCCCATGCTTCATCAGCACTTAATCCCCAAAGGTCCCCATGTGCGGTATGGTCAATGTCCATTTTGGTATAGTGGTCGACACGATGGTAAAATATTTCAATTTGGGAGCACAGATCAAAATTATGATGAGGGACTTTTCGGAGTAAATATTTAAAACGAGCCCATGCATCATAGATAGGTTCATCCTCATGTTGTTTAAACATCAAGATGTCATTTGGAGTGGGTGAATTTCGTGGTTTGTAGTATGGTGGATTCACGTTCTCCATAATGGCTAACAGAATAGTCAATGGAAAGGTTTTTACTAACAAAGACACAAACAAAAGTTAGACTAAAGAGAACCTAAAAATAAAAATAAAATCTTACTAGAAAGGAATCTAGCAAGTAGACCTAATAAAAAGAAATCCTAACCTAGACAATAACTATTCCCCAGGCTGCGGCGCCAAAAACTTGATACGTGGGAATCGCACCTTGCTTTACCTCTCGAGGGATCTCGAGAAGCTTACAACCCCCACCAGGCAGTGTACCTGATCGTTGTAGTATAGTATAGTGACAAGTACCGGGGGATTGATCGTTCAGCTTAGGAATAGTGTCGCTAGGATTAGAAAACCTAATTTACTAGTTTTAGAGGTGAGGGATGATTATTTTTGTGTTTTTATATTTTTTTAGAAAGCAAGTAAAATCTCGGTTTTTGAAGGGGTGGGCGGAATTAGTTGCTAGTCAACTAACCCAAAGCTAATATATATTCAAAATAAAATACTGAAAATGAAATTAAACTAAATTATACTAATGTTGTGAGCAGTAATTGGAGAAATTGTGTTTACTTAGACTTCACTACTCCCTAGATATCTTTTACATGTTAATTACTTGTTATACTTGTATGGATGACGGATTGTATTCCTTAATACCATTCGTGGGGTGGCATACATAACTCCCCAACTCTATGAGCTCTTATCTCCTCCTACACCATGACCCAGCACAACTATAGGGATTGTAAACAGTGGCTCATGCATTAAATACAACCAATAAAGACCTAGTACGCCTCGGTTCATGTTTCTTAAGACGTTCAAGCATGTTACCATTTGGAGATCTGCCAGTTTTCTTAAGCCTAACATATAAATCATTCATCCAAGAACAAGAATAAACAAGTAATCAACACATAATCAACATCTAGGTTTCATTAGATCTAAGCAAACACAAGAGAGATCTAGCCTAGCATAATTGAATTGAGACAAGAACAAGAGATAAACAACCAACACATAGACATATTGATTGAATTAGAAGAACACTTATCTCAATTACAATGCAAGGTATCAAGGGTTTGGAACCCTTGAAAAACCTGTAAAAGAGGCACCAAATTCGTCTTTAGGGTTTCACCAAAACTTCTCTTTTCTTTAATGAAAAAACTAGAAAACTATATATAGGAAAAGTAGGCTGACGGCGTCAAGAGTTACATGTGACGCCGTCACCTCGCCGCCATATACTTCCTCGGACGGCCTTGATCTACTTATGACGGCCTATGTGACGCCGTCACCGACCACGGTATTTTATTCTTGCCACTTTGACGCCGTCATGAAGGCGTTTGACGCCGTCACCACCTTCAGTATTTTAATCTTCATGTCTGACGCCGTCAAGATATTACCCTTGACGCCGTCACCTTGTATCTTCAGCATGGAAATTTGGTACTTTGCCGTTTTCTTCACTTTTATGCTCCAAAAACGTCCAAAATGGCTTCTTTTCCAGAATTCACTCTCCAAACACCTAAAATCACAAAAGGAACGATTTAGGGCAATATTTGATCAAATAAATTCGGATTCGGGCTTAAATGACCCCCTAAAAACGGATCATTTTTCGCCTCATCAGTAGCTGAACTTGTATTTTGGTGAGAAAGGTAATGATCATTTGAGGAGCTTGATCTTTTCTTCGAAGAAAATAAACCCAAGTCCAACGGGAGTAATCATCAACAATTACTAAAATGTAGCGTTTACCGTTGATACTTTGAACACGCATTGGACCAAACAAATCCATATGAAGCAGTTGTAAAACATGATTAGTACTGTGTTCAGGTTTTGAAGGAAAATGAGCACGGGTACTTTTTCCTTGTTCACAGGCTGGACATAGGTGATCTTTGGCATAACGGAATCTTGGAAAGCCTTCAACCAATTTGTGATGAGCGATTTCAGTCATCGTTTTGAAATTCAAGTGAGAAAGGCGTTTGTGCCATAACCATGATTTAGTCATTTCAGCTTTGGATAGAAGACAAATAGGAGATGAAGCGATCATGTCAGACATTGAAATTGTGTAAAGGTTAGTGTCACGCTTGCCTGACATCAGATCATTTCCTTGTAGATCACGAACAAAACAAGTTTTCTCTCGAAATGCTACTTCTAAATCCCATCACAAAATTGACCGACTGAAAAGAGATTGTGACCCAAGCCTTCAACATAGTAGACTCTGCTAATTTCAATATTCCCATTCACATAGTCACCGTAACCCATGATTAAAGCGTATTGATCATTCCCGAATCTAACAGTTCTGATAAACTTTGAAACAAAGTTTGCTAACAGTTTGAGATTGCCTGTCATGTGTCGGGTGCAACCGCTTTCAACAATCCAGAGAACAATCTGAACCACCTGCATAACAAGGAGACGACAAAGATGGAATAGAAGTAAGGGTGGAACCCGAAGAAATGGTGGGTTCTTGTTGGTTAGAAGCACAAATATTTAATAGTTCAGGAATCCATTTAAAATTTGGTTTGTATTGTAACCAACGTTGCCAGTTCCAACTAGTTTTTGCTTTATTTTTGGTAAATTCACTAGCTTTTGTCTTGTTCCTAGATTTGTTGATTACCACTATGGGGGTGACTGCAACATCATTCGAAACCGTAGTTGGCGTTTTTCCTAAGGTGGACTTAGAGGCAGTAGTGGGCTTAGAAGGAATGCCTGATCTACGCTTCTTGTGATGATTTAAGAGATTATTAGCTACACTTAGTATGATCACCAGATAACACACTTTGACAACAAAACACACAAGATGCATTAATATTCAAAACATTCAAAGGTTCATCATTCGTTACATTAAGATTTTGATTACAATTTGCCAGATTAGAATCTAAATCGGATGCAACATGAGTTTTATTCAAGTTCCTAAGGTGAGCTTCTACTTCTTGCACTTCTAGTGTTCCTCTTCTACATTGCCAGAGCCTAGTATTTTTAGTCTTCTTAATGCTTTTTGTCTTTGGGCTGCAAACGCTCTTAGGGGAAACTAGTCCTGTAGAAGTGGAAGAGCTAACATTAGAACTCTTAGCATTATTACCCTTAGCTGTTTTGTCTATTTGAAACATTCCTGGTGTTATCACTGTGGTGTCAACTATCTTTCCTTTTTGAAGTAGCTTAATTTTCTCTTTTAAATCAATGATGATGTGATTTTTATCCTGAATATCAAACTCAAGTAAACCATTGCAATAATGGATGTGATCGCGGTTTTATTGCCATTCGATGTTTTCAATTTTTAAATCTGCAATTTCTTTTTCAAGAATGAGACATTGATTTTTAAGAAATGCGTTGTCTTTGCAAGCTTTACAATTTTTTGAAAAATTTTGACTTTGAAGTCTCAATTCTATTTCAAGACTTTGAGCTTGACACCATTCAAGCCTTTGTTTGAGTTGACAATTTTCTTTTGAAAGCTTGTTTTTCACATCATCACTGTTTTTACTCAACGTATCATATTTATGTTTTAATGTCTCAATTTCCGTGTTCAGCAAATTATTATCAATAAAAAGGTCATCCACAAGCATAGAAGTACCAGATTTATGGAGATCATTCATGACAATAGACACGATATCAGCTTCAAGAACTTTTTCCAAGAGTCGATCAGAATCTGTTTTCAAAAATCTGTTTTTACGTTGTTGAACCAAAATTGCATTTTCATTTAAAGTGAAAATGTTTATCATGGATTTAACTTCTTTTTGGAGTTCCTGTTCCCAACGAGTAGCACAATGATGCAAATTTTGAACTAAAGGCAGAAATTGTTTTTGAAAAATTTCTCGCTTTTCGCGCTCATAAGCTTTTGAAAAGTAGCAATTTTTATTTCTGACTTATGTTCAATTACATTTTCCAAATTTTCGATGCCTTTCATGAAAGTTTTAAAATATTCTAAGACTCGACATTGTGTTGGTATAGGTGTCACAAAACCAGAAGATGGTAATGGTCCATTTACTTATGCCACGTGTTTGACAGGAGCCCCATTGGAAGATGAAACATATGACTCAGTTACATACCATGATTTCTCAGGTATTTCTCTTGATGGAACAAACGATTTTGAAATATGAGGAACTTTTGAATAATCATATGGTTTGCAATATTCAACTTGACTCATTTTTTATCGACTCTGTTCTTCAAGTTCTTCTTCTTCCTCAGTATTATATACAACAACACGCACAATATTATTATCAAGCAATTGGTCCATACTGTATAACTTAGGAATTGTTTTGAATGCTGTGTGAAGAAAAGTTGATCTGTAATCGCCAATGGCAAAACCTTTATCGGGTCTTGGTTTTAAAGTAAACTTTTGAATCGTTGTTACAGATTCTCCATGTTTGTAAATGATATTTTGAAATTGTTTTATTTGACGTTCAAGAGTGAGATTTTCTTCAATTAAAGAATTTTCTTTTTCCCTTTTTCGCACTTTGCGTTCATAAAATTCCTGTTTACAATTTGACAACTCTGTTTGTGTTTTTGAAAGTTCCATTTGAAGTTGTGCAACTTGTTTTTTGAGATCATTTTTATCATTTTCCAGTTTGGAAACCAATTTGCTGTTTGACTTAATTAACTCATGCATTATCTTTTGAAGATTTTGTTCATTGACATACGATTCCTGAAATGACTTTTCAAAACACTTTTCACGTTTGACTGCATTTTGAAAATGTGAAAGTTGTATTTTATAACATTCAATGTCCTTTTTTAAAACTGCATTTGTTGCTTTCAAAACATTATTTTGTTCGTTCATTTTCTGAGTAATAAGAATTTGTGCTTGAAGTTGTTTGGCTATGACAATATAGTCAGGATCTGGATCAGAAGAAGGTTCATGTTGTTCAACATGATCATGTTTGTCTTGCTCAATAGGATCATCAAATGAAACGACAGTGTCATCATCAAATATAACAATTGTGTTTACTTGTTCATCCTCTTGAGAAGATAAAAATGATTCGGATGGAACAACTTGCGCCTTATCTGATTCAGAAGCAGAGGGCGATGCATTTTCTTGTATTAAGCACGTGTTTAGGTCATGTACCTGAGACAAATACAGCTTGATCCCTTGTATTTGATGAAGAACAAAGACGGTTGTTAGTCTTGTTTGAGAATTTGCTGAAAGCACGAGCAATAAGAGCAAGTCCCTGATTCAACGTATTGACATCTTCATCATCATCTTCTATCTGATTCGAGTAGTACATGCTATCATGGTTGTCATATGGAGCAAGTTGAGGAGAAGCCTGTTGCGAGGATGATTCATATGGGACCATTTGGTGTGAGGTTGCAGGTTGTGGGTAACTGAAATAATTATGTTCCTGAACATAAGCGTGATTAGACATTGGAGGTTGTGCAACATGAGATTGAGCAACGAGTGCTAGTGGATTTGAAGTTGGTGGTGGTGTATATCCTCCTCATGCAGCTCTATCTTTTTCAACTTCAGATTCATGGTGCTTGAGATAATCATACAACAAACCGTATGGAGCATGATGAAGATTCTTTGCTTGTCTCACAAATGTCACATACTTTTGCCAATCATAACCCAGACTACTAACGAACTTCGTATTGACTGCGATCCTTGGAAGGTGTACTTCATGTCTCTCTAAGTCGTTGACGACATTGGTGAAACAATGATAGTAAGATTCAAGTGATTCCACTGGTTCGATCATGAAGTTAGTGTATTCCATGTAAAGTTTAGATTCCATATCTTCTTTGTTCAGTTGTGTGCCTTCCATTAGTAGATGAACGTGTTCCCACATAGCTTTTGCAGTTTTCTGAGCATCAACACTTCTGAAAATTGGATTTGGGATTCCCTGAAGTATGTAAGCCATAGCATACTCATCTGCTTCACGATGAAGATGTTGTTCAGTAGATAATGCAGACTCAGGAACTGGTACAGCAGTTGGAGCTACTGGAGGATCAGCAGCTGGGTCACCTCCAATAAAGTTAATAGGCCACTGAAACGGTCCTTCAAGGATAACTTGTTTCATGTACTTACCATTGGGTTTCTTGAGTTCTATAAACCTTAAAAATTGACTTGCCCACTGAACATAATTACCAGGTGTAAGCATTGGTGGAGTGTCAATAGATCCTGCCTCATGTCTGGATTGTTGAGTTAAGATTACTTCACACATCCTGTCAAACCAGTGGGTCTGTTTGGTTGGAAGTTGGCCTTGTTGTTGTGGCATTGGATAGGATTGTTGTATTGGAACCATTTGATGTTGTTGCATGAGAAGATGTTGTTATGAGTAAACCGGTTGTTGATGATACTGTGGTGATTGTTGATACTATTGCTGTTGCTGATGATACTGCTGATTCTGATGTTGCTGAGGATGGTTAAAGTTGTAGTACGGTGGTTGAGACATAGTGAAACACTTGTGTGAAAAATGGATCTTGTAGAAGGTATAGGTTTAGCCAAATCTCGAAAACTTGCACAACTTGTGATTGCGAAACCTTTGACTTAAGTGATCTCGAAACTTTGTAAGAAAGTATTTCTCGAAACTTTAGAAACTTGAGATTTCAAAACTTTGAGATTGCGAAATTAAGGAATCTCGAAACTTAGTTACGAAACTTTGTGAAGGTTGAGTGTTTTCGAAACATTAGAGGTTTGCGAAAAAATTGTGTTTTCGAAAATTGTTATGTTTTCGAAAACTCAAGTTCTCTAACAAATTTTGAAATTATCCAATTTTGAAATTAAGCCAAAAGTCGAAGTATTTGTCTTTCTTATACGAGAGAAAATACTGAGTACACGATCCGTAAGTCGATAGGAAGCAAACTCTTGTGATTTCGAAACTTGGTCAGTGGAGTGATTTCGAAACTTTGACAGATTTTTGTTTTCAAAGAAAGCTTACTAAAAACTCATTTTTATTTAAAGATCCTTGTACTTTTAGGTATAAAATGATGAGATCTTCAAGAAAGTTGAAAACTTGATAAACTTTTTCAAAAATGAAAAAAATTTCGAAAACAAGTACAAAAACCCAAATCGTAATTTTTGATAAAAAATTTTGAAGCTTTTAGTTTGTTATGTTTTGTAACACAAGTTTGTAAGCAAAGATGTGATAAAAAACAAGAAACAAACAAGAAAGTACAAAAGTTTCAACAAAAATAACGAAATAAAACAAAGATTTAAGATCGATTTCAATGAAAAACACTAGCTACACCTTTATATGGCGAATGATACCACTTGTTAGGTACCCACATTGATTACACACAAGCAAGAATGAGATAGATATAAGTATTTAGGTGATTATGAGAATGAGAGAATTATGAGAGCAATAGTTTCCTTTAGATTTCAAATAACCAACCAAGTTTACAAAGAGACCTAAGCATGGTATTTATAGGCAAGGAGCTAGGGCAACACTCCTACTCCTTCCCTTCTTACAATCGTGTGGCTTTGAGCCCATGGACCACATAACTTAAGCCTAGTAAACTTAATACATAATGTGAATGAAAGTAAATAATAACTAAGCAACCTAGTGTAATTACAAATGACCGAGACTTGATAAAATAGTAAAACTTCGTTCCCAACAGTTTCACTCCTAAATGATGTAAAAAATTTTAAATTTGGCGCTAAAATTATACTAACAAGTATTTCTCTAGTTTTATTACACACCTACCATCGAACAAAGAAACTCAAGTGCAATTGTATCCTATAAGGTATCATCATTTACCTCCCCTTACACTTAGGACGAACATTGTCCCCAATGTTCAATTAAAGGATGTAAAAGTAAAATAGGTAAAAGAATGAAAACAAATACTCCACTGATTCGTTCGGTGTGGATAGTGTGTCAACAAGGTTAGATCTTCCTCTAAGAAAATGAACATTCATAGCTTCCCTTCCAGAAATATAAATCATTTTCTTGTCATATATAACCTGTTAAACCTGAGAAAACAATCAAGGCAACCTCGCGTAAAATCGGTGGCAATCTATATATACTAACAAATCCTAGAAAGCAATTTAAGATATAATGCGTGTGGAATGAATGTTTGTAGATTTCCTGGAGTTTATAAAACTAAAGAATCAACAAAAACTTTTAAGACTCCGTTACAAAAATAAAACTCGCAAAATTTCTAGAATTTTACACGTGACGTCATCAGGTGTTAAACCCTGACACCGTCAGAAGTGACCTGCAGAAATCTTTATGTTAAGTTTTCGGAAAATTTCCGGAAAAACTTATGTCCTATTTCCTGGAAAATCCTGCAAAACATCATTATGACTCGATACAAGCATTTGACTCTAACAAATACTAATATGCATGTTCTTTTAATACTGTGGCGAATCAAGATCTTTTCGTTCTTTGAAATAAATTTGGGGTTTCCCCTTACACTTAGCTTTTGCAAAATACCTTTATATGAAGTTAAGACGAAGTTAAACAACAAAATAAAGGATTTTCACAATTTTAGTTTGAAACATGATCTACCAACAATAAAAATAAAACACGCATACGGAAACAAATAACATCAAACAAATAAAAATCAATCAAATAAAAACACACAAAACATGGGTTGCCTCCTAAGAAGCACTTTTCTTTATTAACGAGTCTTGTAGTTAGACTCAAGTTCATGGGCTATCCAATATGTGTGAGCTCCTCGTCGAGGACATCTTTGGGATCAAACTTAGGTTTCAATTTCCTATCGGTTTTCTTGGTACGGTATGACTTCTCAAACTTTTCTCCATCCGGATCATATAAAATCATCTTCATATGCCATGACCCATCACCTTCCTTAGGTGGCTTGTCCCAATTCCATTTACACTTATCCCCTTCTCTTTTCCATTTGTCCATCTCTAGGTTGATAGGCATTACGCTTAAGAACTCAATCATTTTCCTAAAGACTAGGGGATCCTCAAAAGGGTCTAGTTCCTCATCTCTAGCTATGAGTTGTTCCACTGAATGTGTCTTATCGATGAAATCTTTTTCTAGATAGAATGGGCGTTGAGGTCCTATAAATTCCTTTCTATCCAAGGTCCATATCTAGATGGTCTCCTATTCATCTCTACCCAATGTGGTGTCGGTTCGTCCTCACAATCGTAGCTATGCTTCTTAACATCATAAACTGACCAAGTCTCACCATCTCCTACCGCTATCTTAGACTCCTTACAATCTATCATGGCACTAGTGGTTGCTAAAAATCCTCTTCCTACTAACAATGGGCATGTAGTATCACTAACCATATCTAGGACATGAAAATCCGCTAAGATAGTTAATTTTCCTACGTGAACTACTACATCCTTGATCATTCCGACCGGGTGGGCAATACTTCCATCCGCTAGACCAATTAGTACTTCCATCTCCTTTAACTTTCCTAGCTTAAGAGTGGTGAAAAGGGATACGGGAATCAAGTTGAGGCTTGATCCTAAGTCGGCTAGTGTGTCGAGAGCTTCGGATTTTCCTATCTTACAAGGCAAAACAAATATACCCGGATCATCAAGCTTGTTAGGCAACTTGTTTTGAACGAAGGCGGTCCCATTTTTACCCAATTTAAGTTTCTCATATTTTTCTAGGAGGGGACTATAGTAGGGAGCACGGGCTAAGACATCAATGACTGGGCGTTCAAGGTGGAGCTCCTTGAATTCATCATCAAGGTCTTGTGTAGGAGGTGTTTCAACTATGTTATTGACCAGTTTAATATCGGATGTTTTATTCAATTGGTCCTTTTGAAGAATTTGGGTTTGCTTGAAACACGTGCTCATTGCTTTGACCAAATAGTATTGTGGACAAGAAGTAGGTGACGAAACCGATGATATGGCATTAACGTTTAGTTTCGGGTTCTTGACCATGTCGCTTGGGAGTGCTCCCATTTCTCGGTCATTGAGAACTTTCAACAATGTGTCAATTTTATTGGTCATCTCACTTTGTTTCTGTTTGAAATTGGATTCAAACTTAGATATGCGAGCTTCATGAGATGCCATAAATTTGGACATCAATCCTTCAAGATTATTGGTACTTCCATAGTTATTGAAAGGATTGTTGTTGAAAGTACGGTTTGAGGGTGGACCGTTTGATTGGTAACAATTAGGTGGATTGGAAGAATTATTTTGGGGCATGTTTTGGTTTTGTTTCCACCTAAGGTTAGGGTGAATTTTCAAAGAAGGATTGTAGGAATCACCGTAAGGGTTTGGCTCGGGTTTGAAAGTATACCACTTGTCTCTCGCTTCGTTGGTACGCGAGGATGCGTAATCCGCAAAAGCTTGTCCGGGGAGTTCCATACAATCACGAGTGCTATGGGGACCACTACATAATTCGCATGAATAAGTGATTTTTTTCACTTGGCTTGAAGGCTTAGGAGCTTCGTAGGATTTCATGAGAAACTTGACTTGGTCCTCAAGTTCCATGATCCTACGGTCGGGAGTGCTAGAGTTGTTCGAAGGCAAAGATATTTCCTTGACCGTTTTGTTCAAATCACGGGGATCATTCCAACTTTCGTTGTCATAGAGAGCAAGATCTTCTATGAGTTTCCATGATTCTTCCGCACTTATATCACGTAGCTTGCCACCGGCCGATTGGTCAATGGTTCGCCTTGTGGAGAGATCGATATGGTCATAGAAGATTTGGACTTGGAGCCAAAGATCTATGCCATGATGAGGGACTTTTTGGAGTAAGTCCTTGAAACGAGTCCATGCTTCATATAGAATTTCACCTTGACGTTGTTGGAACATCAAGATGTCATTTCTAAGCTTGGTAGTTCTCCCCGATGGGAAAAATTGAGCAAGGAAACGAGAAGTGAGATCATCCCATGAGGTGATGGATCCCGCGGGTGAACGTTCAAGCCATTGACTAGCTGGATCACGTAGAGAGAATTGGAATAGACGTAATCAGGTCTACTCTCTAGTTACAACATCAAGGTCTATGGAATCTACGATTTTAAGGAAATCCTTGAAATGTTGATTAGGATCTTCGGAACGAAGTCCATGGAATGCACATTTGCTTTGCACCAACCGGATGGTGTCGGATCGCAAGGGGGACACATTGGCTCCTTGAGTGAGCTCAATAGTGTTTCGATAGCCTTGGTGGGTAGGACGGGAATACTCTCCTAAAGTTCGGGGCCTAGGAGGTTGGTTTGCTGGTGGTGGGTTTTGTGGGTGGTTTTGTTGTGGTGGGTTGATGGGATCAAATATGTTACCACCTTCCATGATGTCGGATGGTAAAGGTTACGAACAAAGGAACGAAGAAATAAGATAGACTAAAGAAAACCTAAAAATAAAAATAAAACCTTACTAGAAAGGAATCTAGCAAGTAGACCTAATAAAAAGAAATCTTAACCTAGACAATAACTATTCCCCGACAGCAGCGCCAAAAACTTGATACGCGGGAATTGCACCCTCGCAACAGGTTTTATCTCTCAAGGGATCTCGAGAAGCTTACAACCCCCACCAGGCAGTGTACCTGATCGTTGTAGTATAGTATAGTGACAAGTACCGGGCGATTGATCGTTCAACTCAGGAATAGTGTCGCTAGGATTAGAAAGCCTACTAAACTAGATCTAGAGGTGAGTGATGATTCTTTTTGTATTTTTATATTTTATAGAAAGCAAGTAAAATCTCAAGTTTTGAAGGAGTGGGCGGAATTAGTTGCTAGCCAACTAACCCGATTAATCTAAAGATACAATCAAAATAAAATAACAGAAATGAAAATAAAACTATTATACTAATATGGTGGAAACAATAATGAGGAAAGTTGTGTTTACTTAGATTTTATTACTCCGTAGATATCTTTTACAAGTTGATTAGCTTGTTACAATTGCATGGATGACGGGTTATAAACCTTAATACTGGTCGTAGTACCATGTACAATATTCCCTAACTCTATAATATCCTACTTCACTCCTATGTCGAGCCGTTAGAAGCTCCTAACATGGGATCATTAGAATTCTCTTACGCATTAAATACAACCAAAAATCGTAGTACACCTCCGATCATGTTTCTTCAGACGTTCAAGCAAGTTACCAATGGAACTCTGCCAGTTTTCTTAAGCCTAACATCGAATACAATCATCCGTAACAATTATAAACAAACAATCAACCCATAATCAACATCTAGGTTTCACTACATCTAAGCAAACACAATAAAAATCTAGCCTAGCATGTTAAAGAGAAGGCAAGCGTAAGATATAATCACACAAGACATAGACATATTGAATGATTTGAATAAGTACTTATCTTCAATTGAACATGGAAAAATCAAGGGGTTGAAACCCTTGAAAAAGCTGTAAATTTGTCTTAGGGTTTATGCCCTAATATTCCACACAAAGTTCTACACTAATGAATGAAAATTGGAAAACTATATATAGACTTTACACCTTGACGGCGTCACGTTATAGCTTGTGACGCCGTCAACTCGCCGCCATGATGAAATTCATATTGCCTAGATCCACTTCTGATGCCGTCATGTAGAATAATACTCTGGGCCGTCACGTGTGTTTGGACCCTAACGGCCTTGGTGACGCCGTCAGGCCAATATGCTTGAAAACTTTCTGGGCCGTCACGTTATAAGTTTCACATCCACCTCTTTTGCCAGTCTTGACATCGTCACTTGTAGAACCTTGACGCCGTCAGGTACTGTTCCAGCAAGGAATTTTGAGACTTAGCCGTTTTCTTCACTTTTATGCTCCAAAAACGTCCAAAATGCTTTCTTTTTTCCAGATTTCTCTCCAAAAGTACCTAAAATGACAAAAGGAACTATTTAGGGCAATATTTGATCAAATAATCTCGAATTCGGGCTTAAATGACCCCTTAAAAGCGGTACACTTTTCGCCTCATCACTCATCTACACCAAATGCTTCAGACCCATTTCTAACTTCAAAAAGTTGTCCACTAGTTGGTATAACATGCCAAAACCTAAATAATGGAAAATAATTTGTGTTAATAGTTGTACAAAAGCTAATATTGTTTGGACATAAAACATATTTTAGTCATACCTCATTTGATCTTCTGTTAATTCCAATCTCTTCTGGATGTTTGGACAGATGTCTTCAGTCGACTTTTCAGACAATCTCCTCATTACATCCATTCTTTCATATACTATGACTCTCAAGGCTTCAAGCATGGTGATTAATGGTTTGTTTCTAACTTGCAAGATGACTGAGTTAAAACACTCACCGAAACCATTTTCGACCGCTACACAGTTTGCTCTAAGTTGGAAGTAAGCCCTAGACCACATCTTTGGATCCTTCTTGATGAGATAGTCATATGCATTTGGGTTTGCCTTTTTGATCTTTTCCATTACCTTGGAAGCTCCCCAAAACAACAATCTAAACTCAAGACCACTCTAAAGCTTCCGAAAACCTTCGTAAATGTGTCTAGCACATTGCCTATGTTCAGCGTGTGGCATTACTTCTTTCACAGCTTCAATGAGTCCCTATTTGACATATAACAGCATCATTATCAACTTAAAAATAACAGAATGTACATGTATGATAAAAAAGTAAAGGGTATAAAAGTTGATACTCACTTTGTGTTGATCTGACATAAGAGTTAGTCCCTTACCAGTAGGCATTTCCAAATCATCACCAAGCAAATCCAGAAACCATCTCCAATTATCCTTGTTCTCCACATTGACAATAGCCCAAGCGACCGGGAAAATGTGATTATTCGCATCACGGCCGATAGCAGTGAGTATTTCACCCACTAATGGCTTTTTTAGAAAACATCCATCCAATGCGATAATGTTCCTACAAGCTAGTTTCCACCCCCCTTTCAATCCTTTCAAACATACGTAGAATCTATCGAAATAAGTTTTGTCATCGGGATTAACTGTTACACGAACCTTCGCTATGGAACCAGGATTAGACTCTATGATTTCCTTAGCATAGGACCTAATATACCCATAATGATCTCCAATGGTTGTTTCACCTTCATTTAAAGCCCATCTCTTTGCATTTCTACACTGAGTTGGCCTAACAATACACTTGTACTTTTTCAAAACTAGGTCTGCTATTTCATATAATTTGATTTCAGGATTGAGCCTAATTTTAGTACCAAAGTGCTTGCCTATCCACTTGTAATTGACTAAGGTTCCATACTTAAAATGTCTTGTACAGGTATGTTCATCAATCAAAGATATTACCTGGAAAGATTTTTCGTTTGTCATCTCCTTACCATAGCATCTAAATGGACAGCTTGACCCTTCCTTTGGACCAACACTTGGATATTTTTTCCATTTTCTTTGTTTGCCTTTCTCTTGTTCTTTGATCTTCTCCGGTCTCATACCACATTTAGCAATGACCTGCGTCTTTGAACTTCTGTAAAACCACAGTGAAAATCCATTTGCTAGTGCATAGTAAGTGAGGCATTCTTTGATTTGATCAACGTCAAGAAATTTTTCTCCAACCTATCATATATTGTTAATGATAGGGAATCGGAAATTATATAAAGTGAACAACAAATAAAGAAATAATGGTAGATAAGGAATCACTTATTACCTTTGGTTTTCGCGTACGCCAATGAGTGTCCACATCATGTATTGGATACTTCTCCACTTTAGTTTCAACAATCTTGAAGGGGTCAGTAATAGCATCCCCATCTAATCCATCCCTAAGCTTTCTCATCAAGTTATCCATGAACTCTTGATACTCAAGAATTGTTTCACTGTCACCTACTTCATACACCCTCCTTTTCCTAGCAGCACCTGAACTACCCACAGTGTCAGGTTCAGTTGGTTTATTATTTGTCTTAGGTGCCTTCTTTGCCTCAGTTTTTCTTTTCCTATGATCTATTAGTTCATCTTCACCTTCTGATAAATAGTCCACAGATCTATCTGAGTAGTAATCACTACACTATCACTATACAAACTACAGTTAATTCCATCTGCCGATTCACTATCGCTATCTGTGACAGAAGGGTTGACATTATCTTGAATCACAATTCCCTTCTTCTTAGTGACAGGTTTCTTAACACTTTTCTTACGATGTTTATCATCTTCTATCATTACCCCTTTACCTTTGTGCACTGCTTTCTTAACTGGGATTGCATCATCATTGACAAATGTCTTACCTAAATCACCAACATTGGCATCATGTTCACCTAGAATAGGTTCATCATGTGCCTGACTTTGCCCCTTACCTTTATTAATAACATATGTGGTAGGGCTGCTTTGACTTGCCAATAACCTACGCTTAACATTAGGCTTACCAACTACATTCTTAAGGGGCATATCATCATCATTAACTTCAACTTCCTCTGAGCCTACATTCAAATCATCATGCACACTTTCAATAGACTCTACAGTAACATTATTATGTTCAGTTTCTAGTAACTATTGATTCACATTAGAGCTTAGTATAGATTTTGTTGTTCCAGTCCTAACAGTTTTAGGCTTAGCTGGTGACTTAAGGCTACGCGCTTATTCTTCAGCCCACTCAGTAAGCTCACCAAATGACATGTTACTAGCATGTTTTTCTCTTTTTCCATGAATAATCAACTTAGTTGTTTCATCCTCTTCTGAATTAGAAAAAGTAAGATTTTGATAGTAAAAATCAGCTAACATCTGAGGAATATGTGCCATGTACATCTTTATGAGTCCATATGTGTCAGCAAATCCATACATGGAAGCTATATTCCTATCAGCTTCTATTAGTTTCAATCCTACTCCTAGTTCACATTCAGGTAAACTGAAAAACAAAGAGTAAAAATTTAACTCAAGTTTTTCTTTCAAGTAAGCACAAAAAAGTTGCATAGTCCATTTTCTTATGCTTAGCAAGCCTCATATGGAACACCCCCCGTTTTCATACTTAAGTGGCTTGAAGTAAAACACACCATCACAATGCACATCGAATAAGTAATCAGTAGGAGAATACCAACCACCAGTTGGTGCCATACCTATAAGAAAATAAAAAACAAAAAAAAATTTAAATTTAACATTTTCATCAAAACCCTAATTTGCAATGTATGTTGAAACAGTTAATATATACAAAATTGACATGGGGGACCATGAGAATATACTTTAACGCACCTTTTCCACCAACCAATTTCAATATTACACCAAAAACGACAATCAATTTGTGGTCCTGCGAATCTAAGGTTTTGGTCGGGTTGGGGATCTGGGTTGGTTGGGATAAGGTGTGTATGTGTGTGTGTTAATATACTACGGAGTATTATATAAAATATGTGTTAGTGGAATGCCTTGTTGGATATAAATTACACACGTGGATAAAATAAATGTGACGTGTAAATCCAAAATTACAATTAGTGGGAGTGGTATACCGGCTAACGGGATAGGAGGTAAACGGGTACACGCAATAGACGGATTTGCAAAGGTTTGTGATATAATATGAAAAAAAAATAGTTGCCTACACAGAACTAGAAAAAGTGTCAACTTGAATGAATTTTCAAGTCATTTGCCCTAAAATAAACTGGTTTAATAACTTGAGAAATTTGTGAAAGTAGGTTTCTATTTAAGAGACTTAATCATTTTCTAGCTTTTTAATAAACCTCGTCCAATTCTTTCTACATTCATCCCATATGCCCAGAACATTCAAAAACCCACACACTTCCACACAACACACAAATACCTCTTTTACCAAAATCATAAAAAACAACAAGAAAATTCTTAAATCCCTATAAAACAATAACAACACTAATAACAACAATAAAATTTACACCCTTTAATCTTGTATATATAACACATATCGTTATTATCTTCTTCAACCCTTAAACTACTCAACCTAGATAATGAAATTTCAAACACAAAAGTATTCAAGAACCCATATGTGAAACAAGCACAGTCACCACTTTCGTCGCTGCTGCTTCGTCGTCGAATTCTGGTTGTCAGTGTGTTGATTTTGGTCGTTTAAAGGAGTGTATGTTTGTGTTTAGTTGTCTTTGCGCACATTTGGTTTTGAAGATGATTGCATTGGTGATGTGGGTATTTAAGATGATCAATTTACGCTAATAATAATGCTTTATATTTGGGATAATCATAAGAATACTCATTTTTACCAACATACTTCACAAAACACCCAATTTTTATCAAAAAGGCTAAAATGCCCGCAAAATCCGCAAGGTTTACGATTTTTTTAAAAACATTCATAAGGTTTGACCTCGCATAGTTAAACCTTGCGATTTTTAAAAATTTCTCCATTTACGCTTTGCTCAAAACATGAAAGTTGTAGACCTCGCATAGGTAAACCTTGTGATTTTTTGAATTTTTTTCCATTTACGCTTAGCTCAAAACATGAAAGTTGTAGATATCCCTTTTCTCGTTTAGTGGCTTTTTGAATCACCTAACAAGGAGTTCGTATGTGAAAGTTATGGTCAAAACAACACAAATTTTTCTTGTTTAGTCGTTGTGGTATGTTGTAACACCCCCAAAATATCGCAGCGGAACGATAGTGTCACTGGGGTGCTACCTAAAGGTACAAAGTACAAGATATAGAAAACGACCTCTAAGTGAGACGTTTTGAAAAGTTACCATTCAAATTATTTAAATCAGAGTTACTACAAGTGGTCCCAGAGTAAGACAATACATAAAATTTTAAAGCATATCGAATGGTAAACGACAAGAGCATAAGTCTTCAAAGCATTGCAAATAACTATGGTCGTTGCATCCACTATCGCCTTACTAACTTGAGATAAACATGCTAAAGTGTCAACACAAAGGTTGGTGAGTTCATAGAGTTTGTTTTAAAAACAGTTGAAAAGCTTTTAGAGAATGTTTCCATAGCAAAAGCCTTGCAAATCCACTCAGTTACAAGTCCCGCCCATACAAGATTTGTAACCTGTGTGTTTACAATCCACTGCCAAAATATAGTTTAAGCGAGTCATGTGTGTTTCAAAGGATGTTTCCACAGCAAACGCATTGTAAATCCACTATGTTGCAAACCTCGCCCATACAAGACTTGCAATATGTGTGTTTACAACCCACTACTAAAGTATAGCATGATTACAACATCTGTGTATACGATATATGTACACTTAATGTATAGTATAACAACCAACTGAACCTCATGATAAGTCTCAATAAGTTTCACAAAAATGCTGGATTATATTCACCCGAGGCCAAGAATCAAGGGGGCCAAGGGTGGGGGCGTCACCCCGAGAGTACCATCAATACCTCTCCATCGGCTCCATCAAGGAGTTAAACAGTTGCTAAGAATTAATTATCGAATAAGTGTAACACATTAAGGCACATATCGTAATTACACTAAAAGTATCAAAAGCTTAGCGTAGCATAAGAGTGTAAATGTTTCGAGTATCAAAGCAAGTATTTGAGCATGTATCCCTCCCCCCCCCCCCCCCAAAGAGTTTAAAACATGTATTAAAAGAGTAAGGGCTATGACTCACCTTAGTGTTACGGTTGCTAGAGTAAAGTCAAACGTAGAATGAGAATATCTCCAACGGACGACCTGAATAATAAGGATATCTAAGATTTCGATAACTTAAGTCTAACTTAACGCGAATAATGATTTGGAACAGTGTCGAGTGACAAAGGTTTTGTGGCAACGGTGGGTTGCGTGGTGAAATGCTTAAAGTTCAAAATCAAAGTTATATACTATATAACTTGTCTGTAAGTATAATATATTGTTATCATTTACGTATTAAATAGTAATACATATATAATTTATCGAACGTTAATCGGTGATAAATTTTAGTAAGTAAATGAATCAATGAGTTTCGTAAGAGTAAACATTTCTGTTTTGATATCAAAAATAGCCTTAGTTATACGTTTCAATATAACGTTATACGTTTATAAAATTACGTTATATATATTAGTATAGATATTGTCTTTTTAGTTTAAATATAAAGTTTATACATGTTATTAAATTATATGTCATTGATAAATTAGTCAAGATGTATTTGAGTTTCTATAATGACCCTTAAGTTATATCAAATCTTCACTTTTAACCCAAAAGTTAAATACGTTACAATTTTAGTCCAAAATCAATATATATTTACATTCTAGGTCTAAACTTATCAAATATTACATATTTCACCCAAAATATATATATAAAATCAGTTTATATCCATAAACTTCAGATTTGACAGTTTATACCCTTAAGTTCCAAAAAGTTACATTTTATACCCAACTTTCGTATATTTTGCAAAATTAGTCCAAAAGTCACGTTTTTCAAAGTTTAACATTTTTGTTTACTAAATATATTTCCAGTAGCTTATAGGAGTTTATATGACAGCTTATATGGCTTAAAAGAGCTTATTTTAGCTTATTGGGCTTTAAGGCCCAATTAGTGTATTTTAAGTACAAAAAATCTGGTACAAACTCACTTTACTTTGGCTTTCAAAAACAGACTAAACGAGATTATTCAGGGTTCTATTTGGCACAGCTCGTTAGTCTAGTGTATATAGAATTGATCTAGGCTTTTAGTTCACTATGTTATGTGTCTAGATTGCAAACTACAAGCTCGTTCCTAAGGGGGTTTGGTCATTGTGTGACGGTTTTTGTGAAAATAATTATAAGTGATATATATTAGCATGATAAGAAATATGACTCAAAAACTCGTTATATGCTATTACAAGTTACATATTATGATGTTTCTCAATTTTTAGCCACGCAAGGATTTAGATGCCACGTTTTGTAACCAAAAATGATTACGAGAGCTGGAATATATATACGAAAAGCTTAGCCTAATCGAACACTATATAGTGAAATTATATAAGTAAAAATAGACGAGTGATCAAGGTGACTTACGACACAAATAAATGGTGGGTGAAAACACGATGTACGGACTAGAGTTGGCTAGGAAATTGGTACCACCCGATTCACGACCCAACAAGGACTTGAGAACACGGTCTAACTTTCCTAAGCTTTGACTTAAACTCCTATTCTGCTCCAAGCTCTCGCTCACAGTAGCACTAGTATAGGACTTGGCATATGAAATTTTGTGCTTGTGTGCTACTGTATTCGTGAGGAGGAAATAGTAGATATTAGAAAATACATCAAGTTGGGAATAATTTCACATGGATAGGATAAACAAAATGTCAGGGATCGAATATTTCAAGATGATTGGTGTCAAGTTGGGCTAGTTGTTTGCTCGATTTAAATTTCACACAGAAAGGGTGCGTTTGGTTTATTTGCGTGAAACAGAAAAAAAAAAAAAAGGAAATGTATATGTTTGAGTTTGGTTTTACTACTTTCGTATAATACAAAAAAAATAACAAGGACTTTAATTATTTGTTGTCTATAGATGTATGTATAAAACAGGAGGAAAGCTAGTTTGAACAATGTTTGTGTAACACATATATCGACTTGATTAGTACTAAAAAAAATGGTGTTGACATAGCTTACCTTTGATGTTTATTTTTCTATCAAATGATTATGTAATAAATTGATTTTTACCATTCTTAATTCTCGGCCATGAGTTTAATCGAACTAAATATTTTGTGACACGACTTGTATATGAATAACGAAAATATTTGAGGCCAAGTAATAGTGTGTTGAAACGTATAAAATTTTGTGAGCAAAGATTAATGGGTTTGATTAACTGGGGTAAGGAATAGTAATAGGCCCAAAAAAAATAGATTAAGGGTTTGTTTAAGTAGAATATTAGTATTTAGGTCCGTTACGAATAAGGAATTTTTACAGGATGTTACATATGTTGGCCATAACTTTCTCATATGAACTTCTTTTTTAGTTATACAAAAAGTCACTTAACGAGCAAAGAACGATCTACAACTTTTTATATTTTGAGCTAAGCGTGATAACCGAAGAAAAAAATGAGCAATTTACAAAAAATCGCAGGGTTAAAAAAATCATAAGGTTTGCGAATTTGTTTTTAAAAAATTGCAAGATTTGACCTTGCAAAGTCATACCTTACGAGTTTTTGCGAATTACTCCATTTTCTTTCGGTTTTAACGCTTAACTCAATAAATAAAAGTCGTAGATCTCTATTTTCTCGTTTAGTGGCTTTTGAATCACCCAAAAAGGTATTCGTATGAGAAAGTTAGAGCCAAAATACCACAACAACTTTTTCTCGTTTAGTTGATGTGGTATTTTGCCCATAACTTCTTCATACTAAACTTAATTTTACGTGATTTAGAAAGCCACTTGACTAAAAATAGAGATCTATAACTTTAATATTTTGAGCTAAGCGTGAAAACTGAAAGAAAAGGGAGCAAATTCCACAAATTTGTAAACTTGCGGATTTTGTGGGCATTTAAGGGTTTTTCTTTTTTTTTTTTTTTTTTTTTTTTTTTTTTGATAAAAATTGGTTATTTTGTGAAGTATGTTGCTGAAAATGGGTATTTTGTCATATTTTTCTGAGAGAAAAGATAAGGCTGGATAGTCATTTCATTTGGATATAATTTGTCTATGTTAAAAATACTTATAAATACAATTAATGATGTGGAAATTTATCTGGTAATTATTCTAATTTTATCACAAAACAAAACAACAAGTTTGGTTACCTAGATAGTGTAATAAAAAAATTTGTTACCGAACTCGGTAAAAGTTTGAAATTTGGTTCATATTTTATTGTTTTAATCCTTTTTTAAACAAGTGGCAGAGTTTACGTCTTCTCTTCATGGCCATTTTAGACACAAAAGATATCAGAGATGATATCTTGATCAATACGATAAGACTAAAACAAATTGAGACAGAATACAAGACTGCATACCAACAATAACCAAGCATACTGAAACCCTAGCTCCGGATATGAGCTTATATAAATGATATTTACACTACAGTCCTCGTACTTACTCAATCACTTTAAATACAGCTTGACTTATACTCATCCAAGAATGATAGCTGGACACTTTTAGTCCTTGAACTCATGTTTTAAGTTTGTTATTCAAACAAATATGTTTACATTCATTTCAATTTGATCCACACACTAATTGTTAACCCGTTACCCAAACCTACCATGTCTTCCCCTCTAAGGAGAGACATAATATATAAACTGACTTGTTGGTGCAAAACTGTTTTACAGTGCCAAGGTAGTATGCGCATACATGGAAACCACGGATCCTAAGTTGCTTAAGTTAGCAAAGAAAGAATTGCGGCCTTTACTGAAAGAGGGTGTACTAAAGTTACCCGAACATAATCAACCAAAAAAATCAGGCTAAACAACCGACCCAGATGAGTCCAGAACTAGGCGTGTATTGCCCTGGTTTTACTTGCTTCACAGAATTATAGTCTGAACTATATGCCATAAGAAGATGTTAGTTTAAGTTTGTAAACAACATGTTTATGCTATAATTTTCAAGTCAAAATTTTGTTTTTTGTTATATCATTATTTCGATATGACCTTATTCCATGTACTCAACATATACATGGTTGTAGACAAGTTACCTCGCTCCTGCAGGATTAAGTATTGTTATTTTAGTCATGGACTAGCAACTGCCTTCTATTATCTTTTTTTTGTAAAACGTTTTGGGATAAATCAAAAGAGAAAGGTTGACATTTAATCTGGGACGAAATTACATTTAACCGTGAATCTTTTCCCTGGCATTTTAGCATTAGTTGTTTCTTATTTTAACATCTTTGATGTCCCGTTAATTACAACAGGGATTGGTTGGTGAAACTGATTATCTAGTGAATAAATGTCACATTATCCGACTTTAAACGATCTAGGTACATTTATGGTAACTTTGATTTATTAATATATATGATTATATAGAAATTTAATCTTATGTCGTAAGTAAAAGTTTGGGAACGGACATATATATAAGCTTGTACATGAAGGTAAGAAGAAAAGGAAAGCAAACACGCTATAATGGAAGTATCATAAAAGCTTTCTATCGGGCAACTATCTCTGATAAAGTTAAGTCATTGCTTGAACTTGTTGGATAAGAGGTTGAAGAGAAACCAGTACCAGGTAAGTTCCTATCTGTGAAAAATGCTGGCTGTTTAGGTTTTGGCAATGCACCTTCATTGCCTAACATGAAAACCACCGACGACATGTTTGGCCTGTCTTCTGGACTTTGTTGTACACATAATAAGCCAACTTCTATCGATCTTAAAACTTCCGATGCATTGCATGCCTCAGCAAAACTTGAATCCAGGAGTTCCATTGACTTTCCTTCACTATGCATCCTCCATGCCTAAATATAAATGCGGATTTAATTATTAGGCAGTAGAGTTATGCTGGATAAATTTGAAAATCAAGCAACTTACATGTCCAATAAGATTATTGTTATGCTCAGAATGAACAAATCCCCTGTTTCTCTTCCCACTCACAATCTCCAGCACTAATACACCAAAGCTGAAAACATCCGACTTTATTGAGAAAAGACCATCTAGCATATACTCTGGTGACATGTAACCGCTACACAAAATAATGTTTACAAGTCTTAAAAATAACGAACTTAACAAAAAGCGAATGAAGATAAACCAGAATGTTGTATCTTACTAGGTACCAACAACTCTCTCAGTGTTAGCTTCAGTTTCATTTCCTCCAAAGCTTCTGGCTATCCCAAAGTCCGATATTTTAGGGTTCATGTCTATATCTAGTAGAATATTGCTAGCTTTAAGATCTCTGTGAATGATTCTTAATCGTGAATCTTGATGAAGATAAAGAAGTCCTCGCGCAATTCCTTTCATGATGTTGAGTCTCTTTGTCCAATCAAGGAGTGTGCTTTTCCTTTTATCAGCACATCATGTAGTTTTATTTGTTCAAAGTATCTTACCGTAGTAAGTTACTATTGTCGATTTAATAGAAATTATATGATACTAACCAAATATAAACTCGTCTAAGCTTCTGTTTGGCATGTATTCATATATCAGCAACTTTTCATCCCCTTCGACGCTACATCCGAGGAGCTTGACAAGATTCCGGTGCTGAAGTTTTGAAATGCATATAACTTCATTCATGAACTCATCAATTCCTTAACTGGAAGTCTTTGAGAGACGTTAAACTGCAATTTCTTGCGTATCTTCTAGCATACCCTGGAGATTACCAATATTTATGATAAAACTGTCCAAAATTCGTAGGTAACAATCATTCATATTTTTTTGTATCAATGGCATGCTTAAACATTTTAGCTTCATAATTTTGTTAACTATAGTGAATTAGAATGTTGCTATAACAATTATAGTCAAATGGACGAATCACAATGTGACGCTATACTCAGCAAACTGAATTCAAATAAATAAGATTCTTCATTTACCTTATAGACAGGTGCAAACTGAAAAATCAGCAGTAGCTTTAGTTATTCTAGAGAAGCTAAACAATGGTAGCTCCATGGCATCTCCTCCGCTTTCACCTACATTCAGTGAACCCCCTGTGCGTTAATAATACAAAACCCGTCAAACTGGTTGAACCTGCTCACAGACTATTCTGAACCATTTAACATACTTATTACTTTAGATTTATTTTTTAAATCAATTCTGATCACTTTATCGCTAAAACTCTACAAATGTCTTACCTTCCTCAGTTTGTGGTGAAAGATGTCTTTTTCTCCAAGCATACCAAAACCATGTGCTCAAACTTATCACAAAAACTGCCAAAAAGACTACAATCAAGATGATTTTGATGTTTGTTCCTTCGTCCTTTTTGAAAACCGCTAAATCAATTGCATGATCTTAACACAAAAAATCAAAAACAACATCGTTAATCAACTTGCAGACTCATAACAACCATGAAAGTAACTAGAAAGATTACATGACAATAGATGTATTTTTTTTTCCCTGAAAGAAACATGAACAATGCATAACGTATTCAGGTAGTTACCTAATTCAGAGGAAGCCATTCTCACGAATATATCTTGACCACCCATCGAGGATGCCCTGATATCTAATAGGTCATTGAACCAAAGCAAGCAACCACTTCCTTCGCCTCTGATATCAGTATTTGCATATGCCATACAAGTGCAGTTCTTTAGGCATATTGCTTATTGTTAAACGACGACGTCTGTGTATCTGGCAATTTTAGATTAGAATACTTGATAAACCCATCTGTTCCATTTTTGCAATCCAATGGTATTCTCCTCATACAACCACCTGTCCAATCTCCTGTTACCCACCCCCTTTTGTTTATCGGCTCAAATTTTGCCTCATCTAAGCACGAACATTTCTGCCTGTCATCAGTGTTGCAGCTTCCATAAGGGCCACAGATTTTGTACGTGTCACAAAAATCTCTTGGTTTTGTCTCAAAAAGCTCCCATATTTTCTTATCTTCTTGCCATAATGAAAGTTCTATATACCCAGAAGTAGTCACGTTGAACTTCGATATGACAGAAATGTTTAGCATAGTACTATAAACCGCCTCTTTTTCATTAATAACCATATTGTATGGAAAGTACGTGTTGTTGGCAGGCCAGATTTCCCCACAAAACCATTCACCATTCCATGGTCCGAGCCGAAACTTGACCTCCGAACCATCTCTTATTACGAATTGAGGATAACCACGTGTGTCAATGCCCCAGGTGAATTCCCCTATAGCTGGATCATGAATACTCTTCCATGATGTTAAATGCCATTCAGCTCCTGTTAAGTAATTTTTTCCAATCTTCATGCCAAGTAGATAAGTATCCGTTGGATAGTCAAAACTCTCCCACAGAGTCTTCATGCTGTTTCCATCCGTGATGACTAAATTTCCAGAGTCATAAAGCTGTGCAGTTGCATTTCCTGATGATGTTGAGTTGGATGACCACACTACATGATCGGTATAGTTCTTGAGAACAAGATTTCCCACACTGTCAATCCTTAACAAGCTTGATGATACATTGGTGAGGGGGTAGTCTCTGTTGGCAACCCAAACCACTGTTCTAACAGAATCTTTCTTATACCAAATACCAATGTAAGTGTTATCCGAGCTACCTGGCTTGAAGAATCCCAGTTCAAATTTTCTAGCAGGAGATACCAGCGTGTCGTTTTCTGTCAAGAAGCTTGAGCCTGAGATGATGTCAATTTCGGCTGTGTATATTTTTTGCATGTGGAGTGAAAAAACTGGAAGAACAAGTATGGTTGCTTCCTCCATTAAAATCAATCCCTTCAAGCTTTTCATTTTTTTTTTAATCTAATCTCTAGAATGGAATCGAAGTATTATTATCACCTACCGTATGCTTGGGGTCAACAAGTCTTCTTGACAAAATGTCAATTCTCAAATGAATACAGCCACATAAGTTGCCAAAGAAATTAATACCAAACAATATCACAGTTTCTATCCACAATACGTATTGTCAAATCGAAGTATTATTATTACCTACCGTATGCTTGGGGTCAACAAGTCTTCTTGACAAAATATCAATTCTCAAATGAATACAGCCACATAAGTTGCCAAAGAAATTAATACCAATCAAACAATATCACAGTTTCTATCCACAGTACGTACTGTTGAATCGAAGTCTTATTATCATCTACCGTAATCCGTATGCTTGGGGTCAACAAGTCTTCTTTACAAAATGTCAATTCTCAAATGAATACAGCCACATAAGTTGCCAAAGAAATTAACACCAACTATCGTATACACTTAGCTAGTTAGCTTTGTGGACTGAAAAGACATTCACGTATAAAACCGTGGACAATAAAATACACATTTATGGTAGTGAAATATAAAATAAATCTTAAACGCAAAAAACCATAGAGAAATATAAGGACTGATATGTAGATATTTCACAAAGAAAACCATGGACATTTGAAAAATAAATTAAATAAAACTAAAATAAAGTAAAAATAAAGTGACACACATGAGCGTGTACTTTTTTTTCTAAAAAAAATGCATAGAGGACTGAAAAAAGAGTAAAATACATTGTTTGTCTTTGAACTTGTACCCAAATTACACGTAGAATCATTTTTAAAACTTAAATACACCCAATGTCCATACTGTTCACATTTTGCATCACCCAAAGTCCCTTTGATAGTGTTCCGCCAGTCAATGTCCGTTATCTACCAAACGCGTCTTTTTACTTAGAGGACCTAATGGTCATTTCATATATCAAATAATTTAGAGTATACCCATTAGCCTATGCTGTTGCATAAGCTGAAATGACAATTATGCCCTCAGATTAATATTATTATCCAACACAGAAGCTTGCTTTACTATGGGAAAAAATGAGGCATCCCAATATTCGGAAAGGAAGATAGATCCAAGTATGTATATTGATGCAGGTTTTACGTGGGGTACAATTCTTAATTAAAGTTTTAAAATTTGTTAACAAGCTTTGGAATATTTTTGAAGGTTGGTGAGTCAGGCTCTGACGAAGATGTAGGGCAAAATTCATGAAATTGCCAGCTCCCATGTTTCTTGCCGTGTGCTATATATATTTGCAGAAGAGAATGAAAATTATAAAAGGAATGAAGGATCATGTCACTAACATAGCTTTAGATATTGGCAGTATGGTAAGCATGAACAATCTTCTTTAAGCTCTCTGTCATGGTGACGGAATTGATTTGAGTGAGATAAAAAGTTGGAATATCTTGTCTCTTGTTAAAAAAATTTCCTTGTACTAGGTGCTTGCGTGTATTCTCTCTGTTGTTGATGACACATAGTTAGTAAAAAAGGCCATCCTTCGTGAACTCCAAGCAGTGCTAAAGGAGTTGATTTTAGATAAGGTTATTTTCTCATGCCTTGTAAAGTTGTAATAAATCTTAATCTATATAAGTTTTGATGTTATATTGTTTATTCCTAAATTTCAATGAAGGTAATCTTACTAATTGTGAATTTTAACGTAATATTAGAATGGAAGACGTACTTTATTGCAGCTTCTTCATCCAAATTTCTCACATTATCTTAGTCCAGATGATTTGTCTTTGTTGGATTCATCCGTACCTTCTTTAGTTGCAACGGTAAATTTTTGTTAGACGCCCTTTAATTTTTGTAAAAGAACGTGACATCGCTTTTTAGTATTTAATAATTGCTCTCTTTTATCATTGGAGCTGTAACACCCCAACCCGATAAGGGTAGAAGTGCCACATTATGGTGACATATCAAAGCAAGCACAAGCATACATCTCAAGTAATACAAATGAGTATCAAGGTTACAAGGGAGACTGAAGTACAAGTACAAAAGAAAGTAATACAAATACTAAGTCTGGCATGTACAAAAGCTCCTACTAATCCACAAGCTATCAAGGTAAAGTCTTCTAAGTCCAATGCACTCTCCACTCATAACCCAACTTCCTACTAAAACCTGCCGCAGGAAAAGAAATGCGGCTGAGCTACAAGAGCCCAGTGAACAGATATGGAAGTAACAAGCAATATAGAATGATATTCAATGCAATGGAAAGATAATGGAAGTAAAAGGAAGTATAACAGAAGTAAAAGGAACATGTGTCCAAGTTGTAAAAGTGTAAAGGTATAAAGGTTAGGTCAGTTATCCACCACGAGCCCAAGTCAAGTCAAGTAATCAAGTAACCATGCATCCGGAGGGGAGACCTCGGGATACCAAGTATAATATGAGGGGATACCTCCAAGGGTTGGAGTAGCTAGCTCCCAAGATGTAAGGGGTTGCAATGCACGCAAGCCCGGTAACCAAGTAAATATATAATGTAGTCCAAGTCATAATCATAATGGCCGTAGCCCAAGCAAGTATCAAGTCAAGACAAATCTAGGATGCATCCATACACCCCTGCAGGCCAATAACAATCATAGCAGTAGTCGATAACAATATCAGGGACGGTAGGGGACATATCTCCGGCTCCACAAGAGTACATAACATTGGTGCATCAATGCTATGGTTGTGGCTACTCCACAACAAGTAGTACCAAGTATAACAAGTGGTGGCTCGTAGTCTCAAGGTTCATATCAAGTGGTTCAAGTCAAGAGTCCATATCAAGTGGTTCAAGTCAAGTTTTATATCAAAGGTTCAAGTCAAGTTTCAAATCAAAAGGTTTATTATCAAGGCCCATAGTAAAAAGGTTCAAGATGGAAAGGTTTATACCAAGGTTCATACTGAGAAGGTTCATGTGGATTTCATGTTTAAGGTTCAAGGTAAGGTTCAATAGTGAGAGAGTACAGAGTTTAGTGTAAAGGTTCATGTCATAAGTTCAATGTAGAAGTTTATATTAGGTTCCAAATAAAAGTTTATGGTAAGGGTTCAATTCAAATGTTTACGTAAAAGGTTTATTTAAAGAAATCTTTTAATAATGGTTCTTATGAAATAAAGGTTTTCAATAAGGTAGTCCTTAAAATAAATATTCATAAAATTAGTGAAACTTCATATAAAAGTGGTGTTACATAATGTTCATAACCCTCATTTTAAAATAGTTTTTCCTCAAAACATTTTCATAATATAATCACTAAAAGCTTTCACATCCGGTTATAATATTAAAAGTGCTTTGAAAATATCAAGGGTTATATCAAGTTCAAGTCAAGGTTTGAATCAAGTATCATAGTATAGGTTTTCAAGACAAGGTATAAGTCAAAGATCGAAGTATGTGATTTTAACATAGGGTTCAAATCAAGATTCAAGTGAATATTATCATATCAAGTTTATTATATCAAGTGTATCATGACAAGGTTATTTCAAGGTTCAAGAATCATAGTGTAAGTTTCAAGCAAGGTTCAGTTTTAAAAGGATCATAGCAAGGTTCAATAACCCAGGGAACATAGCAGGGTTCAATAATCAAGGGAATATAACAAGGTTCAATACTCAAGGAAACATAACAAGGTTCAAGATATCAAAGGAATAGGAAAGACAAGAGTGCATGAGAAACCTGTAGATAGGTCAGAATATCTGTACCTTAACCGCGAGTGCAAACACATCAAAAGACCTAAAGATCAGAAGTTACTCCTTCAGCGAATCTACACGAATTAATGATCGTCTTATTATTAATAAGTTCACTTTATTAAGATTACTCCTTTTTGGTTTTCTTTCTATTTTTTTTTAAACTTTCCCTTTTTAGAACTTTCCATTTTTAGTAACTTGCCATTAGTAATATTAGCCATAAATGATTAAAATTAACATTTAATCAAGTTAAAGTGCTCAAAATGATCATAATTATAGATTATGGTTCAATTGTGACAATTCATAATAGTTTAGGGTTATAAGCGTAATTTAGCAATTTATAAGGTTTATAAATGTCAAATACTTAAACTTAACGTCTGTATTGTAAAATAATTTATAATGACAAAAATTGCACTTAGCCGATTTAACAAATTATATTCAGTGTATTTCCGACCTTATTTACCACGACTAAGTTACTACGTTATAAAACTCCTTTTAAAGTGCATGCTTATAGACAAGTTTAAATGTAATCCGACACTTGACACACACCGCGAGACAAAATCAAGCAAGACAAACTGGGTGTGAGGGGTTTAGCGAGCAGCAACCAATCACGAATCAAGCTCCACTTAGACACGACTTAAGCAACATATTTAACACACATACATGAAATATTAGATGGCCGACCCATGCTCTAACATACAACCCAAGATTTCTTTTTGTATTATAAAATCATTTATTTTCTTGTAGGTTCCTATATCAGTTTTTAATTGAGTTTCTTACAGCTCATGAGTTTACACACAAACATAAACATGTATTTACACCATGCGCATGCACCCCATCACACACAATTATGCCCCTACTCACCCAACTGATACGTAAGCCCCATAATGAAATCACATCAAAACCAAAACCTGCTTCACGTATATACACTTGCATGCCTTTCTTCATTTCTTGTGTTTTTAATCCAGTTTTTGTACGAAGGTATATCAAAGGTTATACAAATATTCCAAAGACCAAAAAAAAAATGTATATCGACATATTCGAAAAGCAAAATAGAATAGAGATCGACACATAATTCACACCAAAACAAGCCATCATACGTATACATGCAAGTTTAAACTGATTTATATAAGTTATTATGCGAGATGTGATGAGCGTATACTGAGATCAAAATCAAAGAAGTAGAAGTAGGGAATACAAGGTACCCTTGTCGCTTGTTCGGATGGAAGGAAGACAAAGATCAAAACTAGGACCCATTTCGTAACCAAAGCAAACCTACAACTCCTGAATTCAATACCCCGCTCCAGCACCACCTCCTTTAAATGAAAACTTCACGATCAAACACCCACCTCGAACCAGAATTAACACTCACAAATTCACTGAACAGAAAAATGCCAACGATCTTTACTACCACCTTCTTCTACCCTTCGTACAACCTTCTTGATGAATTGAAGAGAAGAAACAAGATTATGCCGCCACTCTTGTTTTAGGGTTTTATGTGGGATATTGTATGTGAGATATACGGTTGTGAAATGAGATTTGAAGGGGAGATAAAATGGGATACTGGTCGAGTAATGGGGGAAAGGTCAAAGACCTTTTTTATTTTTTTATTTTTCATTTTTTATTTATTTATTTTTTTTTAAAGTTTCCAAATCCAAAAAAAAAAAAAAAAAAAAAAAAAAAAAGATTACTTATGTTTTGGTTCTACGGGTAAGGATACAGTGAGAAGAAAACTTATAATGAGAAGAATGAGAAATAACTATAATTACATATTTGAGATGCGTCGACTTGAATTAGATGCATCCCAATTAGTTTTGAAAGTAATTTTGAAGTAAAAACGATGCAAAGTAGTACTTGCAACAAATTTGACCCGCAGAGGAGAGGACGAAAAATACATAGGATTTTCTTAACTTGCTAAAATGCATCTAATATATGTATATCCATCTAATTTTTAGCTAGAAAATATATTAGGATGCATCTAAAAGATTAGGGATGCATCTAATTTAAGTCGATGCATCTCTAATATGTGGTTATAATTATTTCTCATCCTTCTCATTTTAAGAGTTTTTCTCATTTGATCCTAACTCTTAGTTCTATATGCATTGTGTACCATGATTACATAAAAGTGGACCCGTATGTGACACTAAAACGTGTAAAAATTCTTGGCTAGGAAACATGTATGACGACTTTTATCATATCACATGTTATATGCCTAATATTACGTAGCTTTCCAAATTTTAAAGATTCATTACTTAGGTTATGCTCAACAAGTAGGGTTGGATCAGTTGGAAAACCCTAATCTCTTAACCTAGAGGTCAAGGTCGATCCTCACTTCCTACAAAAGCCGGAGGTCCTTTTCTACCTTAGGTAGAACCGGAAGCAGCTTCTCTACCTTAGGTAGGGGTATGGTTGTCTACGTCTCAACCTCCCTCATACACCGTGGAAGACGGTATTGGGACCCATAACCCGTGAAAACTTGAGAGTTACTTTACTTTTACTTTTTTATTACTTAGGTTATGCTCACAAAACTTAGAAAAAATTCAAATTATACGGGAATTTAGGAGAAATAGATTTTAGGGTTTTACAGGAGCTTTAATGCAATGATAAGGGTGCTTGTGCTTGAGTCAATAGACCCGGGTTCAAGTCTCTTCTTGGCACTAAAGTCTAGTGATACCATTCCCCTACCGCAAACGCTCAGTTGACCGGACCAAGGAGGGCCTATTGGAGAAAATGGCCTAGGGTTAGTTCCTAACTCCCGACTAATTAGGTCAATTAGAACAGGTGCTCATCGCATGGGGCCGGGTCCTTGGGGAAGGGTCCGGTTGGCATCAAAAGATGCATGGGACCACGGTGTTCCCACCGATTTACACCTTTTGGAGAATAATTGCTCTCTTTTGGCATCAGGGTGGCGCAGAAGCAGAAACTAAAGCTAAGTCTTGAGATGCTGAAAGTGATGAGGACATGAATGATGCAGATGAAACTGTAAAATCAGTAACTGGTGGGAAAAAAGATCCTGCATTAAGAAGACGAGAGTTGTTGGTTGATAGTGGACTTGCTGAGGTACCGATGCTAAAACAGATTCTGATCATTTGATATTTTGTGGTTAAATATGCAGTTTTGTATGAGCTGCGACACTACTGCTTATTTAAGGATAAACTAAAATTTAATTATTTATCCTTGCAATTAATATGATAAGAGATACTGTCACTCCCATTTCACAAAATGTTGTCTTTTTTACAAAGTAATAGGTTATTTTGGTCATTTTATTTGATTATTTTTTTCTAAAGTTAATTCTCAAGATGCACAAATGTCTGATAACTTAATTTCTACCATTTTAGACGAACAAAAAACAACCTAAAACTATCTTCTAGTGTCCCTATTGTTATACGACTATACATGTAATTATAATGTTTACATCTGCTTATCTTTACAGAGTCTCATTGATGCATGTACCGATAGCGCAGAGGAATTGCTTAGATCAAATCATGGAAGAGAGGTCTTGTTTGAGGTAATAATATCAACAAATAACTACATGTGTCTTTAAAAAATGCATTTGCTAATTTACACATAACTTTAATTTAATAATTTTTCTTAAATTAACATGTAATTAAATGTTTTGTTTTGCTGCAAAGTGAAGATATATTATTACTCACAAATAATAATACAATAGTGACATAGAGTATAGACATGCCTATACTTCTATAACATAAATACATCATAGAAACATACTAGAGCTAACAAGCTATCTCAAAACAGACTAACAAGAGACTGAATACGCTTAGGCCAGCAGCCAAGAATACATCCACTGCATACAGGCAAACTACCTCCAGTTTGTGACATTCCTATAGATTTATTCACCTTAAGGAGTGAGGCGTCATTGGGAACCCATAACCTTCCAAATCAAGAGTTATACCAATTGTGCTACATTTCCATCTCAAGAATGGCTTCACACAGTTGGGAACACATACCTTGAGGGAGGACCAACCTTACCTCCTTAGCAATGTATAACTAGGAACATGTAGGTTCATCTTTCACTCCTCACAATTCCTAAATGATTTTTGGAATAGATATCATATACAAATAAAGTTTGGAACAGACATATATATAAGCTAGTACATGAAGGTAAGAAGAAAAGGAATGCAAGAACGGACATATCATAAGTTATCGGGCAGCTATCTCTGTAAAGTTAAGCCATTGCTTGAACTTGTTGGACAAGAAGTTTGAGAGAAACCAGTACCGAGTAAGTTCCTATCTATGAAAAATGCTGGCGGTTTAGGTTTTGGCAATGCACCATCATTGTCTAACATGAAAACCACCGATGACATGTTTGGCCTGTCTTCTGGACTTTGTTGTACACATAATAAGCCAACTTCTATCGATCTTAAAACTTCTGATGGATTGCTTAGTTCAGCAAAACTTGAATCCAGGAGTTCCATTGACTTTCCTTCACTATGCATCGTCCATGCCTAAATATAAATGTGGATTTAATTATTAGGCAATAGAGTTATGCCGGATAAATTTGAAAATCAAGCAACTTACATGTCCAATAAGATTATTGTTATGCTCAGAATGAATAAATCCCCTGTTTCTCTTCCCACTCACAATCTCCAGCACTAATACACCAAAGCTGAAAACATCTGACTTTATTGAGAAAAGACCATCTAGCGCATACTCTGGTGACATGTAACCGCTACATAGAGTAATGTTTACAAGTCTTAAATAACTAACTTAACAAAAAGCGAATGAAGATAAACCAGAATGTTGTATCTTACTAGGTTCCGACAACTCTCTCGGTGTTAGCTTCAGTTTCATTTCCTCCAAAGCTTCTAGCTATCCCAAAGTCTGATATTTTTGGGTTCATATCCACATCTAGTAGAATATTGCTAGCTTTAAGATCTCTGTGATTGATCCTTAATCGTGAATCTCGATGAAGATAAAGAAGTCCTCGCGCAATTCCTTTGATGATGTTGAGTCTCTTTGACCAATCAAGGAGTGTGCTTTTCCTTTTATCTGCACATCTTGTAGGTTTAGTTGTTCAAAGAATCCTACGGTAGTTAGTTACTATTGTAGATTTAATAGAAATTATATGATACTGACCAAATATAAACTCGTCTAAGCTTCTGTTTGGCATGTATTCATATATCAGCAACTTCTCGTCACCCTCGATGCTACATCCGAGGAGCCTGACCAGATTCCGGTGCTGAGGTTTTGAAATGCATATAACTTCATTCATGAACTCATTAATTCCTTGACTGGAATTCTTTGAGAGACGTTTAACTGCAATTTCTTGCCCATCTTCTAGCATACCCTAAAGATTACCAATTTATATGTGAAAACTGTACAAAATTCAAAGGTAACTATCATTCATATTTCTTTGTATCAGTGGCACACTTAAACATTTTAGAATGTTGCTATTTTCACATTGTATATGTTAGCTGTATCAAGACTTGGGGGATGTCCAAGTTTTTTTTCTTTCTATTCTTATGTTGTACAGTTTTTTGAAAGTAATATGTATTCACCTTTGCACCGTAAAAAAAAAAAAAAAAAAAAAAAAAAAAAAAAAAAAAAAAAAACATTTTAGCTTCATAATTTTGTTATCTATAATGAATTAGAATGTTGCTCTAACAATTAAATCAAATGGACGAATCATAATGTGACGCTATACTCAGCAAACTGAATTCAAATGAATATGATTCTTCATTTACCTTATAGACCGGTCCAAATCCGCCCTCTCCAAGTTTATTATCGAGTGAAAAATCAGCAGTAGCTATAGCTACTCTAGAGAAGCTAAACAATGGTAGCTCCATGGCTTCTATCCCACTTTCACCTACATTTTGTGACCCCCCTGTGCGTTAATAATGCAAAACCTGTCAAACTGGTTGAATCATTTAACATACTTATTACTTTAGGTAGTTTTTTAAATCGATGCTGAACACTTTATTGCTAAAACTCTACAAACATCTTACCTTCCTCAGTTTGTGGTGAAAGATGTCTTTTTCTCCATGCATACCAAAACCATGTGCTCAAACTTATCACAAAAACCGCCACAAAGACTCCAATCAAGATGATTTTGATGTTTGTTCCTCCATCCTTTTTGACAACCGACGGAGCAAGTGCATGATCTTAACACGAAAAGTCAAAAACAACATCGTTAATTAACTTACAGACTCATAACAACCATGAAAGTAACCAGAAAGATTACATGATTGTAGATGTGTATATATATATATATTTTTCATTATTTGAAACAAACATGAACAAAGCATAACGTATTCAAGTAGTTACCTAATTCAGAGGAAGCCATTCTCACGAATATATCTTGACCACCCCTCGAGGATGCCCTGATATCTAATAGGTCATTGAACCAAAGCAAGCAACAACTTCCTTCGCCTCTGATATCGGTATTTACATATGCCGTACAAGTGCAGTTCTGTAGGCATATTGCTTTACATTCCGTTAAAGACATTGTATTGTTAAACCACGAAGTCTGTGTATCTGGCAATTTTACATTAGAATACTTGATAAATCCATCTGTTCCATTTTTGCAATCCAACGGTATTCTCCTCACACAACCACCTGTCCAATCTCCTGTTACCCAACCCATTTTGTTTATCGGCTCAAATTTTGCCTCATCTAAGCACGAACATTTCTGCGCGTCTTCAGTGTTGCAGCTTCCATAAGGGCCACAAAATTTATACATGTCACAAATATCTTTTGGTACTGCCGTAATGACCTCCCATATTTTCTTATTTTCTTGCCACACTGAAAATTCATAATTTCCAGAAGAATTCAAGGTGGCTTTCGATATGACAGAACTGTTTAACACATTATATGAAACAACCGCCTCTTTTTCATTAATAACTGTATTGATTGAAATGTACGTGTTGGTGGAATGCCAGGATGGCCCACTCCACTGTTCACCATTCCATGGTCCGTGCCGAAACTTGACCTCCAAACCATCTCTTAGTACGAAGTGAGGATAACCACGTGTGTCCATGCTCCAGGTGAATTCCCCTATAGCTGGATCATGAATACTCTTCCATGATGTTATATGCCATTCGGCGCCTGTTAAGTAATTTTTGCCAAGCTTCATGCCAGGTAGATGAGTATCGGTTGGATAGTGAAAACTCTCCCACAGAATCTTCACGCTGTTTCCATCCGTGATGACTAGATTTCCACAGTCATAAAGCTGTGCAGTTGCATTTCCTGATGATGTTGAGTTGGATGACCACACTACATGATCAGTATAGTTCTTGAGAACAAGATTTCCCACACTGTCAATCCTTAACAAGCTTGATGATACATTGGTGAGGGGGGTAGTCTCTGTTGGCAACCCAAACCACTGTTTTAACAGAAATTTTCTTATACCAAATGCCAACGTAAGTGTTATCCGAGCTACCTGGCTTGAAGAATCCCAGTTCAAATGTTCTAGCAGGAGTTTTCTGTCAAGAAGCTTGAGTCTGAGATGATGTCAATTTCGGCTGCGTATATTTTTTGCATGTGGAGCGAAAAAACTAGAAGAACAAGTATGGTTGCTTCCTCCATTAAAATCATTTCCTTCAAGATTTTCATTTTTTTTTTTTTTTACCTAATCTCTAGAATGGAATCAAAGTCTTATTATCACCTAGATACACAGTGAAGACTTGGGGTCAACGAGTCTTCTTGACAAAATGTCAATTCTCAAATGAACCCACAAAAACTTGTAATGCCATAAAGCCGAGGTTATCGTGACTGGTTAGTCAGATGACAAGTGCCAAAGTAATTAATACCAGTCAAACAATATTATACGGTTCCTATACTATGTAATTAGCTTTCAATTAATATCCACAATAGCTAAATCAATGGATGAACTATATGCCAACCATAGTCATCAAGTGTGTATATATATGGATGGTTGCATATGTTTACGTGGTGGCAAATTATAATAATAAATTTTCAAATTTCCTTAAAATAAGATTTTGAATTGTTTGAATATGTTCTAAGGTTGGTGCGTCAGGCTTTATTGAAAATGAAGGGCAAAAGTGCTGATATTGTTAGAAATTGAGGTTAGTGTGTGACAATAATCTTAGGGGGGGGGGGGGGGGGGGGGGGGGGCATAGCTATTCGAAAAAGTTGAGATTTTAGCATAATTTTTTTTTTTTATAATTTTGACCATTTTTTGAAAGTGCGCCCTACCCAAATGCTAAACCCAACATTTAACACTTTAAAATCTTATAAATCTTTCGTCTCTAACTAACAATACTCTATTTATCACTTCGGTCTTAGTTTTTTCTTTCACATTTTTTTGCTATTATCGAAAGAAAAGAAAAAAAAAAACTATTTTCCTGGTTCCGCCACTGATCTTAGGTATTTGATTGAATCGTGTATAATCCACTTTTCAAATAAAGTATTTCGAACCTGTTGCATTGGTTACACAAAATCTGGGATAAGATAATCAAAGCATTTTGTTCTAGGCACAGATAGAGCAAAACAAATAAAATTGTGTATTTTTTGTGAATGTCAAATGAGACCAAACATTTGTTATTAAACATATAGCAGTTAGAAGCACTAAGAAGCGATTGTATCCTAACAGTCATGACTATTGGCAAACAGTCGCATCAGTTGGTTTTAGTGGGAAAGCGGGCAAGGTGGACTATCCCAAAAAAAAAGTTCAAGGTTATTAGTGTAAATGAAGTAGAAGTTTAAGGATAATATATGAAAAAAACCATTACCGCCTCTCAAATATTAGAAAATGAGTTATGTTTTTTGATGTTTTATGAATATTTATTTTCTTCTTTTACAATTCTTATCATTAGATATATTCAATAATATTAATTTATGTTTCGGCCCTCCTAATAAAAATGTTAAAGATCCGTCACCAAAAACATATAACTTATTTGGAGCACCAACAAGGGGCGCTACCCTTTGATCCACAAGCCTTTGAGCCATGCATCTTTGTTGTGGTCGAAAACACATTATATCACCGAGTGTGCACTCCACACTTCCCTTACTCATATCCAAACTTTATATGAAATCACACTGGTCTCTACTAAATTACAATTACCTAAAATAACCGATGACACTAAAATCATCAACATAAATTGCATGCTCTCATGTTTCTTGTTGGTACTTCAGGTGAAAATTTAAGGTTTCTTTTTAATTGTGTTTTTGTCATGTTTTTCTTTTAACGCAGGCACTAATATATTCTCTTTCTTGCTTTAGTCTTATGCCGGGTATTGTTCACAAGATGAAAAGAATGTCATTTATGTGGAGCTTAAGCCACATACAAACCGTAGGGGTTTTCGATCGGCATCTAAGTAAACCAAAGCAACGTGCTTCGTGTTTTATTCATGATTCAAGCACTAGCATCCTAACATTCTACCGTGAAGTGTATGCAACGATAGATAACAACTTACTTTAGTTGTTGATCAAGATCCAAGAGTCAAGATCAAGATTCAAGAACATCTCTTGTCTTAGTAATTCAAGTGATACGAGGTTAGTAATTTATGTGTTAATTACTTGTTAATCCATATACATCAAACTAGATCCATCGCTGCCACTACTAGAAAATTTAGAACGGGTGACGAAGGTTTTGCCGACGACAAAATGTCGTCGGCGAAAACCACTAAAGGAAAAAAGCACCACTTGACAAAGACCAAAGAGTGTTAAATTTTTTATCAAAAATTTTCCCGATGACACGTCGTTGGTACAGTTTAGGTCAAATTTGACCTCCCCCCACCTCTAAATAATAGCGAATAATTGGGCGGGATTTTTTTCCCACCAACGTGATTCCGACAACATGTCATCGGTACAACATTTGACCAAAAGTTTGACCATGATTAGCGTTTGATTAGCGCTTATCACTATAATTTGATTTTCACCCCAACGACATGTCGATAAAAACATTTTTTTGTCAAATTTGACTTTCACTCAACTCAATATAATAGCAAATAATTGGGCGAGATTTTTTCCCGACAACATGTCATCGGTAAAACATTCCCGCCACATTATGATGTGTTGTATCATGTTTTAAATCTAAAAACTTAGAAGTACTTAGGGACTAACACATTATAACAGGGTGTGTACCCGGTTATGTGTGGTATAGCTTAGGTAAATCCGAGTGTTGTCCCAAGAGCCGTTGGGCTGGTGAATAAGGTGCTGGTTTGTTTTATCAATTTAGAGAGTTGATTGTTGGAACTTAATAATGAACTAAAAGAATTAAAAGTAATGGGAGAAGTTATAGAAGCAAGTGATGTAACTAAGCGATAGTTTAATTATAATGTGCAGTGTCTGGATCCTAGTTTTACATAGTGGTTATATGTCCTTAGGCACAAATGGTCATTGTGACCAAACCTATAACCCCTAGACCCAACCTCGATTGTCACGATGGCTACGCCGTAAGTTTCTCTGACCACGGATTATTTCATCTTCTAATTTTTACACAATGAGAGATTTAATTGCATACCTTTGAATCCATGCAAGCTTGAAATATCATCCTACAATATTTTTACCTTAAACATGGGATGTGTATGAGTCCTCTCTCCCTGTGAGCAAGTTCCTAAAATTCCATAGAAATATAGATTAGGAACCAAAACCTGAAAATCAAAAACACCTTAAATTTAACAAATTAAATTGCTCCTCGGTAGCGGTGCCAAAAACATGATGCGTTGTATCATGTTTTAAATTTATAAACTTAGAAGCACTTAGTGCCTAACACATTCTAATGAGCAGTATACCCGTTCATGTGTGGTATAGTGTACGTAAATCCGAGTGTCGTCCCCAAAAGCTGTTGGTCTGGTGAATAAGGTGTTGGTTTGTTTTCTCAATTTAGAGAGTTGATTGTTAGAACTTAATAATGAATTAAAAGAGGGAGAAGTTAGAAAGAAAGTGATGGTTTAATTATAATGTGGAGTGTCTAGATCCTAGTTTTATTTAGTGGTTATATATCATTAGGCATAAATGGTGATTGTGACCTAACCTATTATCCCTAGACCCAACCCCGATGGTCATGGTGGCCAAGTGTATAGTTTTAGTCATTACGCACCAGCTATCTTCTAGACCTATCTAGGGATTTAAACACTAAACCCTTGTTTGGTCCACGTAGGGTTTCTCCCGCACTTCTTAAGCATATCTACTAGTGTAGGTAGTCCTATGGTTAAGTCCTACACAAGGAAGATGGTCACACCGCAAGCAACCTATAGGCTAGTGTTCTAATGGTCATGTACTAACTAGCATATGAGGCACTACCTAGCTTCAATGCTACCGAAACACGGGGATGCAATGACAGGCTAGAAAGATATCTATATAAAGAAGCAAAAAAACAAATAACATAACCAAAGCGTTGTTCCTCACCACTTCAACTTGTAAATTAAATTTAAAAAGCTTGATAGGATAAAAAGAATGTTTTGTAAGATTTTTTTAATTTAAAATCATGACACGGTCGGGTTTATCAAACCGGGTTGACCTGGGTCAACAAAAAACCGGCGGTTCAATCTGGTTCTCAAGGTCTCTGAGTCGGTTCAATCTGGTTCTCAAACAAGTAAAAACCCAGTCACATCCGGCCCGGTCTTCATTCAGGGCGCTCACTAAATTGTACCTAAACTTTCAAAGTGTACTGTATGGCTAACACTTCCCTTTTAAGTGCTCATTCATACTCATCAATCTCTTTAAGCTTTTCTAAATCTGTAAAAATAAAATACTCGGCATTTTTTTATCTGCTTTAGTCATAACAAATTATTTTTAGAGTGATCCTTTTCCATCGTAGCAATAAAAGCTGCTCAAGGGTGTTTGGGATTAGTTATAATATTGTTAAAACGGAAAAGCATGTTTGAGTATTTGAATGAAACTATGTATATGCTCATTCTAGAGTAAAAACACGACTTGAAGATAAGCATGTTCTAACTTACTTATTTCTAACCCAGATAAGCATGTCATCATCCACATGAAAGGAATACCCACCCATATATAAATGATCATTGTTTGTTACTTAAATAACCAAATATCTAGAATCATTATCTTAGGTCAAGACTTCTATCAAACACCTAGTATGCCATATTGCACCAACAAAAAAAAAAAAAAAAAAAAAAAGAAAAAAAAAAAAAAAAAAAAAAACCAACAAAAATGAAACTAAACTATAGCATACGTTTTGATGTTTTTATTTTTAAATTGTTGCATTTAGGACAGTAAGTGTCAATAACAAAGAAGCCAATAATCACAAACCTGCAAAAAGTAATTATATTTATTGAACATCTGCCTCTTCCTTAATTCTCTTAGACAGTTTATCAAACATTTGGTGACCCCATTCATGATTCACCTATCATAAAAAGCATGATTATGATTAATCATACAAAACACGAACTGAATCAAAAACTCGTGATCAAAAATCATGATTAATTGTATAACAAACTTACCCATTAAACTAAATGTGTCTGTCAATCATCTGCCATTAAAATCGATTGTTAAAAATGGGTTATATCATCAATTCATTCGATTCTGGAGATGTTCTTAATTGCATATTTTTAGGATAATTTGCTGTGGTTTTGAATTTGTGAGTTTGATCTAAACATAGAATTACGATTTTTTTGATCTAATCATGGAATAAACCAATGTTTGATTTGGTGAGTTTAAGGTTATGAATCTAGACTTCTTTTTTATTAAGGATTCATAAGAATCGTCACTGATATTTGATTTGGTGAGTTTAAGATTATGAATCTAGACTTCTTTTTATTAAGGGGTGTTTGTTTTGGCTTATTAAACGTAAGCCCATTTGGGTGTCTTATTTTTTATAAGCTCCAATTTTGTGGCTTATTTTGAGATTTGTCGGCTTATATAAGTTTATTATGATATGGTAAACTTGTAATAGCCGACTGTCTCAAAATAAGCCGTAAAATTGGGGCTTATAAAAAATAAGCTAAAATTTCATTAAGTTTTGACTTTTTTTTAGAAGCCCCAATTTTACGGCTTATTTTGAGACTTGTCGGCTTTTATAAGTTTATCATATCATAATAAACTTATATAAGCCGACAAGTCTCAAAATAAGTCGTAAAATTGGAGCTTATAAAAAATAAGCCTAAATTAGCTTATGTTAAATAAGCTTAGTCAAACAGGCCATAAGGATTCATAAAGAATCGTCACCGATTGTCATGGTGTAATTTTGGTTTGATTTTTAATGACGTATAGTCCGCACTCGGGTCACGAACCCGACCAATGGACATTACTAATAGCTAAGCCCATCACGTGTGGGCTATCATGATCAAGATTTGGGCTTACAAAGGCCCAAATCTATAATTGTTATTTATGGTCTAGATATGTGATCTCTTATTTATGGGATAAGGATCAAAGACCGCATTAAGTGGGATACGCCGAAGAGTAAGAAACACGAAACCAATAAGGATTTCGTGTGTATATAAAGGGCATCTCGGCCCTCATTGAGGTATCATCTAATAACCCTAACTTTTCACTATAACCCTAAAACCGATCACTTACTCTCACGCCGGAGGATAATCGTGGGAGACAATCCCACGATAAGCCTAACGGTGTTGTTTGCTTTCTTAGTGCGCAGGTCTTAAGCATTAAGATACAATTGATACGAGAACAGGAACCCAAACAAGGAACACCCAACTTTTGTATCAACAAGTAGCGCCATCCGTGGGACCACACACTAAGAACTAGAATAACGAAGCATGGAAACATAAACTAGCGGACTCCGCAAGTGAACAAAACATATGGTGACCTACAGGGGAAGAAGCAGCAAAGTGATTCAACCTCTAAGCAGGCCTCTGGAACAACCAGTGCGCCTAGGCACCAAGGGTCAGGCCCAGATCTGATCTTTCCAACGGTAAAACTGCCCATAGGGACTACCCAGGCCACTACAACAACCACTAGCGTGGAAGATCTACAACGTACTCCTTTCACCACCCCCCACCAAACGGTGCTAGAAACAGACCCTACTGAGCCGCCACATGCGCCTAACCGAGATAAGGGTCCTAATGTGGAAACAGACACCCTCGCGCTAGAAGGAGTCGCGCCTGAACTAGCACCAAGTGATTTTGTGTCTCAAAACTACGAAACCTTGGCTGCCCTTATGCAAGAGGAAGCGAAAAGAAGGACAAGTCAGAGCATGCAAGCCCGGCTCAACTTCGGCCCTGAGTATGAAGCATCCCCACCGCGTCACCGAAAAGAGAGGCGCGAGGCGGATAGCCGCCGACTCCCAGTGCTCACTAGGGTTGGGAAGAAAGTTGTGGATAATGAAGCAGCAGACTTGCAATACCTGGAGGAATACGAAGACGATGGGAGGCGTACTAACGTCCACGCTAGGCTTGGTAGTCGCAGGGTTCATGATAGACTTGGGCGACAACGCTCACCAAGCGAAAGCCCTCCAAGGTTTAGCAGTCGAAGAGTTCATGATAGACTGGGGCGACGACGCTCCCTAAGCGAAAGCCCTTCAAGCTCGGACTTCGAGGAAAGTCGGCGCAAACACCGCAAAAGGGTAAGCTCATCCTCAAGTGACTCCTCGGACAACGAGGACAAAGAAACAGGACACTGGAAGTCCAAAAGAAGATATCGCGATGAGGAGGACAAAGATATGTCTCGTCCCTGGTGCCGCCAAAAGATTGACGCATTCACTCGGTGCATCAGCGATTTTTCAGAAGATAAGAGAAGGCGCATGCCCGCTAATGTTAAAACTTATGATGAGACGGGTGATCCTGATGACCATCTAAAAATTTTCGAATCAGCCGCCACCATCAAAAATTGGCCACAACCCGTGTGGTGCCACATGTTTAATTCTACATTGGTGGGGAATGCGTGAACCTGGTTTAGTAAGCTGCCACGAAGAAGCATAGATGGGTTTAAAGAGTTGCGAAAGGCGTTTCACTTGAACTTTACTCAAAGGAAGAAGTGCGCCAAGAACCCTGTCGAACTTGCTAGGGTAAAACAACGCCAAGGGGAATCCATAAGCGCTTATGTGGAGCGCTATAAGGATGAATGCATACACGTAAAGGCATGCCCCGAAATACTAAAGATCTCAGGGTTTATGAACGGGATCAATAACCCAGAACTTATCAAAAGGTTAAATGATAAGGTTCCCCAAACCTTTGATGAACTTATGAAGCGCACAAGATCCTTTATCCAAGGGGAAGCAGCCGCTGCGGATAGCAAGAAAGGCTACTCAAATCATAGGTCACAAGAACAGCCTAGGAGACAATCCAACGACCAGAGTAGCAACTGTAACAAAAGCTACCACAGTCAGGGGAGTGGATGAGATAATGACAAATACACCACACTAACGAAGACCCCAAGGGAGATATTTGTGACAGAAGGTGCGAACTTCCCGAAACCCCCACCAACGCGCACCATAGAGGATCGGCGCGTAGGGAACGAATACTGTGAATATCATGGACAAAAGGGCCACACCACCAATGAGTGTGTCCAATTGCGCCAACTAATTGATAAATTAGTGAAAGATGGCAAATTGGATCATTTGGTCAAGAACATCAAGGATGGAAAAGACAAACAGAAGAGCGGGAGCAAGAAAGAAACACCTAAAGACAAGGCTGACACCATCTACATGATACAATCATGGCAGCGAAAGACTAGGCAAAAGGTCAGCCAAAAGTTTTCTTATGGGATCGAAATCTCTTTCCCTACTCTGGCTGCGGACAACGCAGTAGCGGAGCTACTCACCATCGAGATATATACGGGGGGGGGGGGGGGGGGGGTCACGATATCCACCGCATGTATGTTGATGGAGGGGCATCCGCAGACATATTGTATGAACACTGTTTCAAAAGGTTGCGACCTGAGATACGAAGTCAGTTAATTTTGGCCATGACGTCGTTGACTGGCTTCACAGGAGAAAAGATATGGCCCATGGGACAAATACGATTACTTGTGGTCGTTGGTGATAAGCAACACTCCACGGCGGCATGGATGAATTTTATGGTGATCAGATCTCCTTCGCCATACAATGGCATTATTGGAAGACCAGGAATATCAGCCATGCGCGCAGTACCATCCACAGCACATGGGATGCTCAAATTCCAAGTGGAAGGAGGCATTGTCACCCTCTACAATATCATTGTATCACCTAGAGAGTGTAACACAGTTACACATGAGACGACACGCACTCCAGAACAGCACGCAGCTAAAGTATCAAACCTGAAGGTCGCAATTCATCCCAGAGCAAGAGGTATCGATTGGGGGATCGTTGTCTGACAAAGGCAGAGCAGCCATGTGCGCACTCTTGCAAAGGAATCTAGATATCTTCGCATGGGAACCAAAGCACATGACTGGCGTAACACGATCGATTACAGAACGCAAGTTGAAAATCCGACAAGGATACCCTCAAGTATGGCAGAAAAAGCGTGGCCAGGCTCTAGAATGCGCAAAAGCCATTCTAGAAGAAGTACACAAGCTTGTGGATGCAGGCATCATGTGAGAGGTCTATTACCATGACTGGCTCTCCAATCCAGTGATGGTAAAAAAAAGTGATGGTAGCTGGAGGATGTGCGTGGATTTCATTGATCTCAACAAAGCATGTCCACAAGACTGCTACCCGCTACCAGAGATAGACTGGAAGATAGAATCTTTATGTGGATACCCCTTTAAATTCTTCCTAGACGCATACAAAGGGTACCACCAAATTCAGATAGCTAAAGAAGACGAGGAAAAAAGAACCTTCCACACAAGCCAGGGGGTCTACTGTTACACAAAAATGCTCTTTGGCTTAAAGAATGCGGGAGCCACCTACTAGTGATTGGTAGACAATGCATTTGAAAAGCAAGTGGGCCACAACCTGGAGGTCTATGTTGACGACCTTGTCATAAAGAACCATACCGAAGACGAGTTGGTACGCGACGTTGAAGAAACATTCAGGACGCTAGGAAAGATCAACATGAAGTTAAATCCTAAGAAATGCACTTTTGGCACTACAGAAGGCATGTTCCTCGGATATTTGATAGAGCCTGGGGGCATTAAGGCATGCCCAGAAAAGACAAAGGCTGTCATCCAACTCCCTTCACCACGCACATTGAAAGAAGTTCAGTCCCTGAATGGAAAACTAGCCGGGTTGAATAGATTCCTGTCCAAATCAGCGGATAAGTCACTTCCTCTCTTTAAAACACTCACGAAGTGTACAAAAAAGGGAGACTTTTGTTGGACTACGGAGGCGGAAGAAGCTTTTCAACAGCTTAAGTAACATATAGCAGCGCTTCTCACACTAGTCACACCCCGACCAGGGGAAGAGTTGATTATGTACTTGTCTGCAACTCATGGAGCAGTCAGCGCGGTGCTACTGACAGATAGGAACTCCGTCCAAACACCGGCATATTTTGTAAGCAAAGCACTCAAGAAGACAGAGATTAACTATACCGCAATGGAAAAGTTGGTCCTGGCATTAGTATTCGTAGCCAAAAGACTGCGCAGATATTTTCAAGCATACCCAATAGCAGTGATCACAGACCAACCTATCAAGCAAGTTATCTCCAAACGTGACGCATCGGGGCGATTACAAAAATGGAGTGTGTTGCTAAGCGAGCATAACATCTCTTATAGACCACACACTGCGGTTAAGGGGCAGATACTAGCAGACTTTATCATTGAGAAACCAGATACTGATGCCCCACCTTCAAGAAGCGAATTAGAACTACAAGAACCATGGATCCTATTCACGGACGGATCTTCGTGCGTGGACCGGTCAGGTGCAGGCCTTATCCTCACCAGCCTAGAAGGAATGGAATTCACTTACGCACTGCGTTTTGAATTCACAGCCACAAACAACGAGGCAGAGTATGAAGCCCTAATTGCCGGATTACGCATTGAAACTCGAATGGGTATACGCAACCTAGAAGCAAATGTCGATTCCCAATTAGTAATCATGTGTTGGGCGAATATGTGGCTAAAGAGGATAACATGGTCCAATACCTCGACAAGACCAAGTCCTTAATCCAGGGTTTTGACAGGTTCACCATTAAAAAAGTTCCTAGAGGAGAAAACAGGAAAGCAGATGCACTGAGCAAGATAGCATCTACAAGCTTTGCGCACCTGTCAAAACAAGTATTGGTGGAGACCCTGAAAAACAAATCCATCTCGGAGATGGAGATATCCACGGTGATAGAAAAGCAGGATCCTACATGGATGACCCCTATCATCGAATTCATAAGCAAGGGTATATTACTCCATGAGAAAAAGGACGCTCAACGGATACGGCGCACGGCGCAGAGGTTTGAACTTCGAGATGGTATCCTATATCGACATTCATTGTTACAACCATGGCTTCGGTGCGTTGGACCTCTTCAGGCAGATTACGTACTCCGAGAGATCCACGCCGGTTCATGCAGTATGTACTCAGGACCATGGTCCGTTGTAGCACGAGCCTTGCGGTCAGGATACTATTGGCCTACTATGCATCGTGGTGCGTGGGATATGATAAAGAAATGTAGTGATTGCCAAGTTCATAGACCCATCCCGCGCCAACCACAACAAGAGCTAACACCTATCACTTCTCCATGGCAATTCTATAAGTGGTGCATCCATATCGCGGGCCCCTTCCCTGTTGCAGCAGAAGGACTGAAATTTCTCATTGTGGCTATAGACTACTTCACTAAGTGGATCGAGGCAAAAGCAGTGGCAACAATCACAGGCAATCAAGTAAAACGATTTGTTTGGGAGAACATTGTATGCCGCTTTGGATTGACTGGGGAAATCATTTCAGACAACGGGAAAAAATTCTGCGATAACCCGTTCAAAGACTGGTGCGCGCAACTAAATATTACACAACACTTCGCGTTAGTTAAACACCCACAAACCAATGGTTTGGTTGAACGTGTGAATCGTAGTCTGGGCGAAGGAATTAAGGCGCACCTTGACAAACACAAAGGAAGATGGGTGGATGAATTGTCACACGTCTTGTGGGCGCACCGCACCACAATCAAAGTTAGCACTGGAGATACCCCCTTTTCTCTTGTCTATGGGACAGAAGCTGTCATACCAGCTGAAATTGGGATGCCAACTATTCGTACGGCGGAAGTTAATGTCACAACCAATGACAACGAGTGACATATAAACTTGGATCTATTGGAAGAAAGGCGCGAACGTGCAGCTATATGTGAGGCAAGAGCTAAGTCAAAAATGAAGGGATACTGCGATGACAAAGTTCGAGGCACCTCATTCAGACCAGGCGACTTTGTATATCGCGCTAATGCTGCAAGCCACGCAGAAGATACAGGAAAACTTGGACCAAAGTGGAAGGACCCTATGAGGTCACAGAAGCACTAGGCAAAGGCGCATACAAGCTGCGTGATATGGATGGCCATGAGCTACAACGCACATGGAATATTTGCAATCTCAAGAGATGCTATCTTTAGAAAAGGCTACGGCCCATGCACAGACACCTCCGCACTTTAGTAAGTGCTCAATAAATGTCCGTGTATTTACATTTTGTTTTGTTTAGGCAAATGTTTTTTCTTTTTCCAAAAACTTGCAAGAATTAATTCAATATCGTGGTTTCTAGCTAACTCCGCGACACATTTCACTTTATTGTTTACATTTTATTTATGTCTCAATATTGTTGATTTATCTTTTTGCCTACATGGCATGCATGCATTTATTAAAACCCACGATGGTAAAAGGATGAGTAAACCTACTAAATAACTCGTTGAGTAAGAGGGTTGCAAACCCATCAACATTGGATCACGCATCCTTGTTAAACACCTTACTCTCAAGATGTTGGAGTAAGTTCAATGCGCATCCCACGATAGATACGCAACAATGCACACTGTGCGCGTTTAACAAATTAGGAGTCAAGACTCTTGATTCTTTGATACGGTATTTGCAGTACGCTGCATATTAACCCATACACTTGTTCGCATATACATTAAGTTATGAACTTCATACACAATTATAAGTGATTATAGATTCTGTAATCTTTTTTAAGTACGTTTGGATAACAGTTTGATTCTTGGATGTCTTTTATGCAAAGACAAGAAACTAAGTACAAACATTATAGTACAAATACGCGTACAAATCAACTTCAATTTTATTATAAACTACGAGTTTATTCAAAACATAGATTTAACATGCACATGTGCAACAAAATTGTTAATCTATTACAAAACAAAAATAACCTACATACTATGGGAACGTTCAAGCTTTGAGCTACCAAGCCGGTGCACATCCCTCCCAGCTTCCTCAAGCTTCTTCAGCAGAGCAATATCCCTGGGTGACACCGTCGCCACACTAACAGGTACTCCATCAGACCTCGGGATATGCGTTGCACCTAGACCACAAAGGGTGGTTTCCCCTTCACACCCTTCTTCTTAGCAAGCCTCATGGCATGGGCTTCTAAGGATTCCTTCAAAGGGGTCTCCTTCTCAAGGGCAAAAGGGTTGAGAATGTCATGCGGACGTGCAAAGACAGGTACCTGCAGCTGTGACACATCAGGCTTTAGGAAGTAATCAAGTTGTGCCTCAGCGTCCTCTGCTGTGTACCTCGCCAAGGTCAACCCCTCCATGAAAACACCTATGTAACCTGGCACTTCCGCGATGGGCACCGTCAACATTTGGCTCTCGTGCAGCTCCTCTACAGCTTCCGCCTTGCCACGTGCCAAGGCGCATTGAACAACATTCCCAAATGCTTCTATAACTTCTTGGGACTCTAAAGTGCTCGTAGCAGCCAGACGAAGACCATGCCTGATTAGCCACCTGCGAATAAAACACCATTCCTATTGTATTATAGACAATAATTTCAGAGGAATCAAATGCTGCAAGTTTGAAAAATACGATGGGATTCAAAGGAATCAAAGGAATCAAATGCTACATGCGCTCAACAATGGAGGATATCAAGTGTGGGTATAGCTCTTCATCATACTCTATACTGAGCTTGCGCAGCTTACCCTCCTGCTCCTCCAGCGCATCCTCCACAGTCTTGCGAAACTCATCCAATTGAAAGAAGTGCTTGCTCTTGTTCTGCTCCATGTACTTCAACCCTCATAGGAAAGTGGACTTGTACTGATCAAAGGCAGAACGCTCTTGACTGACTTGGGCAAATAGGGACATTCTCTCATCAGCAAGATTCTTGGCGTACGCATTTGTTGACTCTACTACATCATGAGCACTAGCCAACTGCGCCTTCAGTAGTACAATCTCTTCATCTTTCTGCGAACTGCTGCTCCCTTCACCGGCATACTTAGCCTTAAGCTGAGCAACCAACGCGACCTGGTGCGCAGCACCCAAGCTAAGCTCCTCTATCAGCTGCTCTGCATGCATATCCTCACATGCCTTCGAAGGCTCATCCATCTGAGGGAGACTCGCCTCAGGTGGTGATTTCCCAGTATGCGCTGCATCACCCCCTGCAGCTTCATCACTGCATGCAAAGGACAAGGATTCAAGGTTATAATATCGAGGATAAAAAAAAAAAAAAAAAAAAAAAAAAAAAAAAAAAAACGAGGCATTGGTTTTATTACTTACTTGGGGGAAGGCGTTTCAGCTGTATCCTGCGCAGTGATGGATGGCGACGCATCCTCCTTTGACGACACATCCACAGTAATAATATGGCGTCTTCTCTTAGATGTGCCCGCGCCATCATCACTAGAAGCCTTCTTGTGCTTCACCCCTAGCTCGCCTCCTCCTGCTCACTATCAGCCTTCAGGATCCCCATACCCTCTGAAGAATCTGTGCGTGAGAGCTCTGGGGATGACACCCTCTGAGATGGAACACTGCACACTGGGGTCGCCTCCAATAGTGGTGGGGAGACGTTTGCCGGTTCCTCCTGTGCATACTCCATGGTGCACCCTGTTGTGGCCTCCAAAATTGGTGTCTCACCATCTTTCAAAGGGCGCACCCCTACGGTTACTTGTGTGGGCTTCGCTAGCTTCACCACGCTGAACAAATCCATCTCTGCGTAACAAACAACAAACAACAAATGCACGGGGTTACATAAAGTTACAATACAAGAGAGTGCTTACAGTACATATGCGAAGGAAAAGAAGGATAAGCACCCACCCCGGTTGTCCTCATCCAGAAAAGTTGGCACCTCGTCAGCGCCTTGGAAGTAGTTGTGACTGATCCCCATATGCACCAAAAAATCTTCTGGGTAAGAGTTGATGGGGATGCGGTTGGCATTTATTGTCTCCGCATCATCTACGTTGTAAGTCCCGGGGTTTGGGCGCTCATCCTTTGGTAACGTCCCCTGGGTATAGAACTCAAAGGTCCAAGGGAACACTATATCATCAACCCAGGAAAACCTTTCCCTCCAATTCCTAAGAGCGTCTATCTTTTCCGTATAGCATTGCAGGCGCCCTGCGTGGTTGGAAAAGGATACCCACCCGTTTGACCACGTTGTGTGATAAAACGCGCGGAAGAGATTGATGGTCGGGTTAATTGCCAGCAAACGACAGTTTACTTCAAAATTGGTTATTTTAGCTGCGCCTATGCAGTGCAGCTGGAAAGGTGAAGGCGATAATAATTAAGGACATCGTACAAGAATAGCGAAATGGGCACGCGCTGATTCGCAAATTCGAAAATGCGCGTGTATACCCCTACCTTTCCCGCAGGAAAATCAGCCATAGATGCAGTCACCATCGGTACTACCGGGTGCAACGCGAGGGGGATATAATAATCTGAGGTGAACTCACGAAGTTCATCCTCGGTTATATCGGAGGTAAAATCAGATAACTTGAGAACCATTCTTACTATTTGATGATTTCAGAGGCGCACGCGCTATTACTTTAGTATAAAGTTGATTTCTTGATTGGTGTTTGAAGAATTTAACAATGGTGGAAATGGAGTTTTTACTGTGATAATCACAGTGAAAAGGGAGATACCCTTTATATAGGGTTACCCATAGTCTTGGATGCTAGATATGTGGATCCCACTAATTCTCATCGTGTGGCTGGGAGATCAACAGGTACAACACTTTTTCACCCACCTCCTCACGATTTTCGAGGAATATTTGGGACTAATTTGGACTAGATACACCGTATATTTCTTTTTGGCGGGAAACACTTGAAGCTTCCCCGCCACGCATTCTGGATAACTTTCTGTTGCAGTTGTTAGTCTAGCATACGCAGTTGCACCTTGCGCATACTAGACTGGGGGGACATGATGACGTATAGTCCACACTCGGGTCACGAACCCGACCAATGGATACTACTAATATCTACGCGTGGGCTATCATGATCAAGATTTGGGCTTACAAAGGCCCAAATCCATAATTATTATTTATGGTCTAGATATGTGATCTCTTATTTATGGGATAAGGATCAAAGACCGCATTAAGTGGGATACGCCAAAGAGTAAGGAACACGAAACCAATAAGGATTCCGTGTGTATATAAAGGGTATCTCGGCCCTCATTGAGGTATCATTTATTAACCCTAACTCTTCACTATATCCCTAAAACCGATTACTTACTCTCACGCCGGAGGATAATCGTGGGAGAAAATCCCACGATAAGCCTAACGGTGTTGTTTGCTTTCTTAGTGCGTAGGTCTCAAGCATTAAGATCCAATTGATACGAGAACAGGAACCCAAACAAGGAACGACCAACTTTTGTATCAACAATTTTGAATGTAAATGGGATGTGCAGAAAATCAGGGTTGAAATTTGTTATAGGAGCGAGTGTGAATGGAGCATGTCTCATTGCCAATGGAGCGTGTCTCATAGCTACATGGGGTTATCTCGCAAAACATGAAAACTGCATACAACGCGTATCAGCACAACCATAAACTCAAAAAAAAAAAAAAACAATTGGATTTGATTATTAATCGTATATTATTTATGAGAAACTAGTTGTGCGAATACTCGTTTTTATTGGAAAAATTATTTGGAAAACAATGGAATAATTTCCGTGTCTTGGATTGATCGTTATCGAGCCGAAACGGGTCCCAAACCTCAACTTTACAAAAATTACAAGAATAGCCCCTGCTATATATTTACACCGCCCACCCCTTAACTTTTATAAAAATGTCACTTAGATTTTATAGCCTTGGGTATATAAAGGTATGTAATTAGGGTTTCTCCCACTTTTCCTAGCACACACAAACAAACCCTAGCCACTTTTTGACATCTCCTCCATCAGGCCACCCACCCTCTTCTGCCACCTATTCTGGCCATCATCACTGACTCACGCCACCACCACCAACGTTTGAAGACAAGAGGAGATCGTGTAATTGTTTTGGGTTTGATTAGTCATGTTTCTAAAACCGAGTGTATGGAAAGACCTATGCAGCAGATGTTATTCAACATGTATCGAGTGCACTTCTTGTGCGGATGATCCATACAAAAGATGGATTTAAGATTGGGATTCTGATTTGCATCATGCATGGAAGTGCCAAGCAAGGACGGACCTTCTAAGGGAAACCGGGGGGGGGGGGGGGGTGTGGCCCTCCCAAACTTTGGGGTTGATAGTGTACATGTCTTAAAATTAAGGGGTACTTTTTGAAACTTTTGTGTTTGGCCCTCCCAATAAAAGTTCGATCGGCCCTCCCATTCTCCCAAAATATTTAGAAACCAAAGGTCAGTTGGCGGCAGATCAGGAGATCTTATGGAGACATGGATCATTCATGAATAAAAAAATCACACAACAACATCTTTCTATACTTTAATCACAATTCACAAATTAAACTAAGGTTTGAACTTTGAACTTCTTATTAATTTACTCTCTAATATGTTATTTTATTTTTATATATGCCATTTGCTATTTTGCATTTTTGCTTCACTGCGAGGGGATTTTCAGCCATGAAAATGTTCAAGATTCAACTTCGAAACAAGATGGCAAATAAGTTTCTTGCCTATAGCTTGGTCATTCACATAGAAAAGGAGATTGCTGATACTTTTGACTCAAAATCTATAATTGAAGTATTCAAAAACCTTAAAGGTCGTCGAGCCGAGTTGTAACTTTTTTATTTTTTTTTAAATTTTTTTTTGCTTTAACGTTTATTGCATGATTTCCTTCAATATATAAGACTATGTTGATTTTCGTTTTAATATACTTGTCTAGTTTTTACTTTCACTAGTTTCGGACTTTTGGCCCCCCACTAAAATTGTTCAAGTTCTGTCTACGGTGCCAAGGTTTGCGAAAGTCTTTTCCATTCCTTTATTTTTCATCTTGAGTTTGCAGAATTTTTGGTTTAAATGTGGCATATTTTGTTATTCAACCAAGTGTTTGTAACACCAAGTGTTTAACGTCAATTTGACCCACTCACTAATGGTTGACCCGTTACCCAAATATGTTTGCTAATTTTGTACTCACGCAATCTTTAAAAACTGTATTTCAGTGCAAAGGTGGTAAGTGTGATTCGTTGTGTTTTGGTGTGCAAAAACAATTTATCGAAAATTTCAACAAACGTGAAGTCTAATTTATCGTGAGACAAATAGACGTGAAAGTAATACGAGTAAACCATTTAGGAAAACGGTTACCTCGCAAAACTTGCGAAAGTGATATTCAAATTGTGAGACTGGGAAGTGATTTCCCTGGTCGTACCCCAACGAGGTGTGAATGGAAAGCTTCTAGTGAGATCGAGATTAAAACCTTGTATGTTTGGTTGTGATAGATTGTTTGGTTTTGTAATACGTTAAATTAACGAAAATTACAAATTAACGAACGAAAATGGAATAAACGTAACCTAAATGGAAAATTAAACTAACGAATGCTAAGAACTATTTAAAATAACCTAAAATACTACGGGAAACATGTTTAGGAATCGGGAATCCTAAAACGTAATCTAAATTAAAAACGCGACGTTTATTAAAAATAAACGTCAACGTACAAAATAAAACGTGAAATTTTAGCTACGCAAGTCCTACGGGTTTCCAAATAATTTTCCTACGAACTAGATGACAAAAGAAAATTTTAAAAAAATTAAAATTAATTTTTCAATAAAAACTCTATTTATTACGAATTAAAAACTAATTAAACTAAATTAAATTCTAATAATTAATGTAATACTCAAAAAAAATTGAAACTTTTTTAATAAATAATACAACATGAGAATACTTTAAGAAAAATTTAAAAATCAGTGGTCTAGTTTCAAAATAAGCAGAAATTAAGCTATCTAATACTGAAAGGCTTATTGTAGCAAAAAGGAAGCAAAGGGTTTTAAATAAAATTTTGCAAGTTATTTCTGAAATAAGTCCCAAGGGCGTGTGGTTTGTGAGTGGTTTTGTGAACTGGATGACCTTGGTTCGATTCTGAGCAACACACTTTTTGTAAAAATATTTTTTTTTAGTTTTCTTTTGATTCTTTTAGTATGTTGATTCACAAACTCCAACAGAAACAACACTTTTACAAAGGAAGATTATAACTACCAAGGGTTATACGACTAGAACAACAATCATTAATATGAAAAACAACAAGTTGAATGAAAGAAAAATCAACAAGCTCAGCTGATCAAGCAATAGCAGCAACAGAAACAAGCAAATGGGCTACAATAAGACCTCAAATAAGCTATCCGACAAGCTCAGATGGGATCCTAACTTCTAAATCCTAAAAACTACCTAAAAGGCTTTCAAAAACAACAAGAATCACAACCTGGGGCTAAGATTTGACTCATATAAAGTCAAATGAAGTTTTGCAAAAATCTGACACAGGGCAAAAATAGTCCAAAAGGGTTACTGTAAGTACTTGCACAAGCTCAAATAAAAATCTAAAAAATAAACTAATTGTGGATTCATGTAGCTAAGCTAGCATACTTCAACTTCTCAAAGTTTCAAGACCTAATTCTAAGTACAAAAATCACCAAAAATCCTAGAAGATTTGGATTTTCTGCAAAAGAGTAAGTTTTGACTTTTTCAATTTTTCATCCAAGTTGACTAATTGGAGTTTTGATTGACCTTGTCTTACTGAGAGTGATAAGTTAACCCTAAATGAAGCTACTTCAAGCAAGTTACACTAAATATGAGCCTAAATAAAGCTTATGAGACCCCCAATTTTCAACAGTCAAATTGCTAAGAATGTTAAGGGATGTTTGACTATTTTACTCAAATGCTACCACCTTGATGCTTCCTATACTCTTTATTTACCCTAAGAGAGTTGTCTACACAAGCTTTTTCCACTTGAATAAGGCACAACTTAGTTAACTAACTGATCCAAACACCCCTTTATGATAGATTTGAAAGGGTAACAAAGTAATGCCAAAAATTTCCTACAAAATCCTAGTTAACTAACATATATAACACTAAATCAAACTTAATTAATCAGAATTTAATAACGATTAACAGCAACTACTGACTAATCACAAGAATCGGCCAAAATTATGCAATGCACCTACTTGTCATCCAAGCTGAGAAATTCTGAGAACCAGAGAACGCAAGATCAACCTAATGCTCCCCTGAGCTCTAGACCAACTCCAATATCCATTGCTGTTATTCCTTCTTCTTCTTCTTCTTCCTTTTTCTATTTTTTTATACTTTGATTTTTTTTTTACTTTTCTTTCGTATTTTTCTGTTTTTCTTTTCTTTTCAGATTTCTACTTCCTTAAAACTTCAAATAAGCTTAAAACAATTTATAAAAGCTATTGGGATTCACCAGAATGCAACTTAAAAAATAAACAAGAAACTTGAAATTTAAAACAGAAATTCGAATTGATTAAAACTAAAAGATCACTTAAATTAAATTGATAATTTTGAAATTACAACTGAAACTGATTCTAAAATCAAGAAAAGATACAAAGAATGGATGATAAACAAGGCTACATAGCTGCCTATTTATACTAAAACATGAGGTAGGTAGAATTCCTTTGTTGTGCTTCATCACTGATTGGAAACAGCTGTAACATGTCCCTTGTGACTTCGTGAATGAATCCCAGCCATCAGATTGAAATTCCATTGATCATAGCCTTTAAACCTCTTTTGGCGGGAAAACTTATGGTGTGAGGTTTGGATTGCCAGGGTGGATTTTAAGAGTTAGGGTTTTGTGAGTGATGCAGGAGTGTAGTCGGATTGGGGGTGGTGAGGGGTACTTTTGAGGTCTTGGGAGTATGGTTGAGTGTTGCAGTGGTGATGGGAGGTGATGGTGGTTTATCTGGGTAAAAGAGGGGAAGAGGAAGAAGAGGTTAAGTTTGACCCGTGTATGACTTGTTGACCGTTTGACCCTTTTCAATACCAACGGGGTGGGGTTTTTGGGCTTAGGGGTACTTGGGCCAAGGTGTGTGATGGGTTTTTGGTTTAGGTAGATTGGTAATATTTTTGGATCCGTTTGGTTTATTAAGAGTAAAGCCCAAGGACCAATTGTGTAGTTTGCTAAAAATTGAGGGACCAAAATTGCCAATCTTCCAAACTTCTACCAAGGTTCAATTTTGTCAAGTCTTAAATTCCCAAGGTTATTTTGAGTATTTTTCTTCAAAGTATAATTCCCGGTGTCCAAAATTGCCATCTTTGAGATTTGAGGGACTAAAATCGCCAAACTCTTAAAACTTCATTCAGGGACTAGAAATGTCATCATATGATTCATGGTGGACTTTTTGTTGACTTTTCTTCATAAAAACTCTCCAGGGACCATTTCTGACAATTTCTGAAAGTATAGGGACCAAAATTGTACAATTTCCAAACTTTTTCTCTTTGTTTATTTTTTTGAAAGCTTTTTACCCAAAGATCATTTCTGACTTCTTTTGACTTTTAAGAAACTTGGGTTGACTTTTCATTTGAAATAAACGCTTAGGGACTAGTTTTGACAATTTTTGAAAGTTGGGGGACTGAAACTGCCAATTTATGCAAACTTTGTTCGTTTTTTCGTTTGTTTCTGATCATTTTGCATTTGAAACATATAAAAGGCGATCTTTGGGATATTTTCATTATTTTGATGCATTCTTGAGTGTTTTCACGCGTTTTGGCAGTTAAAATACGGTAAAAATGATGAGTATTTACACACTCATCAATCCCCCACACTTGAGTATTGCTAGTCCCTAGCATCTTTTGTGAAAAACTTGATGGATTTGAAAATCTCTTTACCAAAAGCCATCACTTCTGGAGTAGCCAGGTGTAAGAACTGTGGCACACCTGATAACCGTGTGATTTTGAGCAAACCACCAGCTGACAACGGATATATACATTGCAAACAATTGCGGGGGGTGGCCACTCCCCCACACTTAGGTGTTAGAAAGTAGAAAGAAATGAGAGACACGGGTGAAAACCCATGTTGTGCTACTGTTTTTGTTTATCGAGTCGCTAGCTTGACTCGATCCCCGAATTCGTTGGTCCATGGGGAAAGTTTGGAGGTCCGGGACAACCATGGGTGGTAAGTCCCCTCCAAAATAATGCTTTAATCGATGCCCATTTACTTTGAAGTTTGGACCGTCACCTTGAGATAACTCGACGGTACCATATGGAAAAACTTTGGCAACGGTGTAAGGCCCAGTCCAGCGGGTTTTAAGCTTACCCGAAAATATCTTCAATCTAGAATTAAAAAGAAGGACTCGGTCACCAACGTTAAAAACGCGGTTTTTGATTTTTGAGTCGTGGATCTTCTTTGTTTTCTCTTTGTAGATTAAAGAGTTTTCGTACGCTTGATCACGAAGTTCATTAAGTTCATTGAGTTGAACCTTCCTATGATCACCCGCGGACTTGAGATCGAAGTTGGCATTCTTAAGAGCCCAATAAGCTTTGTGCTCTAGCTCAGTCGGTAGATGACACGCTTTCCCATACATAAGCTTATACGGAGTACACCCGATGGGTGTTTTATAAGCCGTGCGAAAAGCCCATAGAGCGTCATCTAGCTTATCCGACCAAGAGGCACGGTTTTTGCCTACGGTTCTTTCAAGAATTCTTTTAAGACCACGGTTTGAAACCTCCACTTGCCCACTCGTTTGTGGGTGATAAGCGGTAGCAAGTCGGTGAGTGACACCATACTTGAGCATGACTTTTGCAAATTGGTCATTGCAAAAGTGTGTACCGCGATCACTAATTATAGCACGGGGAGTTCCAAATCTAGCAAATAGAGATTTTAAAAATTTTACAACTACTCGGGCAACATTGGTTGGGAGAGCTTTGGCTTTGACCCATTTTTACAAATAGTCAACGGCCACGAGTATGTACTTGTTCCCTCGTGAAGACGGGAACGGCCCCATAAAGTCTATGCCCCAAACGTCGAAGATCTCACAAACTTGGATGACATTTTGTGGCATCTCATCCCGTTGTGTTATCTTTCCTTGACGTTGACATGAGTCACAAGATTTGACCAAGTCATGGGCGTCTTTGTAAATGGAGGGCCAATAAAAACCCGAATCAAATACTTTTCGAGCGGTGTAGTTCAGGCCATGATGTCTCCCTGTGGGTCCATTATGACAAGCCCTAAGAATTTCCATGGCTTCTTGGCCATGAACACACCTACGAATGACCTAATCCGCACAAATTTTGAATAAATAGGGGTCGTCCCAAAAGTAATGATTCACATCTTTGAAAAATTTGTTCTTTTGGTGGGACGACATCCCTTTGACAACAAAATTCCCCGCATGGTAGTTTGCAAAGTTGGCAAACCATGGGGTATTAGAATCACCACGAGAAGAAATCACATTAAGTGTCTCGAGAGGAAACGTTTCATTTATTTCCTTTTTCTCGAGGACACCTTGATGAGGATTTTCCAATCGGGAAAGATGGTCAGCAGCGAGGTTCTCGGCTCCTTTCTTATCACGAATGATGATATCAAACTCTTGTAGGAGGAGAACCCAACGGAGCAATATCGGCTTTGCATCTTGCTTAGCAAAGAGATATTTGAGAGCCGAGTGATCCGTGTACAATATGCATTTAGTCAAGTATGGCCGAAACTTTTCAAACGCATACACCACGGCTAGTAATTCTTTTTCCGTTGTGGTGTAGTGAGCTTGAGCTTCGGTCAAGGTTTTGCTTGCATAATGAATCGGCTGAAAATGTTTGGTTTTTCATTGCCCCAAGACCGCACCCATTGCAAAGTCACTTGCATCACACATGAGTTTGAAAGGTTGGTCCCAATCGGGGGCAACTAGAATGGGTGCCTCGGTAAGCTTTTTCTTGAGAGTTTGAAAAGCTTCGATGCACTCATCGAAAAAGACAAATGGAGTCTCTTTTTCAAGAAGTCGGGTCATAGGCCTAACTATCTTCGAGAAATCATGAATGAATCTACGATAGAAGCCGGCATGACCCAGGAAACTCCGAACACCTTTGACAGTAGTGGGAGGAGGAAGCTTAGCAATGACGTCGATTTTAGCTTTATCAACCTCAATCCCACTCTTGGAAATCTTATGGCCAAGGACAATTCCTTCCTTGACCATGAAATGACTTTTCTCCCAATTTAGACTAAGATTGGTGTCTTCACACCTTTGAATCATTTTGTCTAAATTGGCAAGACATGATTCGAATGAATTCCCAACGACCGAAAAATCATCCATGAAGACCTCCATTGTTTTCTCGATCATGTCGTGAAAAATGGCCATCATGCATCTTTGAAACGTGCCCGGAGCATTGCACAAGCCAAAAGGCATGCGTCGATAAGCAAATGTTCCGTATGGGCACGTAAAAGTCATTTTTTCTTGATCTTGAGGATCGATGGGAATTTGGAAATAACCCGAAAAACCGTCAAGGAAACAATAGTATTCGTTTCCCGCCAATCTTTCGAGCATTTGATCCATGAAGGGTAATGGAAAGTGGTCTTTACGGGTGGCATCGTTTAATTTTCGATAATCAATGCAAACGCGCCAACCCGTCACCAATCGAGTAGGAATTAACTCATTATCATCATTTTTTACAACCGTTATGCCACCCTTCTTGGGCACACAATGAACGGGGCTCACCCAAGGACTATCCGAAATAGGGTAAATCAAATCGGCATCAAGAAGTTTAATGACCTCTTGCTTGATAACCTCATGAATCTTAGGATTTACCCTTCTTTGTTGTTGAACCGCCGGTTTAAAGTCATCCTCCATCAAAATCTTGTGCATACAAAATTCCGGGTTAATACTCTTGATGTCGGAAAGTCTCCAAGCAATGGCTCGCTTGTGTGACTTTAAAACCTTGAGAAGAGCGGTTTTGTTTTCCTCATTCAAGTCTTTAGCAATTATGACGGGAAACTTATCGTCTCCCTCAAAAAATGCGTACTCGAGATGAGGCGGAAGTTCCTTGAGTTCGACCTCAGGAAAGTCATCAGTTTTTTCAACATTTTTGACTTCCAATTTATGAAGTTCTTCTGGAGGAAGAGATGATGGATCATCATTAAGCAACTTGTAAAACCCACAAATTCCATAATAAGTGAAATTACTAAAATGCCCTTGATATTTAAAAATTTCAATAAAACACTTATAAACACTAAATAAATCACAAACACTTAATAATTGACAACCTATGACATATGATAATTTTTATATGAACATTATAATATTATAGATGCCATAAAAATACTTGACACATTTATTTTGTTGGAATTGGGCCGAAATACATTTTTGTGTACACATTTTAATGATTTAAATGCATAAATTAAAGATAATAGCATGATATACTTGGAAATGGATTGCAAATCAGTTTATGGGCCGAAAATCACTCAACCCCCCTCCCTATACACGGATTCAATTTAATTTCCACACTTTAGACATTTTTCAAAACCCTAAAAACACCACAAAAATCCCAAATGACGGCTCATACCTCTTGGGGGTTCTTGAATAATTTTCGTGGGTTCTCTCATACCCAAGGAAGGTTAGAAAAATAGTGGGTGTGGCTGGGATAGCTTGGTTCGAAGGTTGGAGTTTTAGTTGTTCGATTATTCCAAACCGAGAAGAAAGAATTGTTCTGCTCCTTTTCACTCATTAATTCTTCAACAAGGTAATTTTTATATGCTCTAAGATTAATATGAGACGTGGGAAAAATATCCATGCACTCCAGAAAAATCGTTTGAATTCAAACACAATCAAAAACCCTAAAAACAAGGAAAATTGATAATTGGCTACATATATTTTTCTGGGCTTTGTTCATATTTTTTCGATGCTTATACATGTTTATATTACTCATATAAAATAGATTAAAAATTATTTGAAGCTTGGAAATCGTTGTGGGAATTATTTTGTTTTTACCGATTTGAAGAAAAATTGAAAAGGGATCGATTTGCCTATTAAACTAGGGTTTCTTATTTTTACTGTTTCATTTATGATATTATTGATTGAAAATTAATGTTTTAGGGTTTTGGAAAAATTAGGGTTACGGGTGTGTAAATTAAATATATACCGATTGCACTTTTTGATATATAAGGGGGTGTTTGGTAATTTTTTATCGGCATCAAGAAGTTTAATGACCTCTTGCTTGATAACCTCACGAATCTTAGGATTTACCCTTCTTTGTTGTTGAACCGCCGGTTTAAAGTCATCCTCCATCAAAATCTTGTGCATACAAAATTCTAGGTTAATACCCTTGATGTCGGAAAGTCTCCAAGCAATGGCTCGCTTGTGTGACTTTAAAACCTTGAGAAGAGCGGTTTTGTTTTCCTCATTCAAGTCTTTAGCAATTATGACGGGAAACTTATCGTCGCCCTCCAAAAATGCGTACTCGAGATGAGGCGGAAGTTCCTTGAGTTCGACCTCAGGAAAGTCATTAGTTTTTTCAACATTTTTGACTTCCAAGTTATGAAGTTCTTTTGGAAGAAGAGATGATGGATCATCATTAAGCAACTTCTCAAGTAGAAGTATATCTTCCTCGGGATTGATAGAATCAAGATCAACATGAGAATCACATGACAAACAAGCTTCAATTTTTTCCAAAATGAAGTCAGCTTCCAAAAATGGAGTAAGAGAGGGGGGAGAGACATCAATGGAAGAATTGATTGATCCTTGCATATTTAACACTTCTTCAAAATGGTCATCGCATGCAAGATCGATGACATCAAGCCGGTTAATTTCTTCTCGTTCAAGTTCGAGAAGATCTTTTGAAGTGTTTTCAATGTTAATGACCAACTTTTCATCGCCAACTCTTAGAGTCATTTCTCCTTCGAAGACGTCGATTAATGCACGAGCCGTTTTTAAGAATGGTCTTCCCAAAATAAGGGGGACACAAGGATCGGCATCGAAATCAACGACTACGAAGTCGGCAGGAAAATGGAACTTACCAACCTTCACAAAGACATCTTCAGCAATACCCTTCGGAATCATAACCGAACGGGTTGCTAATTCTAATTTTTCGGGAAGTTTCTTTAGGAGAACCGCCGAACAATTTTCATTTAAACGAGTTTTGGTGAGTTCAAATAGTTTCTCTTTGTTACTTAGAAGACTCTTGAAAGTTGAAGCAAACTTGGGCATATAGAGAAGAGCATCCGCGAAACTAATGTCGAAGTGCAATTTTTTAAAAATTTCAAGAAATTTCTTCATTTGATCATTAGTTTTCTCACGGAGTCTTTGATCTTTTAAACACGAAGGATATGGTATTGAAGCTTTTGGTTGAACGGGATTTTTCGAGGGTTCAAAAACAATTCCCGGTTTGGATTTGGTTTTTGGGACAACATGAGGTTGGACGTGTGCGGTACTTCGTGTGCTTGTGATTTGCACCTTGTCCTTTGTAGCCTCATGTTCACGTTCAAGTACCTCGGGAGGAGAAGGAGATGAGGTAGTAGGAATCGCGGGTCCATCATAAGAAACTCCACTACGGGTTGTGATCGCCTTTACATCGCCCTTCGGGTTGGCGATCATGTTGCTTGGTAGCGTTCCTGATCCCGAAGGTCGATCATTTAAAGACTTCTTTAGTTCAGAAATTTGACCGATCAACAACCTGTTAGTTTCTTCTTGAGCTTTCATAAATTGCTTCAACAATTCATCGGTTGATGATTGAGGTTGAGCAACGGTTTGATTTTGAGGAAAGTTTTGAGCTCGGTTATTTTGATTGAAACCTTGATTTTGAAAATTTCCATGGTTTTGATTACCATGAAAATTGTTTCCTTGATTGAAATTACCATAACCTTGGTTTCTATTCAAGTTTCCTTGATTTTGAGAACCTTGGTTGTAATTTCCCCCTTGATTGTGATATTGGTTCATAGGGGACTGAATTTGGTTTTGAACATTCGGGTTTCTTTGTTGTTGATTTTGATTGAATCGATTTGGATTATTGGGTTGAGAAAAACCGGGTGGACCACTTTGATTGTTAGCACGGTAATTTGGTTCCATTTGAGGACGGTATTGGTTACCTCCTTGGTTAGAACTACCGTATATTGCATTGACTTCAAATGGATTGCCATCGGTGGCAGTACAATTGTAGTAAGCGTGTGGACCACCACAAGTGACACAAACGTCAACCTTTTTGACTTCAGCAGGTTGAGAAGAAACTTTCTTTGTTTTGGTGAGAACCAAAGCATGAATAGCTTCCGTGAGCTTGTCAAGTCTAGCATCGGTACTAGATTGAGCCACGGGTGATGAGGAAGAAGGACCAACATTTACTTGTGAAACAACCGATTTGCTTCGTGGAATGCGGACCTTAGATTTATTTTCAATGATCATCAAAGCATCTTTGGTGGTGCTATTCAAGAAATTACCTCCCGCGGAGGCATTAAGAGAGTCTTGATCGACTTGGCTCACACCATTATAGAAAGTGTCGAGTTGCATTAACTCGGAGAAACCGTGATGAGGACATTTACGAAGCATGTCCTTGTAACGATCCCATGCCTCACCGAATGATTCATCAAATTTTTGAGTGAATTTCATGATCTCATTCTTGAGGGCGTTGGTTTTAGATGGAGGAAAGAATTCGTTCACAAACTTCTTGACTAAATCTTCCCACGTTTCAATCGATCGAGGGGGTTGTTTGTCTAGCCAATTTTTGGCAGCCCCATCGAGGGAAAGCGGGAAGAGAAGAAGTTTGATAGCTTCCTCAGGGACATTTTTGCATTTAATGGTAGACGCGATTTTGTTGAACCAGCGAATGTGATCTTGAGGATCGTCCCTCTCGAAACCATAGAATTGACGCGAGGTGACTAAGTTAATCAACCCCGTCTTAAGCTCGAAATTGTCAGCCACGATGGCTGGAATGATGATAGCATCTCCGTAACCCTCGATGGGTGCTTGGAGAAGCTCATTCATAGTGGGCTCGGCCGCCATGATGGGAATAGTACGAAGCTCGGGTTCGACTATTCGATTGGTACGTCATTGATTACGCCTTCTTCTTGGAATGTTATTAAGCAATTGCAAAGGACTTGTTGACGTAGACGAACGTGTGCGCATGCACCACAAAAATATCAATTAAAACAATACCACTTTAAAGACAAGGGAACTTAAACCAATAATCAAGAACGCAAGGTTAACTTCTAAAGAAAAATGCACAAAGGAGCGGGAGAGAAGAATGGATCTCTCACTGGGCGAAGTTCGTTGGATCGCCACATACCGTTTCGACTCCTCTTAAAGTGTGTTTCTCGTTTAAAAGTTTTCCAATACGCAAGTGATACAAAGGCAAGTTTTGATCTTTGGTTTCGGAACTTATTATGGTCACACCCCCAGTTGGTAGGTGTTCTGCCTTGGTTTGCGGTGGTAAGATTTTAATGTTTTTATTATTAAACAAAGAAACGGGAAAATCTTTTTGTGTTTTTCTTTATCTTATATAGATATAATACATATATAGAAACAAAAGAAAAATATTTTTGGTTTTTTATAAGTTTTATGAAAGCGTAACTTCTTGCGAAGGTTCTACAAGACTAATCGTCTAAACCTTATCGAGACTTTCGACACACAGCCTCCCCGGCAGCGGCGCCATTTGATTCGTTGTGTTTTGGTGTGCAAAAACAATTTATCGAAAATTTCAACAAACGTGAAGTCTAATTTATCGTGAGACAAATAGACGTGAAAGTAATACGAGTAAACCGTTTAGGAAAACGATTACCTCGCAAAACTTGTGAAAGTGATATTCAAATTGTGATACCGGGAAGTGATTTCCCGGGTCGTACCCCAACGAGGTATGAATGGAAAGCTTCGAGTGAGATCGAGATTAAAACCTTGTATGTTTGGTTGTGAAAGATTGTTTGGTTTTGTAATACGTTAAATTAACGAAAATTACGAATTAACGAACGAAAATGGAATAAACGTAACCTAAATGGAAAATTAAACTAAGGAATGCTAAGAACTATTTAAAATAACCTAAAATGCTACGGGAAACATGGTTAGGAATCAGGAATCGTAAAACGTAATCTAAATTAAAAATGCGACGTTTATTAAAAATAAACGTCAACGTACAAAATAAAACGTGAAATTTTAGCTACGCAAGTCCTACGGGTTTCCAAATAATTTTCCTACGAACTAGATGACAAAAGAAAATTTTAAAAAAATTAAAATTAATTTTTCAATAAAAACTCTATTTATTACGAATTAAAAACTAATTAAACTAAATTAAATTCTAATAATTAATCTAATACTCAAAAAATTTGAAACTTTTTTAATAAATACTACAACATGAGAATACTTTAAAAAAAATTTAAAAATCAGTGGTCTAGTTTCAAAATAAGCAGAAATTAAGCTATCTAATACTGAAAGGCATATTGTAGCAAAAAGGAAGCAAAGGGTTTTAAATCAAATTTTGCAAGTTATTTCTGAAATAAGTCCCAAGGGCGTGTGGTTTGTGAGTGGTTTTGTTAACTGGATGACCTTGGTTCGATTCTGAGCAACACACTTTTTGTAAAAATATTTTTTTTTAGTTTTCTTTTGATTCTTTTAGTATATCGATTCACAAACTCCAAAACAAACAACACTTTTACAAAGGAAGATTCTAACTACCAAGGGTTATACGACTAGAACAACAATCATTAATATGAACAACACCAAGTTGAATGAAAGAAAAATCAACAAGCTCAGCTGATCAAGCAATAGCAGCAGCAGAAACAAGCAAATGGGCTACAATAAGACCTCAAATAAGCTATTCGACAAGCTCAGATGGGATCCTAACTTCTAAATCCTAAAAACTACCTAAAAGGATTTCAAAAACAACAAGAATCACAACCTAGGGCTAAGATTTGACTCATTTAAAGTCAAATGAAGTTTTGCAAAAATCTGACACAGGGCAAAAATAGTCCAAAAGGGTTACTATAAGTACTTGCACAAGCTCAAATAAAAATCTAAAAAATAAGCTAATTGTGGATTCATGTAGCTAAGCTGGCATACTTCAACTTCTCAAAGTTTCAAGACCTAATTCTAAGTACAAAAATCACCAAAAATCCTAGAAGATTTGGATTTTCTGCAAAAGAGTAAGTTTTGACTTTTTCAATTTTTCATCCAAGTTGACTAATTGGAGTTTTGATTGACCTTGTCTTACTGAGAGTGATAAGTTAACCCTAAATGAAGCTACTTCAAGCAAGTTACACTAAATATGAGCCTAAATAAAGCTTATGAGACCCCCAATTTTCAACAGTCAAACTGCTAAGAATGTTAAGGGATGTTTGACTATTTTACTCAAATGCTACCACCTTGATGCTTCCAATACTCTTTATTTACCCTAAGAGAGTTGTCTACACAAGCTTTGTCCACTGGAATAGGGCACAACTTAGTGAAACCAACTGATCCAAACACCCCTTTATGACAGATTTGAAAGGGTAACAAAGTAGTGCCAAAAATTTCCTACACAATCCTAGTTAACTAACATATATAACACTAAATCAAACTTAATTAATCAGAATTTAATAGCTAATAACAGCAACTACTGACTAATCACAAGAATCGACCAAAATTATGCAATGTACCTACTTGTCATCCAAGCTGAGATATTCTGAGAACCAGAGAACGCAAGAACAACCTAATGCTCCCCTGAGCTCTAGACCAACTCCAATATCCATTGCTGTTATTCCTTCTTCTTCTTCTTCTTCCTTTTTCTATTTTTTTATACTTTGATTTTTTTTTTTTTTACTTTTCTTTTGTATTTTTCTGTTTTTCTTTTCTTTTCAGATTTCTACTTCCTTAAAACTTCAAATAATCTTAAAACAATTTATAAAAGCTATTGGGATTCGCCAGAATGCAACTTAAAAAATAAACAAGAAACTTGAAATTTAAAACAGAAATTCGAATTGATTAAAACTAAAAGATCACTTAAATTAAATTGATAATTTTGAAATTACAACTGAAACTGATTCTAAAATCAAGAAAAGATACAAAGAAGGGATGATAAACAAGGCTACATAGCTGCCTATTTATACTAAAACATGAGGTAGGTAGAATTCCTTTGTTATGCTTCATCACTGATTGGAAAGAGCTGTAACATGTCCCTTGTGACTTCGTGAATGAATCCCAGCCATCAGATTGAAATTCCATTGATCATAGCCTTTAAACCTCTTTTGGCGGGAAAACTTATGGTGTGAGGTTTGGATTGCCAGGGTGGGTTTTAAGAGGAAGGTAGGGTTTTGTGAGTGATGGAGGAGTGTAGTGGGATTGGGGGTGGTGAGGGGTACTTTTGAGGTCTTGGGAGTATGGTTGAGTGTTGCAGTGGCGATGGGAAGTGATGGTGGTTTATCTGGGTAAAAGAGGGGAAGAGGAAGAAGAGGTTAAGTTTGACCCGTGTATGACTTGTTGACCGTTTGACCCTTTTCAATACCAACGGGGTGGGGTTTTTGGGCTTAGGGGTACTTGGGCCAAGGTGTGTGATGGGTTTTTGGTTTAGGTAGATTGGTAATATTTTTGGATCCGTTTGGTTTATTAAGAGTAAAGCCCAAGGACCAATTGTGTAGTTTGCTGAAAATTGAGGGACCAAAACTGCCAATCTTCCAAACTTCTATCAAGGGTCAATTTTGTCAAGTCTTAAATTTCCAAGGTCATTTTGAGTATTTTTCTTCAAAGTATAATTCCCGGGGTCCAAAATTGCCATCTTTGAGATTTGAGGGACTAAAATCGCCAAACTCTTAAAACTTCATTCAGGGACTAGAAATGTCATCATATGATTCATGGTGGACTTTTTGTTGACTTTTCTTCATAAAAACTCTCCAGGGACCATTTCTGACAATTTCTGAAAGTACAGGGACCAAAATTGTACAATTCCAAACTTTTTCTCTTTGTTTATTTTATTGAAAGCTTTTTATCCAAAGATCATTTCTGACTTCTTTTGACTTTTAAGAAACTTGGGTTGACTTTTCATTTGAAATAAACACTTAGGGACTAGTTTTGACAATTTTTGAAAGTTGAGGGACTGAAACTGCCAATTTATGCAAACTTTGTTCGTTTTTTCGTTTGTTTTCGATCATTTTGCATTTGAAACATATAAAACGCGATCTTTGGGATATTTTCATTATTTTGATGCATTCTTGAGTGTTTTCACGCGTTTTGGCAGTTAAAATACGGTAAAAATGATGAGTATTTACACACTCATCAAAGTGCATACTTGGAAACTTCGGATACTAAGGTGCTTAAGTTAGCAAAGAAAGAGTTGTAGCCATCAGTGAAAGAAGGTGTACTAAAATTACCCGAGCAAAGTCAGGCTAAACAACTGAGCCAGATGACAAGACGTAGACACGTATATTGCGGTTCTGCTTGCTTCAGGGGGTGGCAACCTTGCGGTTTGGGGGGTTCGGCAAAGCATGCCGTTCGGCAACCATGATTACCAGTCCGTCGGTAAGCAACAATCGGCAAGCCTTGTGGTTTGTTATACCGGATCGGCAGCAAGTTGACCAAAGAAAAATATGACCGTTGGCTATTTAATAAATAAATTACGATGATGAAGAATGATAAAAAGAATTACCGGAAAAGTAAAGTACGATGATGAAGAGATGATCGGACTTCAATATCTTTTGATTTTGTGGCCCAACAAAGGTATTTGTTTTTGGTTTTTTTTTAAATTTACAATATTGGTCCTTGTACTTTTTACAAAATTACGTAATTGGTTTTTAGTTTTAAGAATTAGACTTGGGGATAATTTCTTTTTAAAAAAATAAAAAAAATGTAATTAGTTTTTTAAGAATTAAATTGTTTATTATAATTATAAATAAATAAAATAAAAAAATTAATAATTAGTATTTTGGGGACCAAGATTTCCAATAAAAATCCATGTTGAGGCAACCTTAGGCATAAAATGTGTTGGAACTAGTTGATTGGTTGTTTGCTCATTTAGTTGAGGCAACTTTAGGCAAGGTTGCCACCCCCCTTATGAGCAATCCAAGCAAACGATAACATGCATTTTAGTATCATATCCATGAGTGTATCCATTCTAAGGGGGGTGGCAACCTTGCGGTTTGGGGGGTTCGGCAAAGCATGCCGTTCGGCAACCATGATTACCAGTCTGTCGGTAAGCATGCCCAACAAAGATATTTGTTTTTGTTTTTTTTTTAAATTTACAATTTTGGTCCCTTTACTTTTTACAAAATTACGTAATTGGTTTTTAGTTTTAAGAATTAGACTTGGGGATAATTTCTTTTTAAAAAAAAAAAATGTAATTAGTTTTTTAAGAATTAAATTGTTTATTATAATTATAAATAAAAAAAATTAATAATTAGTATTTTGGGACTAAGATTGCCACTAAAAATTCATGTTGAGGCAACCTTAGGCATAAAATGTGTTGAAACTAGTTGATTGGTTGTTTGCTCTTTTAGTTGAAGCAACTTTAGGCAAGGTTGCCACCCCCTCACAAAGTTATAGTCTGAACTAGGTGCCATAACAAGATGGTTAGTTTAAATTTGTAATCGACATGGTTATGCTATAATTTTCAAGTCAAAGTTTTGTCGTTTATCATTAATTTACGACATGTGAACTTATTTCATGTTATCAACACTGAATGTTATACATGGCTTTTTGTAGATAGGTTACATGCTTATTACTAAATTAGTGATGAACTAATAACTGTCTTCTTTTTTTATAAAGGTGTTAGTATATGTCTATGAAAATTACTGTACTACCCCTGTCCAAACCTCTGTGTCTTGCAGAGCCCAACCTTTTTCCACCTTTACAATTCTACCCAAGCATCTCGTGTAAATATATACCCGACATGCCCGAGACAAACATGTCTACTTGTTATTGGACGAAGAGCAAATAAAAGAAACCCTAGGTCATGTCGCGTATATATTCACAACACTACCCGACATTGTAGTATGTGCATACTTGGAAACCACCGATCCTAAGTTGCTTAATTAGTTAGCAAAGAAAGAATTGCACCCTTTACTGAAAGAAGATGTCCTCAAGTTACCCGAGCATAATCAACCAAAAAAATCAGGCTAAACAACCGAGCCAGATGAGTCCAGAACTAGGCGTTTATTGCGGTTTTACTTGCTTCACAGAATTATAGTCTGAACTATATGCCATAAGAAGATGGTAGTTTAAGTTTGTAAACAACATGTTTATGCTATAATTTGCAAGTCAAAGTTTTATTTTTTCTTAATCATTATTTCGAATGACCTTATTTCATGTACTGAACATTTAACGCCATACATGGTTTTTGTAGACAAGTTACCTCACTCCGGCAGGATTTAAGTATTGTTCTAGTCATGGACTAGCAACTGTCTTCTATTCTCTTTTTTTTAAAAACGTTTTGGGATAAATCAAAAGAGAAAGGTTGGCATTTAACTGTGAATCTCTTGACATTTTAGCAGTAGTTGTTTCTTATTTTTGTAAATTCCATTCAATTACTAATACTGTATGAGATTAGTCCATGTTTATTGTCCTCTTAACTTTTCAAGTGCTTAACATGTTTGACGCCCCGTTAATTACAAATTCTGACTCCGTCCCAACGTCCTGCATAATTCTTTGTATGGTAGCAATTAAGTCCCCCTTTTTCTCAGGGAGACAGCAGGGATTGGTAGGTGAAAATGATTATCTAGTGAATAAATGTCACATTATCACACTATAAACGAGCTAGGTAACTTAAAAGTAACTTCGATTTACTACTATATATGATATGATGTCCCTTTTAACTTATTTTTTATTGGCTTTTGCAAAAGAATATATGGAAATTTAATCTTATGTGGTACGTAAAAGTTTGGAACAGACATATATACAAGCTTGTACATGAAGGTAAGAAGAAAAGGAACACAAACACGCTATAATGGAAGTATCATAAGTGCTTTCTATCGGGCAACTATCCCTGATAAGGTTAAGTCATTGCTTGAACTTGTTGGATAAGAGGTTGAAGAGAAACCAGTACCACGTAAGTTCCTATCTATGAAAAATGCTGGCTGTTTAGGTTTTGGCAATGCACCTTCATTGCCTAACATGAGAACCACCGACAACATGTTTGGCCTGTCTTCTGGACTTTGTTGTACACATAATAAGCCAACTTCTATCGATCTTAAAACTTCCGATGGATTGCTTGCCTCAGCAAAACTTGAATCCAGGAGTTCCATTGACTTTCCTTCACTATGCATCCTCCATGCCTAAATATAAATGCGGAATTAATTATTAGGCAGTAGAGTGTCATGCCGGATAAATTTGAAAATCAAGCAACTTACATGTCCAATAAGATTATTGTTATGCTCAGAATGAACAAATCCCCTGTTTCTCTTCCCACTCACAATCTCCAGCACTAATACACCAAAGCTGAAAACATCTGACTTTATGGAGAAAAGACCATCTAGCGCATACTCTGGTGACATGTAACCGCTATATATAGAATAATGTTTACAAGTCTTAAATAACGAACTTAACAAAAAGTGAATGAAGATAAACCAGAATGTTGTATCTTACTAGGTACCAACAACTCTCTCTGTGTTAGCTTGAGTTTCATTTCCTCCAAAGCTTCTAGCTATCCCAAAGTCTGATATTTTTGGGTTCATATCCACATCTAGTAGAATATTGCTAGCTTTAAGATCTCTGTGAATGATTCTTAATCGTGAATCTTGATGAAGATAAAGAAGTCCTCGCGCAATTCCTTTGATGATGTCGAATCTCTTTGTCCAATCAAGGAGTGTGCTTTTCCTTTTATCTGCACATCATGTAGGTTTAGTTGTTCAAAGTATCTTACCGTAGTAAGTTACTATTGTCGATTTAATGGAAATTATATGATACTGACCAAATATAAACTCGTCTAAGCTTCTGTTTGGCATGTATTCATATATCAGCAACTTCTCGTCCCCCTCGATGCTACATCCGAGGAGCTTGACAAGATTCCGGTGTTGAAGTTTAGAAATGCATATAACTTCATTCATGAACTCATTGATTCCTTGACTTGAAGTCTTTGAGAGACGTTTAACTGCAATTTCTTGCCCATCTTCTAGCATACCCTGAAGATTAGCAATTTTTATGTGAAACTGTCCAAAATTCGAAGGAAACTATCATTCATATTTTTTTGTATCAATGGCACACTTGAAACATTTTAGATTCATAGTTTTGTTATCTATAATGAATTAGAATGTTGCTCTAACAATTATAACCAAATGGACGAATCATAATGTGTCGCTATACTCAGCAAACTGAATTCAAATAAATAAGATTCTTCATTTACCTTATAGACCGGTCCAAATCCGCCCTCTCCAAGTTTATTATCAAGTGAAAAATCAGCAGTAGCTTTAGCTACTCTAGAGAAGCTAAACAATGGTAGCTCCATGGCTTCTCTCCCACTTTCACCTACATTTAGTGACCCCCCTGTGGGTTAATAATACAAACCCCGTCAAACTGGTTGAACCTGCTCACAGAATACAGACTATTCTAAACCATTTAACATACTTATTACTTTAGGTTTAATTTTTTTAATCTATTCTCATCACTTTATCCTAAAACTCTACAAATATCTTACCTTCCTCACTTTGTGGTGAAAAATGTCTTTTTCTCCAAGCATACCACAACCATGTGCTCAAACTTATCACAAAAACCGCCAAAAAAACTCCAATCAAGATGATTTTGATGTTTGTTCCTCCGTCCTTTTTAAAAACCGATGGAGCAAGTGCATTATCTTAACACGAAAAGTCAAAAACAACATCGTTAATCACCTTACAGCTCATAACAACCATGAAACTAAGCAGAAAGATTACATGATAGTAGTTACCTAATTCAGAAGAAGCCATTCTCACGAATATATCTTGACCACCCCTCGAGGATACCCTAATATCTAATAGGTCATTGAACCAAAGCAAGCAACCACTTCCTTTGCCTCTGATATCAGTATTTGCATATGCCATACAAGTGCAGTTCTGTAGGCATATTGCTTTACATTCCGTTAAAGACATTGTATTGTTAAACCACGAAGTCTGTGTATCTGGCAATTTTACATTAGAATACTTGATAAACCCATCTGTTCCATTTTTGCAATCCAACGGTATTCTCCTCACACAACCACGTGTCCAATCTCCTGTTACCCAACCCCTTTTGTTTATCGGCTCAAATTTTGGCTCATCTAAGCACGAACATTTCTGCGCGTCTTCAATGTTGCAGCTTCCATAAGGGCCACAGATTTTGTACTTGTCACAAATATGTTTTGGTAGTGTATCAATAACCTCCCATATTTTCTTATCTTCTTGCCAGAATGATAGTTCTATATTCCCAGAAGTAGTCAAGGTGAACTTCGATATCACAGAAATGTTTACCATAATATAAGAAACAACTGCCTCTTTTTCATTAATAACCATATTGTGTGGAAAGTACGGGTTGATGGCTGGCAAGCCCCCACTAAACCCTTCACCATTCCATGGTCCGAGCCGAAACTTGACCACCAAACCATCTCTTAGTACTAAGTGAGGATAACCACGAGTGTCAATGCTATAGGTGAATTCCCCTATAGCTGGATCATGAATACTCTTCCATGATGTTAAATGCCATTCGTCCCCTGTTAAGTAATTTTTTCCAAGCTTCATGCCACGTAGATAAGTATCCGTTGGATTGTCAAAACTCTCCCACAGAATCTTCATGCTGTTTCCATCCTTGATGACTAGATTTCCAGAGTCATAAAGCTGTGCGGTTGCATTTCCTGATGATATTGAGTTGGATGACCACACTACATGATTGGTATGGTTCTTGAGAACAAGATTTCCCACACTGTCAATCCTTAACATGCTTGATGATACATTGGTGAGGGGGTAGTCTCTGTTGGCAACCCAAACTACTGTTTTAACAGAATCTTTCTTATACCAAATACCAATATAAGTGTTATCCGAGCTACCTGGCTTAAAGAATCCCAGTTCATATGTTCTAGCAGGAGATACCAGCGTGTTGTTTTCTGTCAAGAAGCTTGAGCCTGAGATGATGCCAATTTCGGCTGTGTATATTTTTTGCATGTGGAGTGAAAAAACTAGAAGAAAAAGTATGGTTGCTTCCTCCATTAAAATCAATCCCTTCAAGCTTTTCATTTTTTTTAATCTAATTTCTAGAATGGAATCGAAGTCTTATTATCTCCTACCGTATGCTTGGGGTCAACAAGTCTTATTGACAAAATGTCAATTCTCAAATGAATACAGCCACATAAGCTGCCAAAGAAATTAATGCCAATCAAACAATATCACAGTTTCTATCCACAATACTTATTGTCAAATCGAAGTCTTATTATCACTTACAGCGCGTATGCTTGGGGTCAACAAGTCTTCTTGACAAAATGTCAATTCTCAAATGAATACAGCCACATAAGTTGCCAAAGAAATTAATTCCAATCAAACAATATCACAGTTTCTATCCACAATACGTATTGTTGAATCGAAGTCTTATTATCATCTACCGTATGCTTGGGGGCAACAAGTCTTCTTGACAAAATGTCAATTCTCAAATGAATACAGCCACATAAGTTGCCAAAGAAATTAACACCAAGTCACCAACTGTCGTATACACTTAGCTAGTTAGCTTTGTGGACTGAAAAGACATTCACGTATAGAACCGTGGACAATAAAATACACATTTATGGTAGTGAAATATAAAATAAATCTTAAACGCAAAAAACCATAGAGAAATATATATAAGGACTGATATGTAGATATTTCACAAAGAAAACCATGGACATTTGAAAAATAAATTAAATAATTTTAAAATAAAATAAAAAGAAAGTGACACACATAAGTGTGTACTTTTTGTAACACCCCCAATTCATGAATGCAGCGTAATTCAAACTGGGTGTTACTCGACGGCACAACAGTCATAACAATAGAAAACGAACTCTAATTGAGTTGTTTTAAAAGATTTATCATTCAAATTTTATAAATATCAAAGATTACAAAATGAGGTCCCAGATGGTTCAATGTTTACAAGTTACATTAGATGATCAGTTTTCGAATGATAATAAAATTTATAGCCCTCTTGAATATCCGTGTCCCTCCGTGCCATCCTTGATCATCATGGACCTGAAATACATGTTTAAGAGGTCAACACAAAGGTTGAGTGAAATTCATAGAGTTTATTAGATGGTTGAACACAATATGTTGGTAATGTGAGTTAATTAGACTCGAAAACGATGGGCTACGTTGTTATACGCCCATAAAACATAATATTACACTAAGCTCATGACACCAAAACGTTAACGGGTACCAATATCAATCGGCGGAGTTATCCCGGTAGGTACTTTGCCGTCATACCTATGTTTCAAATATTAATGCATTTGTTTGAACTTAGTCAATACAAATGGGATTCATCAATCCCAATAGGCCTATTCACAATATTCGCGCTCACTATTACTAGTGATTAAATGGTTCATAATAAGGGATATTGGTTTTAGCAAGGACGGTACTTAGTAATAATAAAACAATCAGGTAACATACAATTTCAAAGTATTGTGTTTGGTTTAAAATAGCATGTATTTCCCCCAAGGGTTTGTAAAACAATTAAGTAACGGAAAGTGAGGCTATGAACTCACCTTAAGTTATATAGCAAGTAGTGAATGTGATGGTCGAATCGCGAAGGTTTCTACGAGCAACCTATAATAGAATGTTGCGACTTAGGATTGGAGTAAAGAATATGAAAAATTACTTATATATGTCTTGAATTTAGTCCATGATGTAGTACTTAGTATAGTGTAAGTCTTTGAAAAGAAATGGTTTATAAAATATGTAGAGTTTATATATCGCTTACTACCGTTCGGGCCGACATAATTCAGAGGTCATGTAGTAAACGTTCGAGGAGCCAGGACACTTTAATTCATAAATCCACAACTCATCTCGACGGCTTACTTAACGAACCCCTCACATGAGGCTCCCTACTATTGTAGTATTTGATAAAATATATATATATATATATATATATATATATATATATATATATATATATATATATATATATATATATATATATATATAAGTTTTGACCCGAAAAGTTACATGTTCAATATTTGAATAAACTTAGGAAAGTTTACTTTTACATGAAGATTGTTATTACAATGAGTCTCATGGTTATTTTGATGGAATAGATCCAAATTGGATGTTTATATTGCCATTAGCTCTTTAGTTCATGTTTTCGCCTAGGTAAGTTTATATGGTCTTTAGTCATGGCCTTGCCGTGACCTTGGTCATTGTTCCATAGTCTTGAGACTCAACCTTGGCCTTAACCATGGTTGTGGTCTTGTCTTTAGGTCATTAGACCTCTTGGTCTTATTAAACCATAGCTATTATATAGTAACTTTGGTATATAAAATAGCTGTTAAGAAACTGAAGAAAATATCATTTGTTATTGGTTTTCTGGATACGTGCTCCTGAGTTATTGAAGAAAACGTGATTCCGGACAACTTTCGTGTTTTAACTTTTTCGTGAAACGGACCAGAAGGGCCTCTTTTTGGGTGTTTAATTCTGATACAGAAGGTTTTTAGGCAGTTTTGCCGCAAAGTTTTGGTAACTTCAAATGGTCATAACTTTTTACTCATGTACTCATTTTAAGTGGTTCAAATTGCTATGGTTTCCTTGTTAAGTCCTCTACTAAAATATGTAATTTTCCAATATCATAATTATACCATTTTGGTCAGATTTTACCATGGAAGTTACTAGTTTACTTGTTTAAATAACATAAGTTATTATATATATACCAATACTAGTTTTACCCATTTTTATACATCATGGACATAATCACAAGACAAAATATAGCATGAATGATATGTAAATAGCATGAATATGATATTTAACAAGAAGTATGTTAGGGTTTGCTTACAACTTTTGGCTTTCAACAAAGAAAGGTAAGTAACATGTAAGGAAAAGGACTTTGATTGACAAGCTTCTCTTCACTTTAGCAACCCTTCTACTCTTGTATTCTTGAAGGATTTGTGATGAGGGTTTAGGTGACTTGAGTGGATCTAAACTCAAGAGAATCACCAAAAGTTTCTAAGGATTTGAAGTAGTTTGATGAATCAAAACCTAACTAGAGTTTATGTGTTGATATTGCTCTTGATTTCTTGATTATAATTTGAAGTAAACTAGCTAATGAAAGAGTGTTTGTGTGTGAGATATGGGATGACAAGAGAGGAGGAGGGGAGTATATATATGAGCTTGAGGAGGTTACTAATGAAGACTAGTCAAAGCTTGGAGAGCAAGCTTGGACATATGTAATCATCTTAAGGCTTATAGCATGAGATCAAGCCACATGGGTGATTCCCCCCCCCCCTAGAGGCGGTTCATATGGATAAGGAGGGGATGAGTTGGCTTTTGATGGTATTATCCTACTTATGTGACTAGTTTTGACTCCGTAAATTGCTAACCGTAAGTTGTTAAGCCACGAAACGTAAAACCGGGTATCGTAAAAATGTGAAACTTGGAAGAATGACTAAACTTGTCAAAATACTCCATAATAAAATATAAAATGAGTGGTAGGTTCCATTGGGGTGCTAAAACCCTGCTAAAACTAGAAACACGGGTCTAAAACGCGTAATACGTAAAACGTACGAATATTGTGTAAAATTGAGAAAAGTAAAATGTTACTTTTCTAATAGGATAATAATGATTTAAAATGACTTACAATGTCTATACTGGGCTCAGTCTAGTGTCGGTTGGTATTTAATGTCTTTTAGACATAAAACCGTAAGCCTAAAAATCAAGGAATGAATTTATAAAATCAAGGAATGATTTTTGGTCAAAGGATGAGAGAAAAATATGTTGACTTTTTTCAAAAATGTGAAAACTCAAATTGTCTTAGAAACGCGGTGCAGGTATAGGCTAAGGTTACGGCTAAGTAAAAGTGCTTAAAAACGAAAATTCCTGTTTCTCACGGCCGAGGTTTATTTGGTCACATTTTTCTCAGTCATGATTAATTCTCAAATAAATCATGAGTGTATCAAACATTTTTCTGATGCGGGAAAAATTAACGCAGTCGAGTTTCGTTGTGCGTAGGATTTTTGAATGACGTTTTACCCTAAAACGTGTAGTTCCTTAATAACTTTCGCGAAAATGATCTGATGAGTGTCAAACTTTTATTTTGCCATGAAAATGATTTATCATACGAGAATATGAAATAAAAAATCAAATTTCGGAAAAAAGAATAGTAAAAGTGAATAGTAAAAATGAATACTGAAATTTTCGGGAATAAAAGTTAACCTGAAAATGCGAATTGTTACACTTTTTTTCTAAAAAAAATGCGTAAAGGACTTTGAAAAAAAGAGTAAAATACCTTGTTCATCTCTGAACTTGTACCGAAAATACACGCAGAATCATTTTAAAAAATTGAATACACCAAAGGTCCATACTATTCACTTTTTGCATCACCCAAAGTCCCTTTGATAGTGTTCCACCAGTCAATGTCCGTTATCTACCAAACGCGCCTTTTTACACAAAGGACATAATGGTCATTTCATATATTAAATAATTTAGAGTATACCCATTAGCCTATGCCGTTGCATAAGCTGAAAAGACAATTATGCCCTCAGATTAAAATTATTATCCAACACACGAGCTTGCTTTACTATGGGAAAAGAGGAGGCATCGCAATATCGGAAAGAAAGATAGATCCAAGTATGTATATTGATGCAGGTTTTACATGGGGCACAATTCTTAATTAAAGTTTTAAAATTTGTTAACTAGTTTTGGAATATTTTTTAAGGTTGGTGAGTCAGGCTCTAACGAAGATGTAGGGCAAAATTCATGAAATTGCCTGCTCCCATGTGTCTTGCTGTGTGCTATATATATTTGCAGGAGAGAAAGAAAATTATAAAAGGAATGAAGGATCATGTCAGTAAGATAGCTTTAGATAGATTTGGCAGTATGGTAAGTATGAACAATCTTCTTTAAGCTCTCTGTCGTGGTGACGGAATTGATTTGAGTGAGATAAAAAGTTGGAATATCTTGTCTCTTGCTAAAAAAATTTCCTTGTACTATGTGCCTGCGTGTATTATCTCTGTTGTTGATGACACACAGTTAGTAAAAAGAGCCATCCTCCGTGAACTCCAAGCAGTGCTAAAGGAGTTGATTTTAGATAAGGTAATTTTCCCATGCCTTGTAAGTTGTAATAAATCTTAATCCATATAAGTTAACTAATTGTGAATTTTAATGAAGGTAATGTTACTAATTGTAAATTTTAATGTAATTTTAGAATGAAAGACATCCTTTATTGCAGCTTCTTCATCCAAATTGCTCACGTTATCTTAGTCTAGATGATTTTTCTTTGTTGGATTCATCTGTACCTTCTTTAGTTGCAACGGTAAATTTTTGTTAGACGCCCTTTAATTTTTGTAAAAGAACGTGACATGGCTTTTTAGTATTTAATAATTGCTCTCTTTTAACATTGGAGCTTTAGTCCAATGGTAAGGGTGCTTGTGCTTGAGTCAATAGACTTGGGATCAAGTCTCTTCTTGGCACTAAAGTCTAGTGATATCATTCCCTCACCGTAAACGCTCAGTTGACTGGACCAAGGAGGGCCTATTAGAGAAAATGGCCTAGGGTTAGATCCTAACTCCCAACTAATTAGGTCAATGAGAACAGGTGCTCATCGCATGAGGTCGGGTCCTTGGGGAAGGGTCCGGTTGGCATCAAAAGATGCATGGGATCAGGGTGTTCCCACCAATTTACACTTTTTGGAGAATAATTGCTCTCTTTTGGCATCAGGGTGGCGCAGAAGCAGAAACTGAAGCTAAGTCTTCAGATAGAGGTGATGAGGACATGAATGATGCAGATGAAACTGTAAAATCAGTAACGAGTGGGAAAAAAGATCCTGCATTAAGAAGAGGAGAGTTGTTGGTTGATAGTGGACTTGCTGAGGTACCGATGCGAAAACAGATTCTGATCATTAGATATTTTGTGGTTAAATATGTAGTTTTGTACGAGCTGCGACACTACTGCTTATTTAAGGATAAACTAACATTTAATTATTTATCCTTGCAATTAATATGATAAGAGATACTGTCACTCCCATTTCACAAAATGTTGTCTTTTTTACAAAGTAATATGCAATTTTGGTCATTTTATTTTATTTATTTTTTCTAAAGTTAATTTTCAGGATGCTCAAACGTTTGATAACTTAATTTCTACAATTTTAGGCGAACAAAACACATCCTAAAACTATCTTCTGTTGGTTATTATGTGTTTGAGTGTTCCCAGATTAGGGTTAAGATAATCAATGAGTACCGGATATTTACTTGAAATCGTGTTATCAATTTCCAATACAAACTACTCGACCGTATGCCTGGGTTACACAAATATCTCTATGGGATAAGACCAAGTGATGTTCTTGTTTTAGGCACAAATCAAGAACAGAATTGTATTCAAGTGTTTAGGGTTTGTGTTGATAATCGTATCCATGCAGAATGTTATGACCTCTATTTATAATAGAGAATACTCAAACCCTAGCCCATGAAATTTATGTATAATTAACGGCCCATTAATTATAATGTGGAAAACTAGAAGGGGGGGTTGAATAGTTTTACGTCTGTTTAATTTTTATAAAACAAATTGTTTAAATGTTTTCGTTGATTTATAAAATATAGATTCGATGATATATGAAATCTAGTTATACACAATATGAACAATACTAAGTATATATCTACTATGAAGCAATAATTATGTAAGTAATGAAATAAGTAAAGGATGGAAAGATCAAACCGAGAGACAAGCGATTTATAGTGGTTCGGCTACAAGGCACCTTCCTTGCCCTACTCCACTCCCCGAGCACCTAACTCGAGAGTTTTCTTCACTATATCAACAAGCTCCCTTATGGCGGAGAAAACCTTACACACCAATATACACACCAATTTACACACCAATCTACACACCAATCTACACACCAATCTTCACACCAATATACACGCCAAACTTCTTCACACCTATCTACACACCAATCTTCTTCACCTATCTATACACCAATCTTCTTCACACCTAGCTTTTACACACCAATCTTCTACACACCTTCTTCTACACACCAATCTTCACAACTAACCTATTTCACTACTAATCAACTTCTACTATCTACACAACTATTTTCTAACAAATATTCACAACTAATCACACTATGAAATAATAATTAATGATGATGCTTAAACAACTTAGATGTGGAGATCACAACTAGTTGTAATACTTCTTGTCTTGAGGGATAGAAGTATTCTTCTCTTGCACTTGAATGGATTATGTATGGATCACTTTGAAACAAAGATTTAAGAATGTATGATCAAAGGATTTATAGATTGGAAATGGAGATCTAGAACAGAAAGTTCTGAAGTGCAAAAGGTGGGGAAAAAGTCCAGGTTTAAGGTGGTATTTATAGGCAAAAGTTTCTGACAGAGGAGCGTGGCCGGTCCCCTTAAAGCATGGCCGGCCCCCTTAAAATTAAGGGGGCCGCCCCTTATAATTAAGGAGGCCGCCCAACTGTAACGGCCAGAAACTTTGTTTTTTAGTGGGGAAAGTTTATTTGGTGAAAAACTAACTGATTTTGGTTAAATATTTGAAATCATATATTTAGTATGATTAAAACATTTTTCCTTATTACCAAAAGTGTTTTTCAAAAATATATAATAAGATTATATAATTAAATAAACTTTGTATTAGTTAATTAAATACCCCTTTGATCATACATTGCACTAAACACTTTGTTTATTCATACCTTAAGTGATTTGGATGTAAAGAGAAATATTAATCACCAAATACTTGTTTATGTCATAAGTTTTAGTTCTTTGAGGTTATATTTTGTAATGATCAAAACATAGAGATATTGATAAAAACTTAATAATGTTTTTAAGGCATTATTTATGTCAACATATAACATAATACTTTCCATAATAGTAGGAATCAGTGGTTATCGGTGGAAGAAATAACACTAGCAGTGGTAATGTTAACACATCAGTGGAAAGAATAACACTAGCAGCAAAATCCACTGTCAGTAGAATCACACTATCAGCAGAAACAGATTCATGCTATCAGCAGAATCAATACATAACCACTATTGAGTTAGGGGATTCAGTGACCAAATGGGTGTACACTCCATACCTCCAAACCCATTACCAGGTGTGAATTAATCCCTCAAGTGCACTAAATATTCCAACAATCCTCCCCAAATTTAGTTCACTTCCTTTGCATGAAAAAATAAACACAAAACAAAACATATGCATAAATGAAAATATCTTGAAGATTGAATTCTCATCTTAGTACATTATACGTTCAAATATTCGAGAATCAGGGTGTTCCAAGGAATTGAACCCTTCAACCCATTTGAATACCTGAAGATAAATACACATACATTTTCAAACACTAAAATAAACCTGACACTATACAAGCCATGTGTCCATATCCAATTCATAAATGTTGTAAAAGCTAAAAGTTCAAAGCTTCCTGAAGCGGCAAAACTTCAACATTTACATAGGCAGTTCCTCTTTATTCATGCTCCTGCTTAGCACTTTTTCAAAGAAAAATAACCATTGAGAAGTAAAGACTTCATCCTCCTTTTTCAGTAGGTTCTGAGCACAGCCTTGGGATGACAATAAAATATGTGCTCCAGTCCACTAAATGTTCAACTTTCCACATTGAACTCAGCTCCCAAGTTTCCTCATGAGGGAGTTGGATGTCTTAGCATTCAGTGACTAAGTTGGACTTCAAACCCATCCCTTTTGCAGACATTAAAACCAAGTCTCTAGCTAAACTCTTCGTCAAGTGATCAACTAAGTTTTGTTGAGATCTAACAAACTCTATAGATACCACCCCATTCATGATAAGTTCACGAATCATGCTATGCCGTACACCTAAGTGTCTAGACTTCCCATTGTATATTTGGCTATAAGCCTTTGACAATGTAGCAGCACTATCACAACGGATAGAAATAGGAGCTATAGGTTTAGGCCACAATGGAATCTCAAGAAGCGAGTTTTTCAACCATACAACTTCTTTGCCAGCAGCTGCTAAAGCCACAAATTCAGATTCCATGGTTGAACTGGTAATGCAAGTTTGTTTCTTGGATGCCCAAGAAATTACACCTCCACCAAGTAGGAATACCCAGCCACTAGTAGACGAATTGTCTTCAGTGTTACTGATCCAACTTGCATCAGTGTATCCTTCTAATACTGAAGGATAACCAGTATATGAGAGACTATAATCCATAGTTCTCTTCAAATACTTAAAAAACCCTCTAAATTGCTTGCCAGTGATGAGCACTAGGATTACTAGTATACCTGCTCAGTTTACCCACAGCAAAAGCAATGTCAGGTCTTGTACAAATCATGGCGTACATCAAGCAACCAATCACCCTAGAATACTCAAGTTGAGATACAGCTTTGCCAGTATTAGGCATTGGCTTCTCACTTGTATCCATAGGAGTACTCACTGGAGTACACTCAAAGTAATTAAATTTCTTCAACACCTTCTCAATGTAATGAGACTGAGATATAGAAATTTTGTTACTTTCATGTTTAATCCTAATGCCAAGGATAACATCAGCCTCCCTAATATCCTTCATGGAGAACTTTGATGACAAAAATGCCTTTGTAAGGTTAACCTGATTTTGGTCAGTGCCAAAGATCAACATGTCATCAACATATAGACAAATAATGACCCCTTTACCAGATTCATCAAATTTGCTATATACACATTTGTCAGCCTGGTTAAGTAAATAACCACTAGACAAAACCACTTCATCAAACCTTTGATGTCATTGCTCCTGTTTTAGTCCATAAAGAGACTTAATCGGTTTACACACCTTGTTTTCATTGCCAGGCATGATGAAGCCCTGAGGTTGGTTTATATAAACTTCCTCATCTAAGTCACCATTCAAGAAAGCTGTCTTCACATCCATCTGATGAATAATCAAATTGTGAATTGATGCCAAAGCAATCAGCAATCTTATGGTACTGATACAAGCCACAGGAGCATAAGTATCAAAAAAGTCTATTCCTGACTTTTGTCTAAAGCCCTGAATAACTAGTCTTGCCTTGAACTTTTCAATAGTTCGATCTACCTTCATTTCTTTTTGAAAATCCATTTACTACCTAGAGGTTTGCAACCAGGTGGTAGATCAGTCAACACATTAGTGTTGTTGCCCATGATGGAGTCCATCTCATCATTAATTGCTTTTTTCCAGAAAGCAACATCCTGGGACTTCATTGCTTCTTCAAATGTTTTAGGATCATCCTCAACAATGAAGCAATAGGAGTATTGGTCAGAGACCTCATCCCTTGTTCCTTCAATTAAATACAATTGAAACTCAGGTCCAAATATGACCCTTTTACTCCTTCTGAGCTCAGGTTCAAGTTGTTGTTCCACAACCTCATCAAAAACCTCATCAAGGATCTCTGAACCACCAGTATCATCAGTTCCATTTGGAATCCTCTGATTTGGTCTAGGACTGATGAAAATCTATTCTTTTCAAATAGTGCATCCCTTGATTCAATTATTGAGTTAATTGAAACAGATTCATTAGGTTCAATAACATAGAACCTATATGCCTTGGAATGCTCAGGATATCCAGCAAAGATGCATTCAATGCCTCTTTCACCTAAAGTTTTCTGCTTTAGATCAGGGAGTCTTATAACAGCCCTACAACCCCAAACCCTAAGATAATTCAGGTTGGTTTTCTTTTTAGTCCAAAGTTCATAAGGGGAAACCTTGTTCTTTTTATTGGGAACTCTATTTAACAAATAGCAAGCTCTTAACATAGCTTCACCTCAGAACCCTTGACTCAGCCCTGAATAAGACAAGATGGAATTAACCATCTCCTTTAGCACCCTGTTTTTCCTTTCAGAAATACCGTTTTGCTGAGGAGTATAAGGGGCAGTCGTTTCATGTATTATACCAACAGACTAAAAATATAGAGTATCCATGTACTCACCTCCCCTATCAGTCCTGAATCTTTTGATTAGAGACCCTTGTTGCAATTCAACTTCAGCTTTAAATACTTTAAATTTATCTAATGCTTCATCCTTAGTATGTAACAAATAAACATAACAAAACCTAGAAGCATCATCAATAAAAGTCACAAAGTATTTCTTGTTCCCCAAAGAGGGAGTAGCATGTAGATCACATGGATCACTATGAATCAGCTCCAAAACTTTAGTTTCACGTTTTACACTTTGAAATGATTTCTTAGTAATTTTTGTCATCATGCAAGTTTTACACCTTTCAGTGTCCATATTAAAGGCTGGAATTAACCCATCCTTAGACATATCTCGCACTTTTAAAGTGTACATGGCCAAGTCTTGCATGCCATAGGGTTGAATCATTAAGTTTAGAGGTTGATATAAAAGCAGAATTAACATTATCATGAACAATATTAAGTCTAAACATTTGATTACACAAATATCCAAAACCAAAAAACACACCATGTTTAGATAAAATAAACTTATTAGATTCAATCACTTGTTTATAACCACAATTATTCAAAACACTACTAGAAACCAAGTTCTTTCTAATATGAGGGACATGTAAAACATTAAACAACGAAACAATCTTTCCAGAACTAAACTTCAAATCAACACATCCTTTTCCATGCACCAGGGCAGTTGACTCGTTTCCCATGAAGAATAGAACCATCATTCGTTGACTCATAGGTCTTGGACCAGCTTCTATCATTACACACATGAATTGTTTCACCATAGTCAACCCACCAAGCAACATCATCATCCTGCACAAAATATATTTCAGATATATATGTAACATAATAAATCTCAAAAGACTTATTAAATATATTCTGACCTTTCAGAGAATTGGTGTTACCACTCCCTCCACTTATGCCTGATCCATTGGTTTTATTGCCAATCTTAACACCTTTATAATCCTTCCTGAAGTGTCCAGTTTTACCACACTTCTAACAAGTCACTTTTGGTTTCTTGTTAAGATCAGATTTGGTGTTATAATCCTTCCTGAAGTGCCCTTGTTGTCATTGTTCCTAGAGGAGTTGTTATGCTCCACCATATTGACAACTGATGGACCAGTAGCATTGCTACTCTTTGGTTTGTCAATGTCTTGTGCTTTGAGTGAATCCTCAATACGCAAGTGGTTGGCCAACTCAACAAGAGTTAATTTCTCCTTCTTATGTTTCAGAATATGCTTAAAATCTTTCTAAGAAGGAGGTAATTTATCAATGATACAAGAGACTGAAATAGCCTCATCCATGTTCATCTTGTGTTTTGTGAATCGACCAAGTATACTAAGAAGTTCATTGTATTGTTCCATGACAGGTCTAGAATCAACCATTTTTGTAACAATTCGCATTTTCAGGATAATTACCATTCCCGGAAAATTTCACTATTCACTTTTACTATTCATTTTTCCCGAAACTTTCCCGAAAGTTGATTTTTATTTGATATTCTCGAGTGATAAATCATTTCCATGGCAAATTAAATGTTTGACATTCGTCAGATCATTTTCGTGAAAGTTATTAAGGAATTACACGTTTTAGGGTAAAACGTCATTCAGAAATTCTACGTACAACGAAACTCGACCGCGTTAAGTGACCCCGCATCAGGAAAATGTTTGACACCCTCATGATTTATTTGAGAATTAATCGTGACTGAGAAAAACATGACCAAAGACTTCCCAGCAGGTCACCCATGTCGGTACTAATCTCACATGAGCACGCTTAACCGAATGGGCGATTAACCGTTAGACCACAAAACGAGTTTCTAAGACATTTTGAGTTTTCAAAATTATTAGAAAAAGTCAACATAATTTTCCCTCCTCCTTTGACCAAAAATCATCCCTTGATGATATAAGTCATTTAGTGATTTTTAGGCTTACGGTTTGATGTCTAAAAGACATTTAATACCAATCGACACTAGACTGAGCCCAGTCTAGACATTATAAGTCATTTTAAATCATTTTTATCCTATTAGAAAAGTAACATTTTACTTTTCTCAATTTTACGCAATATTCGTACGTTTTACGTATTACGCGTTTTAGACCCGTGTTTCCAGTTTTTAGCAGGGTTTACCACCCAAATGGATCCTACCACTCATTTTATATTTTATTATGGGACATATGGACATGTTTATCAATACTTTCAAGTTCCATAATTTTACGACACCCGGTTTTACGTTTTGAGGCTTAATCATTTACGATTGGCATTTCCCGGAGTCAAAACTAACTAGATATCTTGGATAATACCATCAAAAGTCCACACTTGTTCTCCAAGGGTTGTGAACCGCCTCTAGGGGGGAGGATTCACACTTGTGGCATGATCTCATGCTAAGTACTCTTAGATTGCATCCATGTGTTAAACTTGGTGATCAAGTGTTGACAAGTCAACACTTCTAACCTCCTCAAGGCCATATAAAGCCTCCTTGCCTCTCCTTGAACGTCCACAACACACACACAAACACCATTCCATTTTCTAATTCACTCCAAGTATTATCCAAAAGAATCAAGAGCTTAAACAAGGTTGAAACCCTAGATAGGTTATCATTCATCAAACACTTCCATAACCTTATATACTTGGTGATTTCTCTTGAGTTTGAATCCACTCAAGTCACCTAAACCTTCATCATCCATCTTTCAAGAATACCAAGGGTAGAAAGATTGCATGAAGTGAAGTGGGTTGAAGCAAGTCTATCAAAGTCCTATCCTTACATGTTAACATCCTTTCATCTTTGAAAGCCAAAAGTTGTGAGCCAAACCCTAACTTGATTCTTGTTAAATAATCATGTTCATGTTATTTACATATTATTTGTGCTATATTATGTCTTGTAGTTATGTCCATGATGTATAAAAGTGAGCAAAACAAGTTATTGTTATTGATTGTTACAACAAGTTACTAAAACAAGTAAACTAGTGGCTTTCTTGGTAAGACCTGATCAAAATGGTAAAAATATGATGTTGGATCATTACATATTACAGTATAGGACTTAACAAGGAAACCATAGCAATTTGAACCACCCAAAACGAGTATACGAGTCAAAAGTTATGGCGATTTGATTACCAAAGATTTCCGGCAAAACTGCCAAATAGCTTCCTGATCAAATTTGGGTTTTGAAAGTCCTACTTCTGGTCCGATTCATCAAAAAGTTAAAACACGAAAGTTGTCCGGAACGACGTTTTCGTTCAGGAACAAAGAAGCTCGAGCCTTGAAAACGCTTTCCGAGCGATAAAATTCTTCAAATTCTAAACAGCCCATTTTTAGACAAAGTCATTACATATAGGTTATGGTTTATGAAGACCAAAGGGGTCTTATGACCTATAATCAAGACCACCACCATGGATAGAGCCAAGGTTGTGTCTCATGACCTTGGAACAAGGACCAAAGGTCATGGCTAGGCCATGACGAGATGACCATAACAACTTACATAGGCGTAAACATGAAACAATGAATTAGGCGATAACATGAACAAGCAATTTGGATCTACTTCACCTAAAAGGAAACCATGAAATATTACCAAGAGAAAATGGTCATTCAAGACTTATGAAACTACCCCTAATAACAATCTTCATGTACTAATAAACTTTCCTAAGTTTATTCAAATATCGGACATGTAACTTTTCGGATCAAAACTTATATCTATATCTTTCATCAACTACTACAATAGTAGGGAGCCTCATGTGAGGAGTTCATTATGTAAGCCGTCGAGTTGAGTTGTGGATTTACGAATTAAAGTGTCCTGGCTCCTCGAACGCTTACTAACATGACTTCTGAATTATGTCGGCCCGAACGGTAGTAAACGATATACAAAACATACATGTTTCATGAATCTTTCTTTCAAAGACTTATACTATACATCATACCACATCATGGACTAAGTGCAAGATATATATTGGCATGTTTATGTCTCCTTAGACATTACTTCGATCCTAAGTCGCAACATTCGATTATAGGTTGCTCGTAGAAACCTTCACGATTCAACCATTACATTCATTACTTGCTATCTTACTTAAGGTGAGTTCATAGCCCCACTTTACATTACTTCAATGTTTTACAAACCCTTGGGGGGGATACATGCTATTATTTTTCTACTCGAACACAATGCTTTCTACTGTATGCTATTCGACTATGTTTTATTATCACTAAGTAACATCCTTGCCAAACCAAAATCCCTTATTATGAACCATTTAATCACTTGCGAGGGTTACATGCAAGTGAGCGCGAATATTGTGAATAGGCCTATTGGGATTGACGAATCCCATTTGTTTTGATTAGTTCAAACAAATGCATTAATATTTGAGACATTAGGTATGACGGCAAAGTACCTACCGGGATAAATCTGCCGATCGATATTGGTACACGTTAACGTTTTGGTTTCATAAGCTTAGTGTATAATACATTTTATGGGTGTATAATAACGTAGCCTACCTGTTTTGTTTTCCAAACATTGGTGTGAGTCTACAGCTCACACTACGATTATTGTGTTCAAATGATTTACCTACAAACACTACGATTATGGTGTTCAAACGATTTACCTACAAACACTACGATTATGGTGTTCAAACGATTTACCTACAAACACTACGATTATGGTGTTCAAACGATTTAACCACCAACACATTGTGTTCAAACGATTTAACAAACTCTATGAATATCACTCAACCTTTGTGTTGACCTCTCAAGCATGTATTTCAGGTTCATGACGATCAAGGATGGCACGGAAGGACACGGATACTCAAGAGGGCTATAAATTTTATTATCATTCAAAAACACATTTATTATACATTGTAAACATGGAACCATTTGGGACCTCATTTTGTAAATCTCTGATATTTATACAATTTGAATGATAAATCTTTTAAAACGACTCAATTGGAGTTCGTTTTCTATTATTGTGACTATTGTGCTGTCAAGTAACACCCAGTTCGAATTCCGCTGCAACCATGAATTGGGGGTGTTACAGATTGGTATCAGAGACATGGTTATAGAGAAACGGGTCTAATTGAGACCTAAACTATAACTACAACTACAAGCAAAACCATTTTATAGCCTTCCGCTCTCCGTGTCTTCCATCCTCCAGACGATTATGGACTTTGTAAGCATGTTATGCTTCACAAACATATAAGTATATTTATATATACATACGAGTTATTTTCAATCATTTTATCTAAACATATCTACACATGCCTATTCTATGGCATTTCGACACAACCACATTCTCCCAACCATGTTCCTACTCCAACATTTTATATCCAAGACATTGTAACTAATTACAAGGGTCTTTTCTATTTCCCGGACATTGTATGACACAATGGTCTAATCTACTTCCGAGACATTGTGATTTGTGCAATGGTCTCTGGAATTATTCCACCACCTCATCAACATCATTTCATATGATATCAAAAACCCATCACAATCTATCGATTTCCAAACAAGAAATATGAGATTTCTAAAGGATAAACTAATCCATCACCTACAAAAGCTGAAGTTTCTCTACATTCATCAAAGTTTTCTGATGAAACCTTCATTATTAAAAGTTCGTGATCCTGGCCAAGTATGTTCTATTTTAGAACTACTTAAAATTTCCTTTCCATACGTACCTACCCTTCCTATCTTCTATTCAATGGAATATGAAAACATACGTTACAAGTCTTGTATGGACGGGACTTGCAACTTAAGGGTTTGACATCGCCTTTGTTTAAATGGACAGTTTCCCAAAAGCAACGAACATATCACAAGTATACCTAATTTAGGTATTTGAAAATTTTATCGAACCTCGGCTAAATATAGACTAGTCACCTATATTTAACCTAGGGACAGTGGAATATAGTCTGACTAACTATATTTGACTTAACATTTTCAAATACTGAGAGTAGTTGTACTAGGGTTATGTTTAGGTTGATTTCCTACATGAACACGATAAACCACCAGAATACATTAAAACAATCTAGAGACACGATAATGTCTTACCACTCAGCGAAATCTTAACACCTTATTTGTGTTACCTAATTTCATTCTTGAAATTTTTCATTTATGAGATAATCCGAACTACTATCTTGGGATAGTTATCAATTATTCTCTACATCCTGTAGAAGTACCATCCTGTTTAGGATACCATTCCATCATAAACTTTTAAAATCTCTTAAGATTTTCAAAACAAACTCAACATCTATACCTAAGAGTATTAATGTTAAGCATACACTACACACTTTTGTTCATCAACATATCATAACATTATCTTCACAACCGTTGGAACCACAAGCTCATTAACAGATCTTGATGCACTCTTAAAGCTCAAATCATCCTTAGTTACACCACAAACACCCTTATCAGCTTTACAAGATTGAATATTCATCTTGTACTTTTGGAACGCCAATATCATCTCATAATACACTACCTTGTAACTCACCGGCTAAGTATGAATGTTGTGTTGGGAATTCTTAAGTAGGATGATTTGTAATTATTTGAATGGATTGGGATGCCTTTTCATTTAAATAAAGAAATTGTAAATCATCGAACCATACGTTTATATTCCTTTAGTTACATTGTTTGGGATGCCTCTCTATGTAAATAAAGAATTATAAACAAGTGGGCTTATTTGTATCCGAAATAACATAAGTATGAAGTCAACCTACATTACATTGCTCGGGTATGGCTTGATACCTACATTACATTGCTCGGGTATGGCTTGATACCTACATTACATTGCTCGGGTATGGCATGATACCTACATTACATTGCTCGGGTATGGCATGATACCTACATTATATTCGCCACAAGAAATCCTATCTTTTCACCGACATCGCTTCAAACCATGACATAAACACTAGGTACAACAACCGATTACCTACTAGACTATGATTGCGACTACTATCCCAATTTCCATTGATATTCCACTACTATATCAATTTCCATTTATTGGATTCCTATGTAAATTGCTATTGTTGTTCAACTGTTATATCAATTGCTATTGATACTTGACAACTATATCAATTTCCATTTTGATATTTAACTATATCAATTTCTGTACAACTACTATATCAATTTCTATTAATAATCGACTGCTATATCAATTTTCTTTGATATTCGACTATTATATGGATCTCTACTGATATTCAACCATGTTATCAATCTCTATTGACACACCATATTCTAAGACAAATCAAACTACATCACTAGTAATTCCAGACTTTGGTCCTCATAAGTAACCACACATCTTTATCGACACCACTCCAACATATGACACACATAGAACTTCGGGACGAAGTTCCCCGTAAGGGGTAGAGACTGTAACAATTCGCATTTTCAGAATAATTACCATTCCCGGAAAATTTCACTATTCACTTTTACTATTCATTTTTCCCGAAACTTTCCCGAAAGTTGATTTTTATTTGATATTCTCGAGTGATAAATCATTTCCATGGCAAATTAAATGTTTGACATTCGTCAGATCATTTTCGTGAAAGTTATTAAGGAATTACACGTTTTAGGGTAAAACGTCATTCAGAAATTCTACGTACAACGAAACTCGACCGCGTTAAGTGACCCCGCATCAGGAAAATGTTTGACACCCTCATGATTTATTTGAGAATTAATCGTGACTGAGAAAAACATGACCAAAGACTTCCCAGCAGGTCACCCATGTCGGTACTAATCTCACATGAGCACGCTTAACCGAATGGGCGATTAACCGTTAGACCACAAAACGAGTTTCTAAGACATTTTGAGTTTTCAAAATTATTAGAAAAAGTCAACATAATTTTCCCTCCTCCTTTGACCAAAAATCATCCCTTGATGATATAAGTCATTTCGTGATTTTTAGGCTTACGGTTTGATGTCTAAAAGACATTTAATACCAATCGACACTAGACTGAGCCCAGTCTAGACATTATAAGTCATTTTAAATCATTTTTATCCTATTAGAAAAGTAACATTTTACTTTTCTCAATTTTACGCAATATTCGTACGTTTTACGTATTACGCGTTTTAGACCCGTGTTTCCAGTTTTTAGCAGGGTTTACCACCCAAATGGATCCTACCACTCATTTTATATTTTATTATGGGACATATGGACATGTTTATCAATACTTTCAAGTTCCATAATTTTACGACACCCGGTTTTACGTTTTGAGGCTTAATCATTTACGATTGGCATTTCCCGGAGTCAAAACTAACTAGATATCTTGGATAATACCATCAAAAGTCCACACTTGTTCTCCAAGGGTTGTGAACCGCCTCTAGGGGGGAGGATTCACACTTGTGGCATGATCTCATGCTAAGTACTCTTAGATTGCATCCATGTGTTAAACTTGGTGATCAAGTGTTGACAAGTCAACACTTCTAACCTCCTCAAGGCCATATAAAGCCTCCTTGCCTCTCCTTGAACGTCCACAACACACACACAAACACCATTCCATTTTCTAATTCACTCCAAGTATTATCCAAAAGAATCAAGAGCTTAAACAAGGTTGAAACCCTAGATAGGTTATCATTCATCAAACACTTCCATAACCTTATATACTTGGTGATTTCTCTTGAGTTTGAATCCACTCAAGTCACCTAAACCTTCATCATCCATCTTTCAAGAATACCAAGGGTAGAAAGATTGCATGAAGTGAAGTGGGTTGAAGCAAGTCTATCAAAGTCCTATCCTTACATGTTAACATCCTTTCATCTTTGAAAGCCAAAAGTTGTGAGCCAAACCCTAACTTGATTCTTGTTAAATAATCATGTTCATGTTATTTACATATTATTTGTGCTATATTATGTCTTGTAGTTATGTCCATGATGTATAAAAGTGAGCAAAACAAGTTATTGTTATTGATTGTTACAACAAGTTACTAAAACAAGTAAACTAGTGGCTTTCTTGGTAAGACCTGATCAAAATGGTAAAAATATGATGTTGGATCATTACATATTACAGTATAGGACTTAACAAGGAAACCATAGCAAAATGAACCACCCAAAACGAGTATACGAGTCAAAAGTTATGGCGATTTGAAATTACCAAAGATTTCCGGCAAAACTGCCAAATAGCTTCCTGATCAAATTTGGGTTTTGAAAGTCCTACTTCTGGTCCGATTCATCAAAAAGTTAAAACACGAAAGTTGTCCGGAACGACGTTTTCGTTCAGGAAGAAAGAAGCTCGAGCCTTGAAAACGCTTTCCGAGCGATAAAATTCTTCAAATTCTAAACAGCCCATTTTTAGACAAAGTCATTACATATAGGTTATGGTTTATGAAGACCAAAGGGGTCTTATGACCTATAATCAAGACCACCACCATGGATAGAGCCAAGGTTGTGTCTCATGACCTTGGAACAAGGACCAAAGGTCATGGCTAGGCCATGACGAGATGACCATAACAACTTACATAGGCGTAAACATGAAACAATGAATTAGGCGATAACATGAACAAGCAATTTGGATCTACTTCACCTAAAAGGAAACCATGAAATATTACCAAGAGAAAATGGTCATTCAAGACTTATGAAACTACCCCTAATAACAATCTTCATGTACTAATAAACTTTCCTAAGTTTATTCAAATATCGGACATGTAACCTTTCGGATCAAAACTTATATCTATATATTTCATCAACTACTACAATAGTAGGGAGCCTCATGTGAGGAGTTCATTATGTAAGCCGTCGAGTTGAGTTGTGGATTTACGAGTTAAAGTGTCCTGGCCCCTCGAACGCTTACTAACATGACTTCTGAATTATGTCGGCCCGAACGGTAGTAAACGATATACAAAACATACATGTTTCATGAATCTTTCTTTCAAAGACTTATACTATACATCATACCACATCATGGACTAAGTGCAAGATATATATTGGCATGTTTATGTCTCCTTAGACATTACTCCGATCCTAAGTCGCAACATTCGATTATAGGTTGCTCGTAGAAACCTTCACGATTCAACCATTACATTCATTACTTGCTATCTTACTTAAGGTGAGTTCATAGCCCCACTTTACATTACTTCAATGTTTTACAAACCCTTGGGGGGGATACATGCTATTATTTTTCTACTCGAACACAATGCTTTCTACTGTATGCTATTCGACTATGTTTTATTATCACTAAGTAACATCCTTGCCAAACCAAAATCCCTTATTATGAACCATTTAATCACTTGCGAGGGTTACATGCAAGTGAGCGCGAATATTGTGAATAGGCCTATTGGGATTGACGAATCCCATTTGTTTTGATTAGTTCAAACAAATGCATTAATATTTGAGACATTAGGTATGACGGCAAAGTACCTACCGGGATAAATCTGCCGATCGATATTGGTACACGTTAACGTTTTGGTTTCATAAGCTTAGTGTATAATACATTTTATGGGTGTATAATAACGTAGCCTACCTGTTTTGTTTTCCAAACATTGGTGTGAGTCTACAGCTCACACTACGATTATTGTGTTCAAATGATTTACCTACAAACACTACGATTATGGTGTTCAAACGATTTACCTACAAACACTACGATTATGGTGTTCAAACGATTTACCTACAAACACTACGATTATGGTGTTCAAACGATTTAACCACCAACACATTGTGTTCAAACGATTTAACAAACTCTATGAATATCACTCAACCTTTGTGTTGACCTCTCAAGCATGTATTTCAGGTTCATGACGATCAAGGATGGCACGGAAGGACACGGATACTCAAGAGGGCTATAAATTTTATTATCATTCAAAAACACATTTATTATACATTGTAAACATGGAACCATTTGGGACCTCATTTTGTAAATCTCTGATATTTATACAATTTGAATGATAAATCTTTTAAAACGACTCAATTGGAGTTCGTTTTCTATTATTGTGACTATTGTGCTGTCAAGTAACACCCAGTTCGAATTCCACTGCAACCATGAATTGGGGGTGTTACAATTTTGTAATTGTTAAAATTACTTACAAGGAACTTCTTACTTGATGCATCCTCAACCATATACTTGGCTTCCAAGGAATCCCATAGTTCTTGAGAAGTTTCAACATTCTGATAAATATCAAATAGAGAATCAGACATACCATTGAGAATTAAACCACTGCAGACATAATCATCATTCTCCCATTTGCTTCTTGCCCTCATCTGTTCCATAGTAGCATCTTCTCCATAATCTTCTGGAATCTCAGTTGTCAGAACATAAACCACATTCATACTTGACAACAAGAAGTGCATCTTCTTTTGCCATCTTCTGAAATCAACACCTTCAAATTTTTCCAACTTGGAAAAGATAGCAGCCATTTGTCTCATAGCAGCAGCCATTGATTATCACTAATAGTTTCTATTGATTGTTGGTTATTATGTGTTTGAGTGTTCCCAGATTAGGGTTAAGATAATCAATGAGTACCGGATATTCACTTGAAATCGTGTTATCACTTTCCAATAGAAACTATTCGACCCTATGCCTGGGTTACACAAATATCTCTATGGGATAAGACCAAGTGATGTTCTTGTTTTAGGCACAAATCAAGAACAGAATCATATTCAAGTGTTTAGGGTTTGTGTAATCGTATCCATGCAGAATGTTATGACCCCTATTTATAATAGAGAATACTCAAACTCTAGCCCATGAAATTATGTATAATTAACGGCCCATTAATTATAACATAATACTTTCCATAATAGTAGGAATCAGTGGTTATGAATGGAAACAATAACACTAGCAGTGGTAATACTAACACATCAGTGGAAACAATAACACTAGCAGTGGTAATGTTAACACATCATTGGAAACAATAACACTAGCAGTGGAAACTAGCAGCAGAATCCACTGTCAGTAGAATCACACTATCAACAGAAATAGATTCATGCTATCAGCAGAATCAATACATAACCACTATTGAGTCAGGGGATTCAGTGACCAAATAGGTGTACACTCCGTACCTCCAAACCCATTACCTGGTGTGAATTAATCCCTCAAGTGCACTAAATTTTCCAACATCTTCTAGTGTCCCTATTGTTATACGACTATACATGTAATTATAATGTTTACATCTGCTTATCTTTATAGAGTCTCATTGATGCATGTACCGATAGTGCAGAGGAATTCCTTGGATCAAATCATGGAAGAGAGGTCTTTGTTTGAGGTAATAATATCAACAAATAACTACATGTGTCTTTCAAAAAATGTATTTGCTAATTTACACATAACTTTACTTTAATAATTTATCTTAAATTTACATGTAAGTAATTAATTTTTATTATTTTTATTTATTTATTTTTTTTTTTTTGTGCAAAGGTGAACATATATTATTACTCACAAAGAATAATACAATAGTGACATAGAGTATAGACATGCCTATACTTCTATAATAGAAATACATCATAGAAACATACTAGAGCTAACAAGCTATCTCAAAACAGACTAACAAGAGACTGAATACACTTAGGCCAGCAGCCAAGAATACATCCACTGCATACAGGCAAACTACCTCCAGTTTATGACATTCCGGTAGCTTTATTCACCTTAAGGAACCAAAATTACCATCCAATTACATTTCCCAACTCCCCCCCCCCCCCACCAAAGCCATTCAACCTACAACCACAATGGCCAAAGTGGGTAAGGAGTCAGGCATAATTGGGAACCTATACCCCTCCAAATCAAGAGCTATACCAACTGTGCTACATTTCCATCTCAAGAATGGCTTCACACAGTTGGGAACACATACCTTGAGGGAGGACCAACCTTACCTCCTTAGCAATGTATAACTAGGACCATGTAGGTTCATCTTTCACTCCTCACAATTCCTAGTTTCATACATTGCCACACCAATTCACTTACCCTTCTCAAGAGGAAACTCACTTTATGATGTACAAATAATCTATTTGACTGTACTCTCCCAAACACCCTGTAGTTACCTAAAAAAGGCCCACTAAAGGGAATTTAGGAACAAACAGTAATAGACTACTTATATACCAAGTTACAGAGCCATCTCTTGAATTGAATTGTAAAGTACATTCAATGTTCCAGAGTAGAAATTGAATGACAAGTTAACAGCCTTTAAGAATGCATCATCAGAATGCATCAGCAGAAATGATCAAATTCAACTCTGCAATTCCAAGTTACAACAACAACTTACATGATTTCAGACCTCAGACTTCCTATATTCATCAGTCAAAACAAACAATCACAACAGATCAGCCTTACATTGAATGTTATCTTAGCTGTTGATTCACTTTCATTTTTTACTCACAAAAGTCTCATTGTTTTAACGTGGTATGAATGTAGGTTGCGTCAAGGGGTGCAGACAACATTCTTAGCCCACATTTGGATGAAAAGTTGGCTTCTTTGCACGAAGCTATAGCATCTGTCGTAGCAACCCCTAAATCAGAGGAGGAAGAAGTGGAACATCTTCTCGAAAACTTCCATTCAAGTAGGACAATAAGAAAAATAATACTCGGATCACCTTAATTTGCATCTACTTTATCGGAGAAAGTTTTCAAAGGGAAGTGTAAGACATGGCCCAAGGTCACAGGTATCTTAACCATAATGATTTTTCTTAGAGCCTTTATATTTTTTCTCTCTTTCTGATGTATCGTAATGGCCGATTCCATTGGTTATAATTGAAAAAAAGTCAAAAAGATTTGTGGCCAGTGAAAAAGTAATCATGTTATAAGTTTGTTATTCAAACAAATATGTTTACTTTCATTTCAATCTGACCCACACACTAATTGTTGACCCGTTACCCAAACCTACCATGTCTTCACCTCTAAGGAGACCCATAATATGTAAACTGACTGTTACTGCAAAACTGTTTTACAGTGCCAAGGTAGTATGTGCATACTTGGAAACCACCAATCCTAAAATGCTTAAGTTAGCAAAGAAAGAATTCCAGCCTTTACTGAAAGAAGGTGTCCTCAAGTTACCCAAGCATAATCAACCAAAAAAATCAGCCTAAACAACCGAGCCAGATGAGTCCAGAACTAGGCGTTTATTGTGGTTTTACTTGCTTCACAGAATTATAGTCTAAACTATATGCCATAAGAAGATGGTAGTTTAAGTTTGTAAACAGCATGTTTATGCTATAATTTGCAAGTCAAAGTTTTGTTTTTTCTTAATCATTATTTCGATACGACCTTATTCCATGTAATCAACATTTAACGCTATACATGATTTTTGTAGCGCTATACATGATTTTTGTAGACAAGTTACCTTGCTCCGACGGGATTTGCTATTCATCTTGTTGTAGTCATGGACTAGCAACTGTCTAGTATTTATCTTTTTTTGTAAAACATTTTGATTGTTCGAAACTTAGAAGTAGACACTTGAGGCATGTTTGGTGTGGGGGAATTGGAATCAAGGAATAGTTTCCTCCCATATAATGATGTTTGTCTAGACCTAAATGATTTTTGGAATAGATATCATATACAAATAAAGTTTGTAACGGACATATATATTAGCTTGTATATGAAGGTAAGAAGAAAAGGAATGCAAGAATGGACATATCATAAGTGCTTTCTATCGGGCAGCTATCTGTGTAAAAGTTAAGCCATTGCTTGAACTTGCTGGATAAGAGATTGAAGAGAAACCAGTACCAGGTAAGTTCCTATCTGTGAAAAATGCTGGCTGTTTAGGTTTTGGCAATGCACCTTCATTGCCTAACATGAGAACCACCGACGACATGTTTGGCCTATCTTCTGGACTTTTTTGAACACATAATAAGCCAACTTCTATCGATCTTAAAACTTCCGATGGATTGCTTGCCTCAGCAAAACTTGAATCCAGGAGTTCCATTGACTTTCCTTCACTATGCATCCTCCATGCCTAAATATAAATGTGGCTTTAATTATTAGACGGTAGAGTTATGCCCGATAAATTTGAAAATCAAGCAACTTACATGTCCAATAAGGTTATTGTTATGCTCAGAATGAACAAATCCCCTGTTTCTCTTCCCACTCACAATCTCCGGCACTAATACACCAAAGCGGAAAACATCCCACTTTATTGTGAAAAGACCATCTAGCATATACTCTGGTGACATGTAACCGCTATACATAGAATAATGTTTACAAGTCTTAAAAATAAAGAACTTAACAAAAAGTGAATGAAGATAAATCAGAATGTTGTATCTTACTAGGTACCAACAACTCTCTCTGTGTTAGCTTCAGTTTCATTTCCTCCAAAGCTTCTAGCTATCCCAAAGTCTGATATTTTTGGGTTCATATCCACATCTAATAGAATATTGCTAGGTTTAAGATCTCTGTGAATGATTCTTAATCGTGAATCTCGATGAAGATAAAGAAGTCCTCGCGCAATTCCTTTGATGATGTTGAGTCTCTTTGTCCAATCAAGGAGTGTGCTTCGCGTTTTATCTGCACATGTATCATGTAGGTTTACCGTAGTAAGTTACTATTGTCGATTTAATGGGAATTATATGATACTGACCAAATATAAACTCGTCCAAGCTTCTGTTTGGCATGTATTCATATATCAACAACTTCTCGTCTCCCTTGATGCTACACCCGAGGAGCTTGACAAGATTCCGGTGCTGAAGTTTTGAAATGCATATAACTTCATTCATGAACTCATTACTTCATGAACTCATTACTTCATTACTTCATTCATATTTTTTTTCTATCAATGGCATGTTTAAACATTTTCACTTCATAATTTTGTTATCCATTATGAATTAGAATGTTTGATGAGGCAAAAAATGAACCGTTTTTAGGGGGTCATTTAAGCCCGAATTCAAATTTATTTGATCAAATATTTCCTTAAATCGTTCCTTTTGTGATTTTAGGTACTTTGGGAGAGAAATCTGGAAAAGGAAGCAATTCAGACGTTTTTGGAGCATAAAAGTAAAGAAAACGCCAAAGTCTTAATTTTTCTTGCTGGGAACAGTAAGTGACGGCGTCATGAAGAAAATCTTGACGGCGTCAAGAGTAATTTCCATGACGGCCCAGTACAGATTTGACGGCGTCACGAAGTAGGGCGTCAAGAGGAAAATGCATGACGGCCTGGAAACACATAACACTTGACGGCGTCAGATCTGGATCAAGGCAGTCCGAGATTTATTTTGGCGGCGAGATGACGGCGTCACAAATTTGTTCTTGACGCCGTCAGACCCTATTTCCTATATATAGTTTTCTAATTTTCACATTAAAAAGAGAGAAGTTTTGGGTGAAACCCTAAGTACGAACTTGGTACGAATTTTACAGGTTTTTCAAGGGTTCTTAGCCCTTGAGCCCTTTCATGTGTAATTGAGATAAGTATTCTTTTAATTCAATCAATATGTCTATGTGTTGGTTGTCTATATCTTGTTCTTGTCTTAATTCCATCATGCTAGGCTAGATCTATCGTGTGTTTGCTTGGATGAACCTAGATGTTAATTATGTGTTGATTACTTGTTTATAGTTGTATTGGATGAATGATTTCGATGTTAGGCTTAAGAAAACTGGCAGATCTCCAAATGGTAACATGCTTGAACGTCTTAGGAAACATGAACTGACGTGCACTAGGTTTTATTGGTTGTATTTAATGCATGAGTAAATTCTAATGATCCCATGTTAGGAGCTTCTTAGCCGGCTCGACATAGGAGTGAAGTAGGCACTCATAGGATTGGGGAATTAAGTGCGCCACCCCATGAATGGTATTAAGGAATACAATCCATCATCCACACAACTATAACAAGTAATTAACATGTAAAAGATATCTAGGGAGTAGTGAAATCTAAGTAAACACATTTTCTCTACTTATTGCTCACAACCTTAGTATAATTTAGTTTATTTTCATTTTTAGTATTTTATTTTGATTGCATCGTTAGTATTGGTTTAGTTGACTAGCAACTAATTCCGCCCAAATCCTTCAAACCCGAGATTTTTACTTGCTTTCTAAAAAATATAAAAATACAAAAATAATCATCCCTCATCTTTAGAACTAGTATTTAGGTTTTCTAATCCTAGCGACACTATTCCTAGCTGAACGATCAATCCCCCGGTACTTGTCACTATACTATACTACAACGATCAGGTACACTGCCTGGTGGGGGTCGTAAGCTTCTCGAGATCCCTCGAGAGGTAATGCCTGGTGCGATTCCCACGTATCAAGTTTTTGGCGCCGCAGCCCGGGGAATAGTTATTCTCTAGGTTAGAATTTCTTTTTATTACGTCTACTTGCTAGATTCCTTTCTAATAAGATTTTATTTTTATTTTTAGGTTTTCTTTAGTCTATATTTTCTTTGTGTCTTTGTTTGTAAAAACCTTTCCATTGACTATTCCGTTAGCCATTATGGAGAACGCGAATCCACGATACTACCAATCACGAAATTCACCCACTCCAAATGACATCTTGATGTTTAAACAACATGAGGATGAACCTATCTATGATGCATGGGATCGTTTTAAATATTTACTCCGAAAAGTCCCTCATCATAATTTCGATCTGTGGTCCCAAATTGAAATATTTTACCATCGTGCCGACCACTATACCAAAATGGACATTGGCCATGCCGCAGATGGGGACCTTTGGGGATTAAGTGTTAATAAAGCATGGGAAACCATAGAGAATTGTGTCATACTTGCCAAAAAAATGGACAACCCAACAAACGTTGTTACGGATCAATTGATAGCAAGTTTAAGGGAACAAGCAAGAAGATTGTTTGGGGATAAACCTATAGATGAGATAACTGGGCACACGGGGTGGTTTGATTTCACCACAATACAAGCTGAGCACATTGGTAATCCTGATAAGATGGAGGATAGAGTTGAAAATTTAAACCCACCAAGTACCCCACAACTCCTACCATCATTTGAGGCATATACACCGCCCGTGACTTATTTGGATGAAGTAGAAAAGACTTTAGGAATCCCAATTGAGGTAGAACCTTTGAACCAAACACAACTAGAGGATATAGGTTTGAATACTTATAATGATAACCTTACTCTTTGTTCTAGGGAAGTTCCTAGTTTTGATGAACCAGAGCCTCAACCAAAACCATTACCTAATCTTCCATCCTTGGATGAAAATTTAGGAATTGAAATAGGTTCCGATCCACCCATCAAACCATATAGTCTGGGTAGTCTTAGGACAAAGGTAGTAGACTCTAAGCCTTGTAGAGAGGAAGCTGACACAGGAGTGGAAAATGACCTTACACGCTTACATCACCCATTTATGATTAATCACAAGAAACATTATGGGTTTAAACTGGGTTTATTAGGTCAAGATGGATCCCCAACTAATAATCTCTTGAAGTTGATTGAAAATGATCCCTTTCTAGGAGAAAATCTTAATCCACCCATTGACCCGATTGAATTAGGTAAGGTTATGATGATAAGAGCACACCCCTTTGAGCATATAATTCATCCACCACTCTTTCCTCACATGGCATATTTTCACCCTAAGGGTGTGTATCGCTACTTCCACCCGCACTTAATCCTAAGTGTAGGGAAAACCTCACCTATTTCCGTTAAATAAGGGTAGAGTCAGGTGTAACAATTCGCAATTTCAGGTTAATTACCATTCCCGGAAAATTTCACTATTCACTTTTACTATTCATTTTTCCCGAAACTTTCCCGAAAGTTGATTTTTATTTGATATTCTCGAGTGATAAATCATTTCCATGGCAAATTAAATGTTTGACATTCGTCAGATCATTTTCGTGAAAGTTATTAAGGAATTACACGTTTTAGGGTAAAACGTCATTCAGAAATTCTACGTACAACGAAACTCGACCGCGTTAAGTGACCCCACATCAGAAAAATGTTTGACACACTCATGATTTATTTGAGAATTAATCGTGACTGAGAAAAACATGACCAAAGACTTCCCGGCAGGTTACCCAAGCCAGCACTATTCTCACATGAGCACGCTTAACCGTATGGGCGATTAACCGTTAGACCACAAAACGCGTTTCTAAGACGATTTGAGTTTTCAAATTATTAGAAAAAGTCAACATATTTTTCCCTCCTCCATTGACCAAAAATCATCCCTTGATGTTATAAGTCATTTCGTGATTTTTAGGCTTACGGTTTGATGTCTAAAAGACATTTAATACCAACCGACACTAGACTGAGCCCAGTCTAGACATTATAAGTCATTTTAAATCATTTATAACCTATTAGAAAAGTAATATTTTACTTTTCTAAATTTTACGCAATATTCGTACGTTTTACGTATTACGCGTTTTAGACCCGTGTTTCCAGTTTTTAGCAGGGTTTTACACCCAAATGGAACCTACCACTCATTTTATATTTTATTATGGAGTATTTTGACATGTTTAACCATTCTTCCAAGTTTCGTATTTTTACGATACCCGGTTTTACGTTTCGTGGCTTAACCATTTACGGTTAGCATTTTACGGAGCCAAAACTAACTCAATAACTTGGATAATATCATCAAAAGTCCACCCTTGCTCCCCAAGGTTGGCAAACCGACTTAGGGGGGGGATTCATCCCCTAGGTGGCTTAATCCCATGCTTTAAGCCTTAAGATGTGAACATGTGTTCAACTTGGTGAGCAAGTGTTGACTAGTCAAGGTTCTAACCTCCTCAAGACCTTATTTAAGTCATTCTCTTCCCCTCCTTGGCCATTCCAACGACCCACACACATAAAAACACACCATCATCTCATCCTTAGCTCATTTACTTCAAGTTCCATCCAAGAAATCAAGTGCAATATCCATACATAAACCCTAGTTTAGTTTTGATTCATCAAAACTACTTCAAATCCTTAGAAACTTTGGTGATTTCTCTTGAGTTTGAATCCACTCAAGTCACCTCAATTTTCATCATCTCTCTTTCAAGATTACAAGAGTAGAAAGATTGCATGAAGTGAAGTGGGTTGAAGCAAGTCTATCAAAGTCCTTTTCCTTACTTGCTAACTTCCTTTCATCTTTGAAAGCCAAAAGTTGTGAGCCAAACCCTAACATGATTCTTGTTAAATAATCATATTCATGTTATTTACATATTATTTTTGCTATATTATATCTTGTATTCATGTCCATGATGTATAAAAATGAGTAAAACAAGTTATTGTACATGATTGATAAGACAAGTTACTTTAACAAGCAAACTAGTGACTTTCTTGGTAAGACCTGATCAAAATGGTAAAAATATGATATTTGATCATTACATATTACAGTAGAGGACTTAACAAGGAAACCGTAGCAACTTGAACCACCCAAAACGAGTATACGAGTCAAAAGTTACACCCATTTGAAGTTACCAAAACTTTGCGGCAAACTGCCAAATACCATTCTGATCAAATTTGGGTTTTGAAAGTCCCACTTCTGGTCCGACTCATCAAAAAGTTAAAACACGAAAGTTGTCCGGAACGACGTTTTAGTTCAGGAACAAAGAAGCTCGAGCCCTGAAAATGCTTTTTGAGTGATAAATTATTCAAAATCTTAACAGGCCATTTTTATACCAAAGTCATTACATATAAGTTATGGTTTATGAAGACCAAAGGGGTCTTATGACCTAGAATCAAGACCACAACCATGGCTAGAGCCAAGGTTGAGTCTCAAGACCATGGAACAATGACCAAAGGTCATGGCTAGGCCATGACGAAATGACCATACAAGCTTACCAAGGCAAATACATGAACTAGAGAAGTTGGCGATAACTTGAACATACAATTTGGATCTACTTCATCTAAAGGAACCATGAGATATTACAAAGAGAAAATGGTCATACAAGACTTATGAAACTACCCCTAATAACAATCTTTATGTACAAATAAACTTTCCTAAGTTTATTCAAATATCGGACATGTAACCTTTCGGATCAAAACTTATATCTATATATTTCATCAACTACTACAATAGTAGGGAGCCTCATGTGAGGAGTTCATTATGTAAGCCGTCGAGTTGAGTTGTGGATTTACGAGTTAAAGTGTCCTGGCTCCTCGAACGCTTACTAACATGACTTCTGAATTATGTCGGCCCGAACGGTAGTAAACGATATACAAAACATACATGTTTCATGAATCTTTTCTTCCAAAGACTTACAATATACATCATACCACATCATGGACTAAATGCAAGATATATATATAGGCACTACTTCATATTCTTTACTCCGATCCTAAGTCACAACATTCTATTATAGGTTGCTCATAGAAACCTTCACGATTCAACCGTTACATTCATTACTTGCTATCTTACTTAAGGTGAGTTCATAGCCCCACTTTACATTACTTCAATGTTTTACAAACCCTTGGGGGGAATACATGCTATTATTTTTCTACTCGAACACAATGCTTTCTATTGTATGCTATTCGACTATGTTTTATTATCACTAAGTAACATACTTGCCAAACCAAGATCCCTTATTATGAACCATTTAATCACTTGCGAGGGTTACTTGCAAGTGAGCGCGAATATTGTGAATAGGCCTATTGGGATTGACGAATCCCATTTGTTTTGACTAAGTTCAAACAAATGCATTAATATTTGAGACATTAGGTATGACGGCAAAGTACCTACCGGGATAAATCCGCCGATCGATATTGGTACACGTTAACGTTTTGGTGTCATAAGCTTAGTGTATAATACATTTCATGGGCGTATAATAACGTAGCCTACCTGTTTTGTTTCCAAACATTAGCGCTTATTGGGAGGCAACCCAAGCTTTATTTATTTTTTTGTTTGTTTGTTTATGTGATTGTTATTTCCTTCTGTATGCATGCTTTATTTTTATTGTTGGTAGATCATGTTTCTAAACTAAATAGTGGAAATACTTTACGTTGTTGTTTTGGCCTAGTCTTAACTCCACCTAAAAGTATTTTTGCAAAAGATAAGTGTAAGGGGAAACCCTAAATATGTTTTTAAGAAACAAACCGATCATGATTCTCCACAATATTAAATGAACATGTATATTCGTATTTGTTAGAGTCAAATGCTTATATTGAGTCATAATGAAGTTTTGCAGGATTTTCCAGGAAGTAGGACCAAGTTTTTCCAGAAATTTTCCGGAAACTTAACATAAGAATTTCTGCAGGTCACTTCTGACGGCGTCAAGAATTAATTCTTGACGGCGTCACGTGTAAAAATCTGGAAATTTTACCGGTTTTGTTTTTCTAACGGAGTCTTATGGTTTTTGTGAATTATTAAGTTTATAATCTCCAGGAAATCTGCAAACTTCATTCCACAAGCATTATATCTTATTTTGTTTTCTAGGATTTAGTAACTTATATAGGATGCCGCCGATTTTACGCGAGGTTGTCTTGTCTATTTTCTCAGGATTCACAGGTTATGTATGACAAGAAGATGATTTATATTCTGGAAGGGAAGCTTTGATTGTTCATTTTCTTGGAGGAAGATTTAACCTGGCCACCTTATTATCCATACAGAGCGAATCAGGGGAGTATTTGATTTCATTCTTTTTACTTTTTCACTTTTACATTCTTTACTTGAACATTGGGGACAATGTTCATCTTAAGTGTAAGGGGAGGGTAAAAAGATGATACCTTACATGTACACTTTCGCTTGAGTTTGTTTTGTCTAATGGTAGATGTGTAATAAAACTATGAGAAATACTTGTTAGTGCAATTTTAGCACCAAATTTAAAATTTTTTACAACATTTAGGAGTGAAACTTTAGCCATAGCAAGCGTCTCATGGATAGGAGATTGTATGACTAGCACATAACCGTACCATTCAGAAAAATTTTCCACCCAAATATGTGAGGTTCGCCTTTAGATTTGATAGGAAAAACATTTACTATTAGTGCTTATGAGTGTACCGGTAGCATTTAGATTCTAGAACTTGCGTTAGTGATGCATCCCGAGACCGCTAGTGAGACTACATTCGTGTAGTAGGATTTACTACATGATAAGAGGCATTAGGATCACCCTTGTGTTAAACCCGTATCATAATTACTTGACCATTTAAGTCATATTACTTGGCTAGGAAGAATTTGTTACACCCCACTCAAATGTACAACCAAATCGCCTTAGCCTTCCGTGTATGCGCTGATTTTTTAGTGCATTATTGTTATTTGTTCAACCCTAAGTTAACTATCTAATTGATTACATGGTTGCTAAGTCGAGTCATATCCTTGTACATATTGTTTTAGGACGATTGGGACTCATGGGTAAAGTACTTATTTTATGGAGTAATGGGGAAGAACATCATATATTACCCCCGTACGTACGTTAATCTTAAAAGTACTCCAAGTGTTTTGATTTTCTTAATTCGAGTCATTAGTTTAGTTAATTGTAAAGTATGTAAAAATTCAAGTGTAAGGGGAATGTTCATTCCCTATGATGTATTATTTTGGATGGTAGGGTAAGAGTGTATGCAAAAAAAAAAAATAAAAAAAAAAATAAAAAAAAAATAAAAAAAAAAATTGAAGAAAAAAATAGAAAAATCAAGAAAAAGAAAAAAAAATAGAAAAAAGGAAAAGAGAAAAAACATACGGACTACCATCCCTTTTCATTCTATGTTCATTTTATGTTTTTGTTATTTTTCATTTATTAGCTTAAGTCGAGTCTAGTCTTGGCTTAGCAACGCCACATTGTACATGTAATTAACTAAGATTGTTAGCTCGCCACCAGTAAAACTTCATTTATCCAACAAAACCGTGTATTTCATATCCCTACACCTAACGTTACAACCCTTTAAAAGACCTCTTTGATAGTTTATCCTAGGTGCTTACGCCATGTGGTGGAGGTTTGATCCTTTCCCAAGCCTATGGTAATCTATTTTGCTATGACAGGTAGTGAGAGATATCTTCCATTTTCATATTGTAATTTATACTTTATTACACCCGAGAGATGTGAGTATCTAAACACTATTTGTGAGGTGCTAGTGTATGACCTCCGTGCTTGTCTATTGGTCTTTAGTGGAACGATTATTTGTTGTAATTACTTTTATATTAGTGTTAAATGACCCCTAACTTGTATTTTGAGTAGAATAAAAGCGCATTTGCTTGAGGACAAGCAAATCTCAAGTGTAAGGGTATATGATGAGGCAAAAAATGAACCGTTTTTAAGGGGTCATTTAAGCCCGAATTCGAATTTATTTGATCAAATATTGCCTTAAATCGTTCCTTTTGTGATTTTAGGTACTTTGGGAGAGAAATCTGGAAAAGGAAGCAATTCGGACGTTTTTGGAGCATAAAAGTGAAGAAAACGTCAAAGTCTTAATTTTCCTTGCTGGGAACAGTTAGTGACGGCGTCAAGAGTAATTTCCATGACGGCCCAGTACAGATTTGACGGCGTCACGAAGTTGGGCGTCAAGAGGAAAATGCATGACGGCCTGGAAACACATAACACTTGACGGCGTCAGATCTGGATCAAGGTAGTCCGAGATTTATTTTGGCGGCGAGATGACGGCGTCACAAATTTGTTCTTGACGCCGTCAGACCCTATTTCCTATATATAGTTTTCTAATTTTCACATTAAAAAGAGAGAAGTTTTGGGAGAAACCCTAAGTACGAACTTGGTACGAATTTTACAGGTTTTTCAAGGGTTCTTAGCCTTTGATCCCTTTCATGTGTAATTGAGATAAGTATTCTTTTAATTCAATCAATATGTCTATGTGTTGGTTGTCTATATCTTGTTCTTGTCTTAATTCCATCATGCTAGGCTAGATCTATCTTGTGTTTGCTTGGATGAACCTAGATGTTAATTATGTGTTGATTACTTGTTTATAGTTGTATTGGATGAATGATTTCGATGTTAGGCTTAAGAAAAATGGCAGATCTCCAAATGGTAACATGCTTGAACGTCTTAGGAAACATGAACTGACGTGCACTAGGTTTTATTGGTTGTATTTAATGCATGAGTAAATTCTAATGATCCCATGTTAGGAGCTTCTTAGCCGGCTCGACATAGGAGTGAAGTAGGCACTCATAGGATTGGGGAATTAAGTGCGCCACCCCATGAATGGTATTAAGGAATACAATCCGTCATCCACGCAACTATAACAAGTAATTAACGTGTAAAAGATATCTAGGGAGTAGTGAAATCTAAGTAAACACATTTTCTCCACTTATTGCTCACAACCTTAGTATAATTTAGTTTATTTTCATTTTTAGTATTTTATTTTGATTGCATCGTTAGTATTGGGTTAGTTGACTAGCAACTAATTCCGCCCAAATCCTTCAAACCCGAGATTTTTACTTGCTTTCTAAAAGATATAAAAATACAAAAATAATCATCCCTCATCTTTAGAACTAGTATTTAGGTTTTCTAATCCTAGCGACACTATTCCTAGCTGAACGATCAATCCCCCGGTACTTGTCACTATACTATACTACAACGATCAGGTACACTGCCTAGTGGGGGTTGTAAGCTTCTCGAGATCCCTCGAGAGGTAAAGCCTGGTGCGATTCCCACGTATCAATGTTACTCTAACAATTATAGTCAAATGGCTGAATTATAATGTGACGCTATACTCAGCTAACTGAATTCAAATAATAAAGATTCTTCATTTACCTTATAGACGGGTCCAAATCTGCCCTCTCCAAGTTTATTATCGAGTGAAAAATCAGCAGTAGCTTTAGCTACTCTAGAGAAGCTAAACAATGGTAGCTCCATGGCTTCTCTCCCGCTTTCACCTACATTTAGTGACCCCCTGAGCGTTAATAATACAAAACCCGTCAAACTGTTTGAACCTGCTCACAGAATACAGACTATTCTGAACCATTTAACATACTTATTAGTTTAGGTTTAATTTTTTAAATCGATTCTGATCACTTTATCGCTGAAACTCTACAAATATCTTACCTTCCTCAGTTTGTGGTGAAAGATGTCTTTTTCTCCAAACATACCACAACCATGTGCTCAAACTTATCACAAAAACCACCGAAAAGACTCCAATCAAGATGATTTTGATGTTTGTTCCTCTGTCCTTTTTGAAAACCACTGGAGCAAGTGCATGATCTTAACACGAAAAGTCAAAAACAACATCGTTAATCAACTTACAGACTCATAACAACCTTGAAATTAACCACAGAGATTACACGATAGTTACCTAATTCAGAGGAAGCCATTCTCACGAATATATCTTGACCACCCCTCAAGCATGCCCTGATATCTAATAGGTCATTGAACAAAAGCAAGCAACCACTTCCTTCACCTCTGAAATCAGTATTTGCATATGCCATACAAGTTCAATTCTGTAGACATATTGCTTTACATTCCGTTAAAGACATTGAATTGTTAAACCATGAAGTTTGTGTATTTGGCAATTTTACATTAGAATGCTTGATAAACCCATCTGTTCCATTTGTGCAATCCAATGGTATTATCCTCACACAACCACCTGTCCAATCTCCTGTTACCCTACCCCTTTTATTTATCGGCTCAAATTTTGCCTCATCTAAGCACAAACATTTCTGCGCGTCATCAGTGTTGCAGCTTCCATAAGGGCCACAAATTTTGAACGTGTCACAAATATCTTTTGGTTTTGTCGAGATAACCTCCCATATTTTCTTATCTTCTTGCCACACTGAACGTTCTAGATTCCCAGAAGAGGGAAAGGTGGTCTTCGATATGACAGACTTGTTTACCAGATTATATGAAAAAACCACCTCTTTTTCATTAATAACCATATTGTATGCAAGATACGTATTGGTGACTGATGAGTGCTCAAACACTCATCATTTTTAGTCAAATCTGAACTGCAAAACATACAAAAACACTCAGAAATGCATCAAAATACTGAAAATATTTTCAAATTGTTTTTATATGTTTTAGATGCAAAATGAGTAAAAACAAATGAAAAACGTACAAAGTTTGCATAATTGGCAGTTTCAGTCCCCCAACTTTTAAAAAATTGGCAAAAATAGTCCCTGAGCACATATTTTAAAAGAAAAGTCACCAAAGGTCCTTTTGAAATCATAAGTTGTCATATTTAATCCTTTGGTGAAAAATCTCAAAAGTTTTGGAAATTTACAAGTTTGGTCTCTGGAGTTTCAAATTTTGGTAGATTTGGTCCCTGGTGGGATATTTTGCAAGAAAAAGTCAATTTTGGTCCCTGGAAAGTCATAAGTGTCAATTTTGGTCCTTGAAATGGAAGTTTGAAGAAAATTACATTTTGGTCCCTCAAATTTCAATATTTGACATTTTTAGTCCTTGAAGGACCAAAAGTGAAAAATTATACTTACAACCTTTGGACTATTGATACTTGGCAGGTTTGGTCCTCATGGTAACTTTTAGGAATTTACATTTGCAGTCCTTGGATTTTCAGCTACTACATAATTGGTCCTTGTGATTTAAAAGTTAACAAAATAAACCAAAACCCAAAAATAAAACCAATCCAAACCAACACTCCCACCAAGCCCACTCACACTTATTACTCCATCAGGCCCAACCTTCCATCCGGCCCAACTATCAAAAATATATATATATATATATAAAAAAAAATAAAAAATAAAAAAAAATAAAAAATAAAAAACTCATCCCCCGTTTTATTATCACCCCTTAGTCAACAAAGGTCAAACAAATCCACCTCCTTCACTCACTTGAACCCTGTTACTCCCCTGATACACTCCATCCCCCCTCCTCTACCTCAGCAAGCCCACACCTTGTCCCCCCTTCCAAACCAAAACCCTCCAAGAAGCATTAATTGCTCCAAGAAACTTACACTCAAACACCAACTGCCAAAAACCTTTTTGGCACCAAAAATATTTTTGATGGCCAGGATCAATTTAACCAATCCAAGGGACCATATAAGAGGTGGGATTTGTTAAGGGCGACCCATGGAACTCCAAACACTTATAAAAAGAAAGAAGATGGAAGCAAAAAAGACTAGTAGGTGTTAGAGTAGTTAATTAGAAATTAGAAGTTAGTAAAATTTCTGTTAAGATGTAATTTCATGTTTCAAGCTCAGTTAGTTTTAAGTTTCCAAGTTATTTAAAGTCTTTTGTATTCAGATTCTTAAGTTGTGTTCTATTATCCAAGTTTAATGAAAAGTAAAAGTTTCATGGCAAATCTCATTTATGATTAAATAGTTTTCATAAGCTCTGTATTCTGTTCCATAAGCTCAATTTACCTCAACAAATGCTTCTAGGCATTTCAATAGTATTTACTGATTTAGTTTCATACTTTCATAAATGGTCAATGAAAGTCAAAGTAACACTTGTGGGTGATGGGTCAGATTTGGATGGACCATGGGTTGTACTAGTTTGTTTCTAACAAGCTAGAACTTTTATGCATCCATACTTTCTGATTTGAGCTAGGATTGGAGTGAGTTTTTCATTAAATTTCTATTTTAGTACAATTTGCTCAATTTTTCTTCCTTGCTTTAGTTTCTGTATAATATTTGCTTATATATTGCTTATATCAGTCTAATTGTGCTTATTAGTGTTATTGTATCCTATTTATACTTACTAGGTAGCCTAGAGTCACTTAGGTTGAAACTTGTTTCTTAACTGTTTCAAAATTACCATTTTAGCTTTTCAAGTTTGCTTATTGTGTACTCCCTATCACTGAGTCCCTTGTGCTTAATTTGTAATATAATAAGTTAGTGATTGCTTAATTTTCATATAGGATGTTTAAATCAGTGGTTTCTTTTGAAAAAACCTTCAAGACAGTTTCATCAGGGGTGTTTGGATTTGCAAGTTTCCATGTGTTGTTGTTGTTGTTTTGTTGTTATCTTGGTTTGGGCATCCTACATCAGGTAACATTAGGTTGAATTAGGCTTTAAAACAACACCCCTAAGCACAGAAGTCAAAATTCACCCTTCATTCCCATAATTAGTTATCTGTTAGGACTAGGGGGAGCCATAAGCTTCAATCTAGCTTAGAAAGTGTTTAGGATACCTCATTTAGGTTTATCTAAGATTAATATAACACATTTCATCAATTATGATCACCAAAATCTCATGAAAGTCAACTTGTGTCATTTTTTACTAAAAGTCAAAGTGACCATTAAGCAGAAAACCCATTTCTTAGGTGAATTGTTTGGAATTTTGTATAAGGATTCAAGCTTTGTGGTTTTTAGGAATCATAGTATCCCAGCTAATCTCCAAGGTCCCATTGTCCCCATATTTTTGTGAATTTTTCACTGGGCCCCACATCCCTCCAAACTAGCCTGCAGGGGGAGGTTATCCCCTGTGCAGCAGACCCCTCCACCATCACCACCACTTTGGTGGTGGTTTCTGGCCACCTCAGTGGGCCTCATTGTCCAAATTTAGGTTCTTTCAACCCCCCTCATAGTACTCTTCAAGTATTGACCAAAAGATTGACCTCAAACCTTGTGGACCCCACCTGAATCAATTTCCAAAACTTGTCCCATTTTCTGTGTTGAATCAAGAAGTCAAGTGCTTATTTTGACTTAATTGCTTATCCAGTGGACCCCATGTGCTTATCCTGGCTTATACATGTCCAATAAACTCATTTGAATCAGAATCACCCATAGTGGGTCCCACTTAAACTCATTTGAGCTTATTTTCCTATTTGGTCAACATAAGTCAACTGTCAAGACTTATTGTATCCATAGTGCTTATTTTTTATTTTCAAAAAAGTTATTTTTACAAAAGTTGTTTGTTTTTAGTTGTAAATTAGTTTTCAAAAAGTAAAATCCAGAAAAAAACAATTTAATTTCAAGTGATAGTTTCTATTTAATGTAATTTAAATTTTTAATTTTCCTTTTTAGATTTTGTTTAAGCACATAGCATTTTTATATTTTTCTTAAATTCCTTTTATATTAAAGTAATTTTAGTAATTTTCTCAGATTTTTATTTTTGTCATTTAGTATTTATTAGATTTAATTTTAATAATTAATTAATAATTAATTAATAATTAAGTTTAAATAGCAAAATTCGTTTTTATAAAGTAAACCCTAGTTTTTATATTTTTCCTAGCTTTTATAAGTTGTAAAATAATTTTAGGAATTTTCTTGTAATTTCTACCGTTCATTTGCTAGTTTTTATAATTTATTTAGTTTAATTAGTAATTAATTAATATTTAATATAATAATTAGTAAAATAGTGTAAAACACATATAAAATACACTTTTTATAATTTTTTTAGATTCCTGTGATGGTTAATTAGTTTTTTAAATTTTTCCATAATTTTCTAAGTCTTTTTATTATTTTTAATAATTCTAATTAGTTTAATTAGGTAATTAATATTTAATTAGTAATTAATTAATATAAAATCCACAAAAAGACAAAAAGACATATATTTAGTTTTAAAACTTGTTTTTAGTTATTTTATAATTTTAGAAATTTAATTTTCACTTTTTTAGTATTTAAATAATATTATATTGTATTTAAGTATTTTAAATATTAATAATTAGTATTAATTAGTATTTAATTAATATTAAATATTTAAATAGTGTAAAAATTTATTTTCTTTTTCTAAAAAATTTCTTTTATCCTTAGGTTTGTAAAAAAGTCAGTTTCACCCCCTGTGGGTTTTCAGATTTCAGTTTTCACTTTTTATTTCGTACGTTCACGTAAATTTAATCTGAACGTACGCGTTTTAGGTTTTAAACGTTTCTGGTTTTTCCAAATTTCCAACCTTGTTAATATAGCTTATTTAAGCTATTTAATTGTACAAATCAGTAGTGTAACCAATCACAAACCCCTTTCCATCCAAATTCACCCGATCACAAACCTGTTTGATAACAATTCACACCTCGTCGGGACATAACGACCCGGGGAAACACTATACTTCCGCGGAGTATTGACTCTAGGCAGTTTGACCTTGTTGACCATCCTTTGGTCAATTTAGGTTGACCGTTTGGAGCCAATCAAAATTTGGCGCCGCTGCTGGGGAGGTTGTGCGCGTTTTTCTAAAAAACGGTTTGCTGATTAGTGTTTTTGGAATTCACTTCTTTGTAAATTTACCATCCTTTGTTCATATTTTCTTATTATAAAAACAAAACAGTTCCTGAAAATATTTTAAACTCAGTTTTCAATGAACACAAAAAACGCAAAAAGATTTTCTTTTCTATTTGTACAAAATGTTTATCCAAAAATCCAAAAATATTCACCTTTATCCTCTCACATCTTTGATTCTTCATCCCTGCCCCTCTATGAACCTTTGATTCTTGCCTATGTCATATCAACACCATTTTGGTTGCCAATGGTGTGGTGGTCCTCATAATGGTGGGAATTGTCCCGACTGTAGCATGGTAGAGTCAGGAGATGGGTCTGTATATAACCAAGCTCTCTATCCTTACCATGACACATCTGATTTATCCTACCAGCCACCACATCATGAGATACTGACATATCTGTGTGAGTTTTGTGGTGGTCCTCACCAAGGATTTGAGTGTCAAGCTGGAAACACGTTTGTCTATGAACAGTTTTCCGATGATACTCAGAACTTTGGTTATGACCAATACCCATATGATTCACCAGTCCAGACTCAACAGTTTTACTGTTGTGATTACTGTGGAGGTCCACACTTCTGCTCAGATTCTCAAACCGGGAATCCATACCCTTGTGACAATTTTGACACACCTTATTATGACCAACCTCTACAGTACCAAATGAATCAAGCAATTCTTCCAAAAAATGCAAAATGTACTGGAAATACTTGATGAGCTTAAGGGTTTAGTTAAAGACTTTGCCCAAAAAGACACTCATCAAAAATCCATGGAAGAATTGCTAGCTGAAGAGCAGGCTGCTAGAATAAATTCCCAAGATGCCTATGAAAAATCTGTTAGGGAATCAATTGCAAAAGAAAAAGCAGCCAAATCTAGCTCTCAATTCCGTTTCATCCCTGATGACAGTGATGATGAAGATACACTTGATATCCTTCAATTTTATAAAACTTCATCAAGTTCATCAGTTGATATCCCAGCAGTTGAGATTCCATCTCAAACAACTGCTATCACACCCGAGGTTCCCACTCACTCTCTGAGCATGGGGGACGAGCATCTTGACACTGTTCCTAAAAAGGAATCGGACGAATTCATAAAGTCTAGTGTTGAGAACCTTGTCCCAATCCCAAGAGAGTCACAGGGAATTCTTGAGCATATGTGTGATCTTCCTTCCCCTCTTGAGTGTTCAAACGATCATTTTGAGACTTTCTCAGATTTTAATAATGATTGTACATCTCATAGAGACATCGAGTATATTGAGGCATCACTCCCACAGTCTGATGCTGATCCTCTTCTTGAGGAGTTCGCCGATGAACTTACTCACATCAATCCACTTCCAACGGGAAGTGATGATGGTCTCCTTGACTTCGAAGCCGATCTGGGAGAAATTGAAAGTCTCCTATATCATGATCCGTCACTTACTTCTGATCCCGACAGTCCAATAGAGAATGTTAATATCTTTGTTCCCGAAGCATTCAATACTACTCTCACCAATCCTCTATTTGAATTCGAATCTGAATTCACTTTGATTTCTGTTAGGTTACCATTTTGTAAACACAAGTATAAGAAATGAGATGAGAATAAGAGATGGTTGATTATGAGAACTATGAAGATTGAAAGAACAAGAGTTTCCTTAATGTATTCAAATAACAAACAATTCTAATGTTTACATGAGCTTAGTATTTATAGGGGAAGAGTAGGGCAACACTCCCTTCCTCCCTCTTACATCTTAAACGTGGGCTTTCAAGGCCCATGGACTTGATTACTTAAGCCTAGTAACATACACATAGTGAAATAAATGACTAAGCAACCTATTACAAAAGGTAATGACCGAGACTTGACTAAAATACAAAAGTATGATCCCAACAATCTCCCCCTAAGGGTCGGTCATCACGGTTGCTTTGACGTCTTCATCTTTGTTGTTGACTTGTGACATGTGAAACTTTAGACGTCTTCAAAATTGTTGTATAATAAATGCACTTTGCTCTATGTCTTTGTACTTTGGTGATGATGTAGTGATTGTGTAATGAAGTAGTCAGCCATTCGTCACTCCTGCGTCTGTGGTGGTTGTCCGCCATTCCAACATACTCATACATCTTTGGACTTATACTTTCACGTGCACGAAGTTCCTTTTCATACTCTAAGATCTTTAGTCTTTATACTTTGTAGATTCTTCCTATTGGTGTAGAATCTTTCTTTGAACTTTGTGTTGCTTAGATCTTTGAGGGAGCTTTCTTTGACTTCAAGATGTATGTATGAGCATGCGGAATCCGTCGCCATTGAGATGATGTGTACCTGCGGGTAAACAGTTAGCAATAAAACATCCGGTAGTTACAGATAAGGAATTAGAGATCGTCAACAGCATAGTGTGAAGATTCCTTCTAATCCTTATCATGGCCGTTCCCATGTCAGATTCTCCTGAGGGAGCTTACAAGACTTACTAAGTAGCTCAATGACTGGGTGAGTCGCTGGGGATCACTCCACGACTGTAGACTGCTATGGAACTACTGCAAACACTAAGCGTAACCCTTGTGGGGTCACCGAAGTGACCTGCTGTCAGGGCTATTTGATGTTGACCCTGGCAGGAATTTCCGTTCAATCATTGAGAAATACATATGTAATCCTCTCATAAACGTTCTCAGCAGATTGCTAAGATCTGCGAAGGACTCGATAATTTACAGCTGGTGTCCATTGATGTAGAACACCAGTTGTATAAATACTAAGTGTTCCTAAGAGATCTTTGATGTATCTCAAGGCTCTAGACTCTATAAGTGCACACTTAGGTTTCCTATGCGGAGACTAGGGAGGGGTCTCCTGCTTCAATATCAACCATCTCTAAGAGATAAGTTGATAGATTACACTGGTTCCCCGTGAGAATGAAACAAGCTCTTTTAAGAGAACTTGAGTGGTTAAGAAGGTTTAGTGCATTGCGTCACTGAGTCCATGACGACTTTATCTTCAATACCGGTGTTGTCTTATGCAACAACCAGTAGCATACGTATTGAACCCGGTGTCTGCCCTAAAGTTGAACATATGGAGGGCTATTTCTTTTCACCCTTTTCTTTACTTTTCCTTTTAATTCTTCAACTCCTTTTTTCCCTTTCATTCTTTTCTCCTTTTTTCGTATCATACCTAAGGACTTCTAATTCTAACTATGGGAGATGTCCTTGGGTAGATCCCTCTGGCTCTGGCGGATCATAGGACGGTTATTCCTATCTTAATCACCTTATAACTCCGACAGTAGCCACAAAACCTTTGATTGAAAATCTCTCAAAGTGTTTGTGATAATCAAATATTTTGGTTAACACTTTGAGAGTTTTGTGTACACTTTTGAAGGGCTCCCCCTTCACATGTGCTCATGAGTATTTAATAAATTTGCACATGCGGGAGGAGCAAGCATTTTGAATTGATCCACTTTCAGTGAACAAGACCGATTCGAGACACGCTTACATCACTAGTTAAATTAGCTTGAAGTTATTACCCGGCCTGGTCAAGTCCACAAAAAGTTTCTCAAGACAGTACATTTCTACTGAGACAAATCCTTTTCGAGACACACTTACGTGGTTAGTTAAAGAGATCCATTGTCAGCTTTTAGGTGACAACTAGCTCTAGTAACTAACTTGATGTTATTACCCGTCGAGGATAAGTCTTTTCGATATTACTAACTTTTATTGTCTCGTCAATTCTTGGGTCAATTCTGAGTCTAGCTCGCACATGATACAACTTTTATCCTTTTGACTACTTATATTTTAATCACTCTTTCATTTTCTTTTATCCTTTTGACTACTTATATTTTAATCACTTTTTCATTTTCTTCCCCTAAAAAATAGCATATAACATGATGTTTTTGACAATCTTTTTAGATTAAAATATGCCTTTTTTGAGTCTTATGGGGAGATTCACCAAGAACTTTTGATTTAGAACAAAGTATTCTGTTTTGACAAGTGCTCCCCCTCAACAAGTGATTAGGTTTTATTGAGGTGAAATACTTGTCCTTTTGAGCAGAATTATGAAAATTCATAAACATTTGATTAATTCTACTCAAAAGTAAGAAGCCTTCGCTCCATATATTAGGATTGAGGCACTGATGCGTACCTCAGGGTCCTTTCTTTACAAGTTTGGGTTGTGCACTGTAATGTGTGCACAAGCCATTATGAAGAATAGTAATATGACAAATCAAATCAAGTTCTTACAACTTTGCTACCATTCAGGTCTCTGAAATGTCAACACCGGAAATCCAGGTCTGCCTCCAACATAGCTTTCCAATCTCCGAAACTGATCCCTGCGCTTCAACCGATTCTCAATCCTTGTAATGAATCTGCGAGCTTCCCTGGCCTCATCGGTATTCCACCTTTTAGATTTGCCTAGTGCTAAGTCATCCAATCTGCTTTTGATTCCATCTCTGACGAATTTCAAGGTTTCATCACAGAACTTACGGATTTCTTCATAGGCCATGAAGCAGTTACGACCGTTTACACTGCGGTATGTGAACCCAAATGCCGAATGCCTGATCAAGGAGTATTGAGATAGGTGTTGAAGGTTGGGGATGTTGAACAAATTTGGTTTGGTAAGATTCAGCTTCTTCTGATAACTTTCCACTCCCAGTTGAAGATCTTCTACTCTTTCTCTGATGACTATTTGTCTGATGAAGATTAGGAGAGCAGTGATAAAGGAAAGTTGCATAGGTTTGGGCAAGTTGCAAAGCTTTCCTTGAACTTTGAGCAGATACATATCTTCGATGTCATTGAGGAGTAATCGTGGAAAGTCTGATTCGGAAATCTCGTACTCTTTTTTGTCATGTCGTTTGAGTACTATTTTGCTGAGGAAGGGGTACCCAAAGTGAGTGACTGTTGAAATGAACTGGATCGAGAAAATCTTCAACTCACTTGTCATATTACCCATCGTCTGATTGAGTCTACTGCTGTGATAATATTGTGCCCGGTTATCTAGCCAATGATGTATACCATAGAGTGCATTCCAGTCATAGTCAACAACTTTATCGATGAATAAGGCAGAGGCTTCTTCTTCGATGGCATTGTTGAGATATCTAGCTGCAGGGAGGAAGGTAAGTGATGTGGCGTACTTCTTCTCAATCTTGCTGCCGTGCTGCAGAAATTCCAAGTCGTTGTTAAAGAAGAACTTGTAAGGGATCTTTGGTTCCTTTGGCTTCCCAATCATAGGCAGTGGTTTGGACTAGTCAGTTATGTATGGTGCGGTTTTCCTTGTGACCGGATCGACGTGAGATTCAGGATTGATCCAGTCAATATTGCTTGACATAGCTCGAGCAATATTTTCTAGATGGTACTCAAGTTCGATGGAGTTAGCAGATCGATCTTTCAGAAGATTGAACGCATCATTCTTGATTCTTCGTAGCTCTTTCTTGTTCATCTTTTTCATATGAAACTTATGTTGAATCAACTGAGCGTATTCCACTGTTCGACCATCGAGAGGTTCTCGGTCTGCAAGTGGCGGTTGCGAATTAATCATCTTGTCAAACCAGGAGTAATCTGCAGTTTCGTCTTCGTCTAGCCATTTGAGAACGGTTTTCGGTTTCTTCGGTTCTGTGTCTTTTGACGAAGTGTCCGGTTTTTGCTGATGATGTTTTCGTTTCCTTACTTTCTTCTTTGTAGATGACGGTTCTGGCACCTCATCGATATGAGGAATCTCGTCTCCGCCTATATATTCAAAGTGGTCATGGGCTTTGGGACCGAAACCAGATGCCTTAGGTTGTTGTGTAGATGTTGTTGTAGTTGGAGGAATGACCAATTTTTTTGGTTGAGATGAGGGTCCTTCGGCTTGCTTCTGTTTCTTTGCCTGAGAGTTAGGATCCTGATCTTCATTATCTCTTGGACGTTTCAGTTTATCGGCCTCAGTGCTGCAGGTCTCTTTAGTCATTTTGGCTTTCAAAGCTTCCAGGACTTTAGCTTCTTCAGGTGACAATGTGAACTTACTTGCCAATTTGTCTAAGAGATGGGTTTCTAATTCGTCCATAGATAACCTCGGTTGTGGTAAAGTTGATTTTTCAGCTCGAAGAGTAAATGAGGTAGTTCTGATCACTTTCTTGACTGCTTGTTCTGCAAACTTGGTGAGTTCATCTCTCGTAGGTGCCAGCAACTCTTTTAATTCAGCAACTAAGTGTTGTTCCATGTACTGATGCACTTGAGCAGCTAATGTGGCTTCCAAGTTTTCTTGTACATCCTTAGCTAAGAAGGTGTCAACCTTTTCTTGCAGCTCCTGGACATTCGTATTAAGCTTCGTCAATTCAGCAACTTGGCTTGCAAGTGATGCAACCTGATCTTCCAGTTTGCTTTTCTTCTTATCATGAACTCTTCTAAAAGCTTTCTTTATCAACTTGGATGCAGCAGAGGCTTTTGTACTTGCGGGTTTCTTGATTGATTCGTCATGGGTAGATTCGGATGCTGGAGGTGATGATTGTGAAGATTCAATGTTGGTGGTAACGTCCTTGTCATCTCCTCTTTGTGATTCAGGTTGATCAACATTCTTATCTTTGGCTGCTTCCTCTTGCAATCTTTGTTCTTCAGCCAGTCTGTCAGCTTCGGCCTTAAGCTTAAGATCTTCGGCAAGCTTGGCTTCTTCTTCTTTTCTTAACTTATCTTCTGCCAGCTTAGCTGCCTCTTCAGCC